>VTPC01091195.1:10237-43797 GCA_011009095.1 Ignelater luminosus
CAAATTACGAGTTCATCAGTGAAACTATCATCAAACTTGAAACACAAAGAAGTGAGCTAACAGAAGTAATTCAGATTGTACAAGAGTTTAAAATAAAACTGGGAAAAGTGCATAGTGAAGTAGGAAAAACAATATTTGCCAAATTTGAGAACGTGCTGGCTAAAAACGAAGGTTTAGCAAGATTTAAGACCATTGCAAGTATTTTATCAGGTGAAATACTCAATAACTTCGACTTGGAACCATCGTTACTTGCAAAATTTAAATCTGCACCGATTACTAGTGTTGACATTGAAAGACTATTTTCTCTTTACAAAGACACCCTAACTGATAAAACAAGAAATTTCCTTACGGAGAATTTAGAAAAGTGCATAATAATTAAGCATTTTAGAATTCAAAGTTTCTAATAACAATTCATTTTTTGTTTTTTTATAATAAATACTTTGTATAATAAGACCTAAAACCTGGAAGTTTAATTTTTTTCCTGCATAGTTAAAACTTACTTTTAATTTTTGTGCTATTTTTTAAGCTTTTTTCCTTGAATTTTTACGCTTTTTTAAGAACTTTTTATTGTTTTTTTATGCTTAAAAATCCGCACTCTAATCATTACAATCCCTTCAGTTATTAGATCGAAACGAGGAGCGTTCTTGGAATTTAGCTCATTTATAACGACTACGATTTTGTGCGTCTTGAACTTTCTAATAGGTAAGGTACGTTGAGAAAGTATACGATGACGTTTTACTCCTCTTGTGATATTGAAATACCTTACTCACGTGTTGAAAAAATTTATTGGCTTTTTCCAGATCGGCCGTTGCTATTTCTGAGCTTTTTGGGCACATTTAATCTTCTTGGTAACCTTCCACAGTAAATAACCAGTGGCTTCAGATGCAGTGAGTTTTTGATTTGGAACACTTACTAACGCCCAAATTTCTCAAAACCGCAACATCATCAAAATGTGATCAATCAACAGAGTGTCTCTTAAAATTCTCAAACGTTTCAATAACAAAGTACTGATTTCCTTACTTTAAACAATGCAAATATGTAATTTTTTGCTTTCAAAAACAAGCCAGATTTAACAAAAAAAAACTGTTTTCTAACATATCAGATACCTCATCAATCACACCAAATATTTATCCTGAAGTTACAAAACAAACTTGAATCCAGTAAGATATCAATACCAAATTTGCTCTCAAGAGTACATTTAGTAAAGACATTTGGCGATTTAAGTTAAAGCTATAAGGACAACTTAGATGGATCGTACATGTCCAGAGGATGAGTGAAAACTGACTTACTAGAAAGGTGTATGAAGCAAGACCTACAGGAAAGGCGAAGAGAGGAAGACCAAGGAAACCATGGTTTGAAGAGGTGAGGAAGGGGAATTAAGAAGGAAGAAGTGAGAAGAATGGCAGAAGACAGAAAGGAATGGAGGAAAACTTGCAAGAAGACAACATAAACTCAACTCCACACAGCCTTACAATAAAAGGTAGAAAGGCTTTAGGATTAAGAGAAGATAAGAAGATGTTAAAGCTAGAGACTAAACGTTTACAAACTGTTCAGGGGTATCATTGCAAAACATTTTTAGCCAAGTACGATTTCTTGTTTGGTCAACTGTGTCATCTTCTTAATTCTCATCCAAGGAAAAAGCAAAAAAAGAAAGAGGGTTTTGTTGGAATAATACATAAAACTACAATATCTAGAGAAGCCAAAAAGTCATGAAGTCAATCTAATTACAAGTATGTTGTAACAAGAATTTGTTTTTTGAAAATGCCAAGTTTTTGAATAAGAAGGAATAAATAACAGAGCATCCAATTGTATCTAACTCTCCTTAAATCATCTGCCCAACGTGTCGGTGGCCTGCCTCGGTTTCGCTTGTCTTCGCAAGGTTTCCATTTCAGTAATCTTTTGGTCCATCTGTCATTGCTGAGTCGTGCTATATGACCTACAAATCTCCATTTCAGTTTTTTTTATTTTTTCTATTATATCTTCTATCCCGTTCTTCGTATTTCTGAGTTTCTTACATGGTCCGTGAGTTTAATTTCTAGTATTAGTTTCTTTGCATTTGTTTTAGCAAGCATTAGCGATTCTGACCCGTACGTGATAACTGGGAGTATACACTGACTGTACACCTTTGTCTTAAGGCTCATAGGAATTTTGCTGTTGAACATATCCTTCAGTTTGCCGTAGGCTGTCCAGTCCGTACCAATCCTTCTATGTATCTTTTGTGTCTGGTTATCCCTAGGGGTTGCTATGTCATGACCAAGGTACCTATGCTGTTTAGCTTCTTCTATCCTGTTGTTTTCTAGTTTCATTTTTCCTTCAATGAACAACTTGGTCGTAAAACTTGTTTTGATTTTATTTATTTGTAGCCCTACTTCTTTAGTTGCTTGTGCTAGTTTGTTGAGCATCATTTCGGCTTTGTGTAAGACGTCGGCAGTAAGAATAAGATCGTCGACGAACTAAAGGTTGTTAAGTATTTTTTCGTCTATGTTTATCACAGTTTTACTCCAATGAAGTTTCTTGAAGGCGTACTGAAGAACTGTTATAAAAATCTTGATTGACAGTATATCTCCTTATCTGACACCTCTTTCCAATGGGAGCTTATTTGTTTCTTGATAGAGTTGCACACTCGCTGTTGAGTTTTTGAAGATGTATCTCTAATCCGTCACATTCTATAGTGTCAAGAGCCTTTCTATCAAAGTTTTTAGCGATAAAAGGTAGTCGTTTGTACCGGAACCTGGACGAAAGCCAGCCTGTTCTAGTGGTTGATAAGAATTCAGTTTATTCTCCAATCTAAGAGTGATAATTTTTGTAAAAAGCTTATATAGAAAAGAGAGTAGGCTTATGGGTCTGTAGTTCTGAATATCTGTAGGGTGCCCTTTTTTACAGATTACTATCATTAATACGTTGTTTCATTCGTTTGGGATTATGCTGTCAGACAGACATAAGTTGATAAGTTTTTATATTTTCTCAAGAAGAAGCTCTCCTTCTATTTTGACAGCCTCGATCACTATTCCATCTTCTCCGGGTGCTTTCCCATTTTTCATCCTTTTGAGTACATTTTTAATTTCGTCCTTGACAATCCTTGGTTGATTACTCCTCTTCTTTTCCCTGTCTCTCTAGATGTGTCTTGTATCCCTTGCTAGATTTTATACAGCTCTCTGTAAAACTAATCGACTATTGTGAGAATTTCTTTTCTGTCTGATGTTGTTTCACCTTTTTTGGTTTCAGTCATTACTTTCTCGAATTTTGCTGCGTTTTGTGGGTCTTGCCATTTTTGCTTTTTGTTTTGTTTAGACCATTCCCGACCTTTCTTTTTTAGTGTTTATATATATCGCAGCTCTTACCAGCTTATGATTGCTGCCTATAGATTGGTTCAGCTCTATAATGTCAGTGACAATTTATTTTTTTGTCAGTTATATTGATGTCTACTTCATTCTTTGTTTTGCCATCCGGACTCATCCAAGTCCATCTTCTGTTTGGCTTTTTGTGGAAGAAGCTATTCATTAGGTACAGATTGTTCTCCATAAGGAAGTTTACCAGAATTTCTCTTCGTTGGTTTCTGTTTCCTAATCCAAATTAGCCAAGAATGCTTTCTGATTCCTCCGGTTTTATGCCTGTTTTTGCATTGAAATCTCCGTATATTATAGTAAAGTGTGTTTTTGACTCTTTTAATGCAGTTTTAATCTTGTCATATCTCTTTGTCTGGGTGATCTGCTGTGGGGGCGTATGCCACTATTACCTTAAGTTTGTATCTGGTGTTTAGTTGTAAGGTGAATGCTGAATATTCCTTTTACTACCTGAATATTTTCTTTGTGTTTTTTGTGGATCATTAATCCAACACCTCTGACACTTCTGTCTTGTTCTCCATAGTAGTACAATGCGTGTCCCTATTTCAGCGTTTTCCAGCCTTCACCTTTTTGCCTTACTTTGCACAATCCTATGATGTCTCGGCTGATGTTCTCTGGCTCCTGTTCTATTTCTAGCATTTGATCTTCCAATGACAGTGTCTTGGTGTTGTAGGTTGCAATTTTTAGTTTGATGTTCTTGCGTTGTTTCCGTTTGGTTTTGGTTTGGCATTGATGAATTTTTGTCTCCTCCAGAATCCTTGGGACGAACCGACAAATCGACGTAGGATTGTGGGCGTCTACCTATCTGGGGTATCCCGTTTGTTTTGAAGGTCGTCATTTGAGGGTTTTTGCCTTTCAAATGCCACGCTTGGCTAGTGCGTGTTGGCAAGCTATGTAGGGGTCTAGAAAGGAGTAAATAGGTATGAATGGAAGGTGTTAGGGTAGGTACATAATTTCTCCAAATAGTAGGTGTGGGCGAGAATCATTCCATATCCAGACTGCAGTGCTAAATAGAACTGTGATACAATGTTTCAAGGCTTCAAACTTCCAAATGACCTGACTGTTCTAAACTGCAATTTTTTTTAAATCTCAGGGTCAAGTTAATCTACCCCACCTGACAATCATGAGCCTGCTAATTTGCTAACAAGCTTTAAAATTTGTAAATTTACCTCTGAGTAGCACGTTGGTAATAAGAGAAATTACACAACAGGCAAAGCCTAACCAAATCAAGTTGCATCTTGAATTATATTGTAATCCAAAATGCTTTCTACACTAGATCTAGTCAGCTAATAAGTAGACACCACAGATTTGCGGTTATGATTTCAATATAGTTCAATACATCGCATTTAACAGGTCAAAGGTTAAATAGGGCTCAATGACATTTTGCCATTTTTTTCAATGCTTTCATTTCGATTTTCCCTTGATTCCTACTAGAACTCCCAGTTGACTTTCTAAAACGTCCTTTATTGCTAAAAGGTTGGAGTTCCAAAACATTGTTTTTTTTAACTCCATATCAATGAATTCTTTTCTAGTCCATAATTAAATGTCAATTCCATTTTATTGGTGTTATCGATTTATATTATTTTGTAATTTTTGTGTACTATCTGTTGGTAGGTATATAATGACTTTAAGCGGTACATTAGCTCGGTCAATAAAGTATCCATTACGTTAATTTACGATCATCCCATATGATCATAGTTAAGTTTAGCGGCGACCAAACCCAAATAAACAACAAAATTGGAAGGAAACCGACGTGCTTTACGTTCATATCAATAAATAAAAAAAAAGGAAAGTTAGAAATTGTCCTTATTATAACGGGAAACAACAATTTGTCGTATTGAGAAAGAAAAGACAAACAAGAATCTTCCTAATAATACATTCAGCGAACAGCAATCGAAACTAAGTTAAAATTTGATTTGTTCGATTGCAAGTACTAATACATGTCAACTGAAGAGAGTCTGTTTAGGGAAACTTCGTGATCAACAAGGACGTAACAACACACCTATAGCGTTAGAATGAAATGGAAACACCAAGCGTAAAATACTGACTGTTTGCTTTAACTGATATGTGCTCGGTTTTCGGAGTATCGGACTGATTTTGAGCTAATACAACGTTGAAGTGCGGATCTTTGTTTCTAGGGAATTCAATTTCAAATAACCGGAATCTGGTGAAGAGCTTCGTTTCGTTTCATCACTGAGAGGCAGTTCTGTCTGCGATTTGTAGACTTTTCCAGTTAGATCGAACTTTTTAGACTCCCGCCGGCCTTTTCCGAACTTTATTAACTCCCCAAGAAACTTCAGTTTCGAATAAACATTGGTCATACCAGAAAACTGCAATTTGTTAAGAAATCAATTGTTTAAACTTTTAACATTTTAACTTTGACGTTTTTACAGTAAAACAAATATTAACATTTATTTAAGAAGTTATAAAACGTTAGCTATAATTTAATTTTATGGAGGACAGAGACTTTATGACGCAATTATTGTTATAATTGCAAAATTTAATTACTGCAATAAAGCAAGGATTGACAATATCGTAAGTCTTGCAAGTTTTAATATTTCCATTCGTATAGTTAGTTGACTTTAATATGGGTATACTAAAGATTTAATTGGTCAAAATCTTTTTGCACTAGTAACACAAAGCCAATAAAAGTAAATTGCTCAACAAGAAATTAAAAAAAAATAGAGTAGACCAACTTAAGTTTTATGTTATAGACGGTAATGCCTCGGTTCCGCTTTAAACTGATAATGCCGCTTTGAATTAATATATGATGCGATTTATGACCTGTTCTGGTTCTTTTTTCTGCAGAAATAGGGACGTTGGTTGCCAAATATAATTTGTTTGAGTTTTCGTCAATTTTAACTTCAATGCTTAATTTCAATTAAATTCTTATCAAATAATAAAATATCAAAATACTTTATTTAAAACCACAAAGGTTGTGTAGTCTAGCGATAACGAAAAACATTTTATTTAAAAACTTAAACCATAAATCCTCAGTCGGCCCATATCACCTCATTACACGCGTGTTATACTTGCGATAACTCTTAGTATAGAATATTTTACAGCTCTAGATATTTTCTCACAAAGCTTTTCTCGACTACTCAACCGCACTCCTATGGGCGCCAACTCTTCTCCTTTTGTCTCCATTATACCATCAAGTGCGATTTTAAACCACAATAAGTGGTTTCCAGAAAAGAAATGGTGAAAGTGAAAGTGAAATTACCTCCTGGCCAAGACACAGCACACGAAGTAAAAGATGAGCCTAGCTCTATCAACCAATGAACCTTATAAGGAATGTTCGGGTTTGTCAAATAATCATCGAGGGTATCAGTAGATCAAAAATCAGTTGAATGCTTGGACTTTGCAAGGTCTAGTGAAAAAGCGTGGTCCTTGCTGAGAAAACTGAGTGATGGTAAACCAGCAACCCGCACAAAACCGGACATCCATTCAAATAAGATTTCCTCATGCATAGTTACTACATCTAGGGGGAGAAGAGATAAAGACTTTTCTATCAAAATCAATAAAAAGAGCAAAAAACCCTAAAACTCTAAAAAGTTCAACATGGATGATATCTTTAGCGCACTTAAAGATATAAAGCCCGGCAAAGCACTTGGTCTTGATGGCATGCACCGGAATTCCTGACCCACTGCGGAAGAGTAGCCTAGAATCTGGCTGTCAGCACCGGACAACTACCAAACGTCTTTAAACAGGCAAAGATAATTGCCATATTAAAACCAGACAAACTATGCAATAAACCGAAGAACTATCGCCCTCTTGCCTTGTTGAGCTCGGCCTATAATCTTCTGGAAAGGTTTATCCTAAACCGAAAGGTCAGGTCCTAATCCTTACAATCAAAAAGCTAAAAACAAAAGCTGTTGAAAATGCCAAAGAAATCCTAACAGAAGATCTTTGAGGATTGATGGAGTACTTCAGGCGGTGGAGGCTTAAGCCAAATCCCAATAAAACCGAGGTGTGTGCTTTCTATTAAACAATGCGATAGCTAACAGACGACTCCAAGTGTATGCCGATATCAAATTACTTCGACACGTTACCAACCCTAAATGCCTGGAAGTGATTCTGGACCAAACACAGTCGTTCCAGCAGTAACTTGAAAAAACCGCAGCGAAACTCAGAACTCTATATATCTTCTTATAGAAACTCTGTGGAACCTCTTGGGGTTAAACAGCAACAACTCTAGGACTTGTATACTCGGCTGCCGAACACTCTACTCCTGCGTGGTTAAACAGCCCACAACTTAATACTACGATGCGCTTGATATCTGGCACAATAAAGTCTACACTCAGAGGATGGTTACCGGTCTTAAGTCATATTCCCCCTTCAAGACTACGCCAAAATATCAAAAAATCACCAGCAAACCCCCAACTACCAGTACATGAGGACTGACAGCACTGACCACCTAGTGGCAGAACATGCAAAATAACAGGCCCAACCTGGAAATGTCAAAATGTGGAGACACTCCACCTGGCTTCAAACTTCCACGCAAAACCTGAGATACTCTCAACCCGAATAAGGACGAGACATGGCAACTGTTTAGACTGCCATCATAACTCTCCTGAGTCTGGAAGGCCGATCATCCAACACATTATCACTGAATGCCCATTAAGAAAATTCGTTAGAAACCTGGAACATTTTGTCTCAGCGACACCAGAATTGATATAATATACAAATAATAATTTGATCATTAAACTGTGACTTTTACTTTATTTTTATCTGTGATCGTTAGGTTTGTGTTTGTACTTGTATTTTCTTTATACATTAACACTGTTGTGTCTCTTGAGCCATACGTTAAATTAATAAATAAACAGCCCATCTCTATTTTCCTAGACTCTCAGATAACCGCTCCTGAAAGACCCACAAAAGACGAATTACATTCCTTTCCTTATAATCGACCCCAAGAACGAGCATACGCCACCGGCATTCAGTTAAACTACCGAGTTACAGGTTTTTGAAGTGGGCATCGCGGCAGTCCGTGAAGAAAAGTGCAAAGTTAACCAAATCAAGTCGGGTTTTCTTCGAGTACTAAGTAAACAAGTACTACCAGAGCAAATTTTCGATATTATGTTGATCAGACCATTCGGGTGGTTTTGGTGCGGATTGAAAGATTCGCAAACAGGCAGTAAGATTTTCTAAGGGAAATTCAGAGTTTCTTGGTTTATAACTGGAAATTCGTTTCCACTAACGGATAAAACTTACAAATCTTAGTGGAGCAGCAAAAATCCGACCTCCGTACCCCTTATACTTAAGTTTCCAAGCTAGAAACCCTCCTAGGTTTGACATCTCGCGCCCTCTAGAAACTTGACCGTAGAAAATGGAGATTCTGTTTGTCCTCCAACAGACATAGGTGAAGGCACACTTCCAATCTCTACCGACTATCACAGGCGTCTATGAACCTGAACACAAAACCGTTTAAGGCAAAAGGCTCTAAATACAGAGTCCCCTAGTTTCAGATCGCTACTCATAAGGTACCAATCGATGTTTTTTATTTTCACCGCTAGGTGTCAGCATGTTTGTTTCGCGTCCACAGGGTAGTTGAAGAATCTCATGCTTTATCTACCCTCCAAGTTTGGTTAAAATCTTGAGTTATCTCGGTTTCTCGTTTTCAACTTTGACCATCCTTCTACTGATATTTACAGAAAAATTGCCAGGCGACTCGCCTAAAGATGCTCTATAATCCGGTCCTGGTCTCTCCAAATCCATTTATACAAACAAAACAATGTGTATGTAAATTATTTTATCGTTGTGGTGAGTAATGAAGAGTAAAATTAAAAAAAGAAATTTAGTGACAACAAAAGGCTGAGAACTCTTATTTTAGGTTTTAGAGATTTTAGAGAGCTTTTAATTAAAGAATTAAAGAGAAACTAAAGTGAAAAAATAAAAAGGACTCTGAGTTTGATCCTGCCATCTTGTACGTGTATTAACCATCTAGTTCACGAGACTTATAGCTAAAACTCCTACCGTCCGTTTTGGGATCTGATTATGAGCCAAGTCTTCGACCTGTCCTTGTCGGGCAAAAACGCTCTCTTTTGTTTAATTTTTATTTTGTTTTTGTTTTAATTCTTAGAATAGAAAACACGGCTCGGGCTATCTTATGTGGATCAAGATAGAGCTTTGTCCTTTATTAAGCTTTTTAAGATGCTCAAATACAAACACAGTTTGGACTTGCCCTTCCACAGATCAGCTTCGGTCGCTCAATATCGGACTTCGTCCTTTATTAAACTTCTGAAGGGACCCAAATACAAACGGAGGTTACAAACTCTGATGGGCCACCTTCTATAGCTCAAGATCGGGCTTTGCTTTCCATTTACCTTCTTAAGAGATCTAAATTTGAACGCAGCTTGGACTAAGCCCTTGCATGGGCTCAATGTCGGACTTCGCCCTTCATTAGATTTCTGAAAGGGCCCAAATACAAACGGAGGTTACGAATTCTGACGAGCCACACCCTATAACCCTAGATCGGGCTTCGCTTTCCATTCACCTTCTTAAGAGATCTAAATGTGAATGCAGCTCGGACTAAGCCCTTGCATAGGCTCAATGTCGGACTTCGCCCTTCATTAAATTTCTAAAGGGACCCAAATACAAACAGATATTAGGAATTCTGACGCGCCACGTCCTGTAACACTAGATCGGGCTTCGCTTTCCATTCACCTTCTTAAGAGATCTAAATGTGAATGCAGCTCGAATTAAGCCCTTGCACAGGTCAGCTTCGGCGGCTCAATGTCGGACTTTGCCTTTCATTAAACTTCTAAAGAGAACCAAATACAAACGGAGTTTACGAATTCTGACGAGTCACACCCTATAACCCTAGATCGGGCTTCGCTTTCTATTCACCTTCTTAAGAGATCTAAATGTGAATGCAGCTCGGGTCGCTTTCGATAGATCAAAGTCAGGTCTTTTCCTCCATTAATCTTCTGAGGAGATCTAAATGCAAGCAAACTTAAACTACACCTTTGCATGGCTCACCCTCTGTGGTCCAAAGTCGGTCTCGTCCTCCGTGGACCTTTTTTAGAGGCTAAAAAACATTTTTGTTGTTGTCACATTTTCATGCGCTAGATTCTGGTACTTGATTCGTTTTTCTGTTTTAGTTTTTAGTACATTATGAGATATGGGGACACCTATGTCAATTTGAAATGCTATTTTATTGAGTTTTTCAATTAAAAGAATGTCGGATCTGTTGAAGTCTACTGTTTTATCAGTAATGACAGGTCGGGCTCAATACAGTGGTGTTTTGATGTTTTCTAAAAGTTCTATCTAGTAGACTGAGGTCATCCTTTTGGCGAGGTAGATATACACGTTTCGCCACTAACTTTGGGCGGAGAAGATTAAACTTTGTTAACAAACCACAAATTGCTTTTGTCTAGTTCATCTAGATCTGTTATGGCCCATTTCAATATGGTAATGAATATGTAAGCACAAGAACTGTCTAAGACTTTATTGCTCTGAATAAATTTTTTGAATTCAATTTTGTAGGTTGAATATTGAGAAGGTTATTGTCAGAATGCGTGAGGTTGCCCTTAGATATGTGTGCAGTTGAGCATCTTTCTAGTCCGAAATGCATTTCTATGTCATCACTGAATAGTTTTGTGATGGTTATTAGATTGATATTTTGTTGCTTACGTTTCTAGATCGTCCCTTTACAGTAACTGCTTGTATTTAGTTTGGTTTTGAATTTGCAATCTAAAACCCTCTTGTGAATCATTTAATAGAGTCGATAATGGGTTTAACGCGGTACAAAACCAAACAGGGCTGAAAGAATCTTTCTGGAAGATTTCCCTTAGTATATGAACATTTGCAATGCATCAAGTTGAAACGATGTACTCCAAGATTTTATCAAGTGCGATAGTAACTGCCTAATACTGGGATGAGTTTTATATATTTTCAAGGTTTTCAGGAGACATCTGTAAGGAACAGAAGCAAAGGCCTTGGAGTAACAGTTATGTAATTTCTGTTTTTCTTATACGGTCTGATGGTAAGTTATTCTTTGCATCCCAAGGCTTTTCTAGTGCATCATTTCTGCTTTAATGCAAAGATGTTGATATTTTGTAGTTTATGAACAAGGCCAGCAGTTTGTAAAAAAAATGGGCCGTTAAGTTTTATTGAAGCAGTCCGTTTGTTAAAGGAAAATGTGAGATCCATAGTCTCTTTTAGTGAGCACTATATTTCAGTAAACATCGAGTAATACATCCCTGTCACTTTCCCATTTAATGTTTGCTAGACACCTAATAGAACTAAGAGATCTCTTACATCCGACACTTAAACTATTGATGTGCTCTTTCTAGACTTCAATGGAGGCATTGTGTAACGTTAATGCGGGTTCATTGTGACAAGACCGTAAGCGACAGAAGCATGTATGTATGTATAGTCTTGGTTAATGAAGATTGGAATTTAATGTTTTGCGCTGTTTTGGACAGATCTTTCCCATTG
Organism: Ignelater luminosus; assembly: GCA_011009095.1. Lineage (NCBI taxonomy): Eukaryota > Metazoa > Arthropoda > Insecta > Coleoptera > Elateridae > Ignelater > Ignelater luminosus. The sequence goes on from VTPC01091195.1 coordinate 22,024, forward strand.
GGCCTTCAATTACACTGACTAATTTACAAATGATGATAACGTTTCACTTATTCTGACTTGAAATTTTCTGTCGGTAAGAAAACTATTAATGAGTAAGGCCATATTTCCTTTTACTGCCCAGGTGTGTAATGTTTTTAAGATATTGTAACGCCATGTTATGTCATAAGCTTTCTCGGTGTCAAAACAAAACGGCTACAGTATGCTGACGTAATCTGAGGCTGTTTTGAATTTCATTATATTTCAGTGCCACCAGATTATGGAAAGAGGAGCAATTCTGATGAAATCTTTATTGGTAGAGAGACAGAAGACCATGTTTCTCTAGGAAGGATTGACTACTCTCTCAAAAAACTAAGCTTGCCCATGCAACAGGTGAAGGAAACAATTCTATAGCTGTTGAGTAGTTCAAGATTCTTATCCGGTTTTAAGATTGGAATAACTATGGCAACTCTCCAAGCATTTGGGTATTCCTTAGTGTTCTATATCTGATTATAAAGACATAGTAGTTGGAATTTGACAATATGAAGGAGATGATTCAACATAATGTAATGCATATTATCCGGACACAAAGCGAATTTCTTACTTGAGTTCAGTGCATAATTCAGTTCTTTGATGGTAAATTCCATATTGTACTCATGATCATTATCCAAAGCAAAGATAATGGTATTTCCAAGGATGTCTTGAGAATTTGGAAATCTAATGTATAGTTTTCTGTATTGCTAATATTTTTAAAGCGTTCAATCATAATGTTGGTCATTTATAGTAATGTTGCTATACTGCATGAAAATGGTGAAGATTGAACATCAGAAAAGAACAAATAAAAAAAAGTACGAAGAAAGACCAAAACCGGAAGAATGGCAAAAGAATAAAAGCAAGAACTTTAGAGTGCTGGGAGAAGCTTATATGAGGTGGACAAAAAACGAGGGATCTGTCAAACAACATACTCCGAGAGCTGCTCAAAAAATTGAGCAAAGTTGCATAAATGGACCGTTTTGTAAAAAGTCGTCGAAAAGGAGCTGTGATTCATCCACGCCCAAAAAACTCAATGAAATATTTGAGTTGCATGTTCTAGGATTAGTTCTTTATCGACCAAAAACAGATGCCATGTTGAAGGACCATCTAGAAGACACGGTTGATTTGTTTATCATCTGAGACTGAATAATACAAATCTTCAGGTCTCGCTAGGTTTGAAAGAGAGGATGGTGCACAAGTGGGTCCTCAAAAGTCTAGAAGGAAAAATTTAAGACCAAGTGGATCATCTATCTTTAAGAAATCTGCCAAACAAATTGATTTGCTTGAAACTTTCTCTCACTTTTTACCAAAATCAGAGTTGCACTATTGTTGGAAAGATTCAGAAAAGCAGTACTTGCTACATCCTTTTCAAACACATAGTGAAATCTACGAGCTATATAAAAATCAATGTGAGTCTGAAAATGACGAAATTGTTTTAATTACCACTCTCAACAAAGTTTTTGATAGTCTTAATCTGGCATTGTATAAACTCAAAAAAGACCAATGTGACACTTGCCTGCAGTACAAAGCTGAACAACTTAGTGAAGACGAGCACCAAATACATTTAAAGAAAAAAAATTAAGCTCAAGAAGAAAAGAAGAAAAATAAAGAACAACCAGTTTTTACGATGTTTACTTGTTTCCTACATTATAAAGCATCTCGAGAAATATTGCCTACAAGAAAGAAAAGGCATAATAATATTTTTAGATAGCTGCGGCTATCAGAACCGAAATACCATTTTGTCAAACGGTTTGAGCCTTTTCTCCACAAAATACGATTGAACAAGAATATCTTGAGAAAGGTCACACTCAGATGGGGTGTGACTCTCCTCATGCCATCGTAGGAAGAAAATTAAAAGGTCGCGAAATTACTCTTCCTTCGTAGTACGGAAAAATAATTCGAGAAGCGAGAAAAAAACGTTTATCTCTTCTATTTGATTTTCTTTGATACTCGCAGATACTACCTTCATGGGGACGATTACCACATGAGCATGTTTTTTAGTTAGTACACTTAACTAGATGGTATATGTCCAAACCTCCGATAGTTAAAACACCCGGAAGTCTTAGGACAGTAAGAATTAACTTCGAGTGAATAAAAGACCGCCGATTCCGATTCCATAAGCTCTCCTTCAGTTTTACGTTTTTCTAAGATTTCCTCTACCGTACTATTTAGCAATTTTGTAAGAAATCAAGTATCATCTGTAATTTTTCCAACAAGATGAGGTTTGTTGCCCTTTGGAAATGATTCCGCAAGATGTCGAATGTTGTTAAGTCCTCTGCAGTAAGTTAGGAATTATTATTTCAGTTTCAGCTCCACTTACTCTGACTCTGATGTTTTTTCCCTAAATGAACTATTTTATGTGAGTAGAATGTTTAATTATAATTCCAAAATTCCTTTTGAAACTTTAATCTTAATCGTCTAACTTAAATAACTACATAAATTCCTCATTGTATTTTTCCACACCAATGAAAATTCCATTTTATTAAAAGTGCGACAAGTAATCTTATTTAATTTCTTTACCTACTGAATAAATTGCACACTGTAAGGAAAAACCAATTGAAAAGAATTTACTCTTTCAACTCCGAAACTACATTACACGGAGTATCAACTTTTATAACGTAATATACCGTTGTAGTGTTATACTTCCATACGATTCGGTTATATTGTATAAATATCTACAAAAAAAGGCAAGAAAGAAACATTAATTAGTAAAGAAAGCTGGGTCGAACGAAAAAGGAAAAGAGCAGCAAAAAATAATAATCTTGAAAGAAACTACTACGTAGTTTATATTATCATCATCTAGACGTTTACTAAGCAGGATAAATGGAGAAAACGCATGTAAATAAGTATGGAATATAAAAGGGAGTAAGAGGAAGTGGCGCGTAGTATATTATTTTAGTTCTAATAAAGCAAAATGGGCCTCGTGAAATGTTATGCATATATTTGCGAACGTTCTATAAATTTATGCAATTAGTTAAAAGAGTTGCTTAAAATGTAAATTAAACTTCTTTATTAACAAGTAAGACGTTTTTCAACGAAAATTCTTCTGCGAGTTTGTTATAACATTCAGTAGTTTAAATTAAAAGCGAATTGCATTTTTCTTGCTTTAGGGCGTCTTTTATAAATATTTTGCTAGTATTAACAAAAACTGAAGAGTACTGTAAACGCTATTCTTGTGAAGTAATAATAAGTTTTATATTATTCACAACACCTTTATCTGTTAGTTTCTAATTACAAACTTTGCTTTTTTCTTTACTATTATCGTGTTATTATTGTAATGAAAATGTTTGAATATAAAAGGTAGCTATTAAGCACTAAAAATTGCGTTGAAGAAAGGTAAAGCAAGGCTTCATATTGTTGTGTCCAGAAGAATAGAAGTTGGACGTATCAACCTCATCTACAGTGAATTGAGAAAAAAATCAACCCCAAACGAAAACATTAAAGACAAGACAGACCTTATTGGAACCCTGACGGAAGGCTAATCTAAGTAGAATTTTTGATAAAATAGCAAAGTGGGCATACCTTCTTGTAACAACTGACGCTCACCTAATATAGTCAAACGAGAAAAGAAGTATATGATTAAAAGAAGAGTCAGCAATACGTTCCAAATTGATTGTAGGACACCCTATATAAGTTTTAAATTAAGAAGGGTACCGTTCAAGGTCACTTGGACTGGTCAAGCAAAAATACACTGCAAATCAGAAAAACGAAAGCAATCAAACCGCCAAAAATCGCTTCATAGCAATTTAAATTACTTGGTATGGTAAACCAAGCAAATACCAAGCAAGAGGAGTTAAGTCCAAATGCAAAGACGTCTTCTGGAAGGTTTCTCTAAAACAGCAGCGTCCCAAATCGGTAAATCTATTAAAAGTAAGATTTCAACATTGTTTGGATTAGACAAGTGAAAACGGGAAAAATTAGAAAACTACAAAAATTGATTTGCAAGAAGAAACTAAATCTTTGTATCAATTGATGGCTATCTAGAACATTAAGCTAAACAAGAGAGATAAGTCCAAATGCACAGATAAAACTTGACAGTATCGCAAATCAGTTTCAAGATAAACTTCTTGGGCTCCTGATGGCAATGTTGTGGTAAGATTCAACATCGTTTAGATTGGACAAATGAAAACAAAACGCAGATCGAAACAGAAAAAATTAGAAAACCACCAAAACTTGATTTGTACGAATACACTAATTCTTACTAGCAATTGATGGTTACCCACAATAAAGGCTTGATTCTATGAAATGAGATTTATCAAAAGGGGGCGAATCAGTCAAACTTTTATAGTGCCATTTACAGATCACATATTTGTTAGGTTATGTTGTTTGTTCCAACGCAATACGATAATCGACTCGAGTCCTGCCAAAGTTTGAAGTGACCAAGTCTGAAAAGAAATGGAATCGTCCCAAGAAAACTATCGTGCCATAATTTTCTACAACTTTAAAAGGAAATTGTCTCGAAAAAGTTGTATCGCTGAACTGATTTCTGTGTTCGGAGATGAAGCACCATCAAAAGCAGCAGTGTATTCTAGTCTTGATAAGCAACGTGGCGGAGCTCCATCGAAAACAGCAGTCATTCCAGAAAATATTGATGTCGTGCGTAAGCTAATCATGGAAGATAGACATGTTACATATCGAGAGATTCAGACAACATTAGGCATCTTACGGATTGCAGTACAAAAGATCTTGCACCAAGAGTCGGGTGTCAGAAATCTGATTTTCCCAATGGATCCCTCATCTTCTCACTAACGAACAAAAAGCAGCTCGTGTCGATTGGTGCCGTAGAACTTTGCGACGATTTAACAGAGGAACTTCAAATCACGTATGTGACATCGTAAGTGGTGACGAATCTTGGATTTATAGCTATGAACCCGAAAGCAAAACTCCATCAGCTGTGTGGGTGTTTCAAAATGACACCAACAAAAGTGATTCGTACCCGCAGCGTTTTCAAGAAAATGGTCGGTAAATCTGGACATGTCGCCACCATTCCTCTTGAAGATCGACGATGTGTTAATGCAGATTGTTCTACAACTGTTTGTTCACCGCAGGTTATCATTGAACTGCGAAAAACTAATGCCAACCGCGCCATTTTCCTTCACCACGACAATGCCAGCTCGCATACCCCCCCCCCCCCCCACGTCGCACAATAGAATTTTTGGAGGCAGAGAATGTCGAGATTCTAAAGCTCCAATGACTTCTTCACGTTTCCAAAAATTAAGACCAAGTTGCGTGAAAAGCGCTTTCAGTCGTCAGAAGAAGCAGTTGAAGCTAACAAAAGAGCCATTTTGACTACACCAACTTTAGAGTGAAATTACTGTTTTACAAAGTGGTTTGAGCGAATGCAAAAATGTATTGACCTTAATAAAGAATACTTCGAAAAACAATAAATATGCTATCGTTAACCTAAGTTCTTTCATTTAGTCACATCTCACTTCATAAAAGGCAAGCCTCTAATCAACTATGTAAAGCCCAAATAAGCAAAATAAATTTAAAAGTACTATCTGAAGCTTGCGCAGTATTCCTAACTGATTTGAAGGTAAACCTCTTTTAAAATTTTCTGATGATGAGGTTTAGCATTATCTGAAGTGGGCAAACAAAAACAACGCAGGTCAAAATGACCTAATGAGTTTTGGAAGAAAAAATGGTAAAGTCAGTTTAGAAGGAAGAAATCTAAACATCTAAAGGTTGCCTAAGATATTAGTTAAATAAGGGCCAAACAAGAAGGGTAAGTCAAAACAAGCAAGCGCCTTCCACAACTACTTTTTATGGTAATTGTTTAATCTAGCTACCCCTAGGAAAACGACGTTTTACTAGCACGTTTTTGGTATCAGCAGGTAGAGAATTACTCGCAGAACACAATTAGGTGGGCAGAGGTGAAAAAGATTAATCCAACCTTGGTGACACCGACGAAAAACAAACACGATTTTTAAGCTCATCTGAGGTTATGTTGCACGATAGAAACAATGAAGCTGCTGCACACACTACCAACCCCCTACTGCAACATGATCCGCGTATAAGAATTCCACCCCAATGTTGTGGGGGTCGAAGCGAGGGTGTGGCTAGGTTAGAAGTAATTAAACGTTAATTTTTTTAGTAAATTCCACCCAATCTTGCGAGACGCCAAATTGAATGAATCAATTCACCCATGCTTGTGCAGGATCAATGGTCTCCAGGTGATCTAGGGAGATTGGATTGTTGTACTGTCGGTTGATACGCTGTCGGAGATATTATAGTGTCATGGCAGTCGTTTTGCTAGTGAACTGTCAAGATCGTCGATTTTCAAAGTTTTTAAAAAAATATGTTTGGCGTCGGAGAGGCCTTCCGCAGATGCCTTTTGATTCTCTAAATGGGTATACATGCAATGGTAAGGTTAAAGTCTTTCTGTACAACTTTAATTCTAGGAGTAGCTGTATCGAACTGTTACCCTTTTTATACCGTAGGAATGCTCCTAATAGATTGTTAGAAACAAACCAAGACTTCCACGACTGTTTGAGAAAAAAATCGAAGATGGTCCATTGCTGCTATTTGCAAAGATTGGCCAAACCCCTGAAATACAATAATACTGCAACGAGTAGAAGGCGTTACGAGACATACTGATACCGAAGAGGCCACCTGTCTCCGTCTAGCCCTACTGCGTTTGCGCAGTAAGTCTTTTCACGTGCTGTACGAGTGTACGACAAAGACAGGTGGTCTTTTCAATTCGTTTCTCTGTCGGATCGCGTTTCGTACAGCGCCCCATCCAGTATTATTATATTTTAGTGGGCCAAACAAACAAAAATTGATTAAAGTATTAGTCTGTGTTTTTTTCCTACAGCCTTGCTGTCAGAACTCGACTGATTTATAAACTATCCGGTTAGGTCGAGAACGTCATCTTGCACTTATAGGCAGCTGCCTTATCTTGAACCCTGTATCACATCATACAAGAACTGGATTTATACGATAGGGATGAACAAGATTCTTTAGAAATGCTGGAAAGCAGTATCTATGTATATCCAGTTCTAGATTTGTTTAAAAATCTTTGAAGAGTAAAAACAAAAAAAATCTGTTGATCTCATTCCAAAAAGTGATTTGGGCGGTTCAAGGTTTTTAACAGAAAATACAATTCTGTAGTAGTGTATTGATGTTTTACTGAGTCGAAATATTTAGTTTAACATTAAGTTCATTTTGTGTGTTCAGCGAAATGAAGGTTTAATGTTTCTGGAATTATTTCTCTTCAAACAAGGATTTGATGATTTTGCACATCCAAGAAAGTCCTTGTTTTTGCTTAAATAAACGAAGCCATTTCAAGAAAATCAAAAGTCTACTGACTGATTTAGAACAAGGTGTCCAAAAGTAAAGCAAACTTTAACTCGTCATGAAACTGGACTGTGTGTCATTCAAATGGTCAATACGTTAAGGTCTTATTTAATTAAAAATGACTTTGGAACTAGAAATGCGTATGCTAAGACACTCAATAATAACTACCAAAGAAAGACAAACCGGGTGTTCCCACCTGCAGATATCATGATTGAAGCTGCAAAGGACGTCAAAAATACAGAAAATCCTGTTTGCATCAGAAAAGCTGCCCGTGACTTAAATGTGCATTGTGAGCCTTTAGAGAGATATTGCAGAAAAGATAGTGATGAAGAACTGGCGGTAGGTAGTTCTCAGGTTCAGTTGGGCTATAAAAAAGCAAGACGTGTTTTCGACGAGCAGAAGAATCTCATGTAGAGGATAATTTTAAGAAAGCTGCATATATCTATTTCAGGTACGATTATGGCAAAGCTTTAAATACGAAAATGCCCGAATCTTGGGCCGCAAACTTATTGGCTGGACAGACTGATTCTCAGACCTTTTCAAAAGCCATCCATGCCTTTCGATTCGTACACCACAGGCTACTAGTTTATCTAGAGCTGCAAGTTTTAACACAACGAACGTGGGCTTTTTCTTTCTAAATTTGTCTGTCATCATTTCTTTTCAAACGACGTATATAATATGGATACATCTGGAATAACCTCAGCTGAAAGGGGCACACTGGTAACCATGGCTATGATTGTCTTGGCTCGTGGAAATAGCGTTCCACCATTTTTTGTGTTTTCACGTCTACCAGGAAGCGTTGGAAGTGTAAATTCGTCAGGGTAGATGAAGGAAGATGACTTTAGCACTTTGTAAATAATTCCTGCCTTGGACTTCGCGAAGAACAATGGGGTGGTTATGTTATCATTTCCGCCTCATTGCTCACACAAACTTCAGCCGTTGGACCGAAGTGTGTTTGGTCCTTTTAGGAAATTTTTAAATTCCGCATGAAGACACTTCCTGGATCTACTATCACCATTTACGAGGGCGGTTCAATAAGTACCCGTGATAGAAATGAAGACACAATTTTTTTCAAAAATTTTTTTGTTATTTTTCGACATAGTCTCCTTTTAGAAATATACACTTCTCCCAACGTTCTTGTCATTTTTTTAACCCCTCCAAAAAATAGGATTTGTCGAACTCTCCAAAATACGCCTTTATCTCGACGATGACTTCCTCGTTTGAGCTAAATTTTTTTCCGGCGAGCCATTTCTTCATGTTAGGAAACAAGAAAAAGTCGCAGGGAGCCAGATCGGGTGAATACGGGGGATGCGGCAGCAATTCATAACGCAATTCATGCAGTTTGGCGGCGACAACTCCGGATGAATGTGCTGGTGCGTTATCGTGGTGAAACAGCACCTTCTTTTTCGCCAAATGCGGCCGTGTCTCCTTCAATTTTTTGTCGAAGCTGTCTAATAACTCACTGTAGTATTGTCCAGTGATCGTTCTTCCTTTTTCTAAAAATCCACGAGGATGACGCCGTTCGCATCCCAAAAAATCGTCGCCATGACCTTTCCGGCCGATGGAACCATCTTCGCCTTTTTTGGAGCAGATTCACCGGGAGAAATCCATTGTTTTGATTGTTGCTTAGTTTCTGGTGTGTAATGATGAACCCAGGTTTCATCAACGGTGATAACTCGACTTCGCTTAAATTGCTCCAAACACTGCTTCGAAGTTAACAGCCGCATCCGCTTGTTGTCCACCGTTAGCAATCGCGGCACCCATCGCGCCGACAATTTTTTCATCGCCAACTTATCATGTAAAATATTAATTGCCGTTCCGGTCGACACACCTACGGCCTCTGCTACTTCACGCACTTTCTTTCGTCGATCAGCGAGAATCATGTCGTGGACTTTTTGAACGATTTCCTCGGTAACCACGTCTGCCGGGCGTCCTGGTCGCTCCTCATCAAAAACGGATGTTCGCCCACGTTTAAATTCGTTGAACCAATATCTAACTGTGGTCATAGATGGCGAAGTGTCCCCATAAACAGCATCCAACTTTGCTTTTATCTCCTCGCATTTTTTCCCATCCAAAAACAGAAAGCGAATTACCGAACGATACTGCTCTTTTTCCATCTTAGCTAAAATCACGAAACACGTCTTACTCAAATGGCTGTCAAATCCAAACTAACTTATCAATCAGTCTGCAATTTGTTATACCGTCGTTTGATAGATGGCAGCACACGATGATAACACCAACTTCCCTCAGGAACGCCTTCTGTCGTCAAACACGGGTACTTACTGAACCGCCCTCGTATGATGTACCCGGAATTGTCGCTACTGAGTTACCGCAGACTGAGTCAACTTTTAATATTATGGCAGAATTCAGAGTGGCAGCTACGTGTTCGATCATCCAAAGACACTGTTCCATCTAAATTATGGAGAATGGAAACAAGAGAAACAAATCTCCCTCTCAACACCTCCAGTAAAACAAAAAGAGCAACAACGTCAACGTCCACAACAAAAACCACAGAGGCATCCTACACTAGCTCTGTTCTTGTTGACTCTTCCACTTATATTGCTTTAACATCTAGAGGCTCTGTCTTGACACCAGATGACATTCGTCCTTCGCCAAAGGACGGAAAACAAGCAGAATTAGCAGAAGAAAGAGAACATCTGCTATATTAACAGATTTCCTAGTCCAGAATGAAATAGCTGTTTCAGAAATAGTAAAACGATAGCAAGTAAAGAGAAACAGATGTCTTAGTGAGCCCCAAATGAAAGGAAAACTTGAAAAGTAAAATCCAAGAAATTTTATTAATAAATGAAAGTCTAAGATTCTTCTTCTACTAATATACAATATTGAAGAAAGTTCAATTATGTTGTAGGATTGAAAATATTACAAAAAGTCGATGTAATTAAAAACACGCCTTAATTTTAAATTAGCAGAGCTTCCTACTTCTTTTATTTAGCCACCAGAATTAACCTGGGATTTTCAACTTTCAAGAAATGAGACTTATCCCATCTCGTAGTTACTTTATAAATTAAACTTGGAAATCATTTAAGATAAAATTCAAAAACCATTTGTGTCTTACAAACTCTAAATATTTTTTTGTTTTTCGAAACATTAACAAAAACAATCTTCTGTTGGAAATCTAGTCAGCCTCAACACGATTTTATTTGCGTGTAGCTATTTCTTCCAGACAAACAAGAATCGCAAAGCTTGTCAGATATTACACACCTTATATGATTGATTGCAGACAATCGCAACACATAAAAGACTAACTGTTCACTAAAAAACAGCTGAGAAGTTGTAAATAAATAAAAAAAAAAGGTTTATTTACGGCGTTTTAGAAATAAATACCTTATTTACACCGACGTTGTACGATTTTATCTAGAAATAATTTCTTAACAAGTATGAGACAAGAAGGAGAAATCGGAAATAAAATCCTAAGCTCTACAACAAAGCAATTAGCAGGACAGAATCCAGGAAATAAATAAATTCCTCACGCTCGCGCTTGTAGTAGCACTAACACTGATATCACAGAATAAATCCTCGTTATGAGAAAAGAGAGAAAGTAAAATGACTTCAATGAAATGTTTACCTCAACATTATCTCTGCAATTTCTATTCGGAAAAATATCCAAAATAATTTGTCTATTTCCCATTTATTGTTAGTATTATATAAAATGTTTAATAGATGATAGTGGTGGTTGTTGTAGGAAGCAAGGACGTGTGAGAAAAGCGGGAGAGAGAGGGGAAAAAAGGGGGAGCTTTATATACTACTGCTTCTAGCTCTACTTTAGAAGAGCTTTCCTTTACATTAGGCTTTTTGTTTTGTGAATAAAGAAAATAATAAATACGTGCTTTCAAACAAGGCACATACCACTATTATTACTATTATTATCAGGCATTAAATAACAAGCAGATAATCAATACCTAATTTCCACAACATAAATTTTATATTTAATTAAACAATATTTCAAATTAAATGAGCGATACTTAACAGTATCACCTCATAAACAAACATGAATTGCTGGAGGAAAATATTTATGTTATTGAAGGGTGATTTACTATTACGTAGTCAGTTGATTAAAAGGCAGTTATCTTATTTATGAAACTGTCAACACAAAATAGCGATACATATATAGAAAAGTTCTAAAAAAGTGCACAACACAAAGACACTATAAGATTATGGCTCATTATTGCTACCGATCTTCAGATTATTTTGATGTAAATACAAATTTTAGAAATAATTCTCCTGAAGATAGAATTAAACATATGGGGACATGCAATAATTATCGTAGCAGTTTACGCTCCCATGGACGACTCAAACATCGAGACAAGGAACACCTTTGAAAACAATTAATAGATACCCTGACAACGCATCTATTGCACAAAGCAATTACTAGAAGTGATCTAAACAACAGTATAGAAGAAACAAAAAGCACATAAAAAAATACAACATAAACTCTCTTAATATAGACTCTATAAGCTTTCTCTATAAACTAAGGCTTGCCACAAAGCTCTCTGACAACCCAACAGGTACAGACAGGTACAGCAAAACAGGAATATGACAGATTAAAAGAAAATATACAGAAGCTAGCATTTGAAGCTCTCGGACAAGGAAACAAAAATAATAGAAAGAAAAATTTGGGTAAGCGACGAACTTAAAAGTCTTATAAGAGAAAAGAAACAGTTATACAACAGATGGCTATCCATGAGTAACATTCAAGACAGACTACGATATCAGCAAAAAAATAGAGAAGTAAAACATAAAATACAAAAAGAAAAAAAAGATTGCAATTTTGCGAAGAAACAACAGATAGGCTTCAGGAAAATGCAAATTTTCATAAAAATATCCTCGTCACTGATAAGGCAACGTTTTGTTTGAATTAATTAACAAACAAAACGCGCGCTACTGGTCTTCGCTAAATCCTGGCTGGTATGTAGAAGGGCACACCCAATATCAGCAGAAAGTCAATGTCTGGGCAGGAATTATTGGAACCCAAATTTTGGGACCTTTTTTTATAGAACATAATTTAACAGCGGATGCTTGTCTAGGTTTTTAAAGATTTGACTTAGTTCCTGCTTTGGCTGTTCTATTTCCTAATGAACTAGATCCAGATGTACCCCATAACAGAATATGGTTGCAACAAGACGGGGCTCCTTCTCATTTTGAAATTAATGTCCGACAGTTTCTTGATAATACTTTCCCTTATCGATGGATAGGCAGAAGAGGTGCAGTAGAATGGCCAGCTCGCTTGCCGGATTTAAGTCGGCTTGATTTTTTCTGTGGGGCCATCTCAAAAATAAGATTTATGTCGATATGCCTGAAGATATTGAAACTCTAAAAGACCGTATTAGAACAGAAATTAGAGCTATCACACCAGAAACGATTCAAAATGCAGTAAACGAATTTAAAAGACGACGTGTAGTTATGCAAAATTTTCAATTCGTAACAGATGAATATTGAAATAAACTTTCAAACAATTTTTTGCGTTTTAATCAAAATTTACTTATGCAAGTGTATTAAAGTTTTACATCATTGAAAAGAGAAAAACATTCTCTATCAAATGAGTAAAATAAAGGGATACCTTCCCATTAAAAAAAATTGAAGCATTATTCGTTGCGCTTTTGTTTTTTTAAAAAATAGTTATTTGGTATTGCCCTGTAATGTTAAACTAAACACTGAACAACTTTTATAGGAAACATTTTTCCATAAAATGCATACTTACTGAGATATATAGGATATTCCATACTTTTCGGACACACTGTATATTGACCAGTGGCAACAACATTTTGCTAAGATACTAAAAGAAGATCAACCAGAATACAAAAGACAAACTCAACAACAAATACCAGAGAACCAAGTGTAGGCAATATCAATAGAAGAAGTGCAACAAGCAATAAGAGAAATGAAGAATGAAAAATCCCCAGGTCTAGGAGGTATTCCTACCGAACTTTTGAAACGCGCTAACACAAGAGTACATAAAATCCTTACATACATCTTCAAATGTCTTCTAAACCCTGACGAACTACCACAAGATTGGAAGGTAGGATATTTGACACCAATCTAAAAAGAGGATCACGACACGATTGTTCCAATTATTGTGGAATTAGCGTGCTAGCTACGGTGGAAAGACTGTACGGACGTATAGTAAGAAAAAGAATAGAAAAAGAAATAACAGTAGCGGAAGAACAAAGTAGATCATCTTGTATCTTCTTGTCACCCATTTCATCTGTAAATAATTCGTAACATTTGGATTTACAAGAATATGGAGGCCGAAGCATTTTCTTTTCGACTTTGCTCTCGAATGTAGTTTTGTATTCTATTCCATTATTTATTAAAAAGCATTTTTCTATTTCTTTCTGTATCTTTGTGACGCATTCTTTTTTGCCTTTATTAGTCCGAACTTCTTCCTCTAAATTATAAAATAATGAAGTTAGGCATATAAAATAAAATGTGACATGTGAAACCCTATAAATAAACAAAAAAGTAGACATTCATACTTGTAATCACTTATTTACCACTTTAGGCTCATTTTCTTTTTCAGAATTTATTAGATTCATCACTACTGCATGGATTGTCTTATCATTATCACTGTCATCAAACTGATCACTTAGTATACCGCTCAGAGCGGCAGAACTTACATACTAACAATAACTAAAAGTTAGGTTATAAAACAAGTAACACACAAGCAGACGGCAACAGGAAGTTGATTAAAAATTGCGACTTGTTTTGTACCGTAACTTTCCATCTAGTACATCGATTTGAGCCTCTTTTTCAGCAACAAATTTCCATTTGTATTCGCCTTCTAACGATGGATGAAAAAATAAGGAGAGAGAAGAGAAAGTAAGATTTTGAGGTTATGTGTGCTGGAGAAAACAGTGAAAGGAAAAATATTTTTGTGACTGACGCTTACCTTGTATAGTCAAACAAGAAAATGGAGTAGAAGTAGAAAGATATGACTACAAGAAGAGTCATTGACAGGTTCCAAATTGATTGTAGGACGCCATAGCTACATGAGTTTTGGATTAAGAAGAGTAAAGTTCAAGATCACTTGGATAGGTCAAGCAAAAATACAATGGAAATCAAAACAAAGAAAGCGAAAACCGCCAGAAATCACTCCATAGCAATTAACACAGCTTAGTATGGTAACAAAAAGAGTCAACGCATCCTTTGGAAGTTGTCTCTGAAACTTAAGTTTGAACGTAAGCCTCTTTGATTTTTACAGCGATGCGATGGTAAGTTTCAACGTCATTTGAATTAAGCTATTTAAGAAAAAGCACAGATCAAAACAGGAAAAGATTTAAAAACTACATAAATCGATTTTCAAGAAGAAACTAAATCCTTGCATAAATTGATAACGATCTAAAACATTAAGCTAAACAAGAAAAGTTAAGCTCAAATCCATAGATAAGACTTGACAGTATCCCAAATCAGTTTCAAGATAAACTCTTTGGATTCCGGATAGCAATACTATGGTAAGATTCAATGTCGTTTGGATTGGACAAATGAAAATAAAACCCAGATTAAAACAGAAAAATTACAAAGAGGCATTGTTGAAATACGAAACTGTAATAACATCTCAAACATTTTTAAAAATATTCACAATAACGGATCCCCTATCAAGATACATGCGTGGATCTGCTTAGATGTAATGCCATGGTGCAAACTGCTGTTCTGCAACTGCGCCCAACAGCATGATATGACTTGCATCCAAGATGCAACAAAAAAATTTCTTCTGTGGGCTAATGGTGAACTAAATTTGCCGGAACACATTGATATAGAAATCGAAGATTTTCCTGAAGTTCGTCGTATGTTAGTAAAAACATTTTTTGATGAAAGAAGAAAGATACACAACCAAAGTCGGAACAAGAAAAGTTCAGAATAGCAACATATAACGTTGTAATAGATGTCGCAGTAGAATCCATGAGCAGACGATTTTCTAAAAATATGGATTTGTGCAGGGACCTTTCTGTACTCGGCCCAAAATATTTTAAGGAGATTAACAACAACGAACTCCCTGAAAACTGTATGAATTTCCTATTGGGACAATTGTCTGCGACGCTGAAAGAGAAACTTATAAGCTTCGCTGAAAACTGAGAGAGGATAAAACTAAACATTGAAGATTTGTACAAAACTGATTATAATCTCAATTCTGATTTCAATTCTGACGAGTATGACATAAAAACTGATGATATGACCAAAGACCAAGAAAAGCCTTTGTAGAAGTTGCCATGTGACGATTTTAAAATACAATCTGTTTCAAGGAGCATATTCTGCGTTGGCCACGGCTTATCAATACTTCCTGACTCTTCCTGTATCCCAAGTTGCTTGTGAAAAATCTTTCTCCATTTTAAAGTATATAAAGAACAGGTTGCGTAGTCGGCTAAGATAACAGATTAGAATAATTTATGATTATGAATATAGAGAAGGACATTTTAAAAGATATTGATAACCTCTTGGTGTCAGAGACAAGTGGAGTTCTTAAGAGCATTAATTGAAACTCAATGGAAAGGTATACTAAGTAATTACTACATCTAAATAAGTGTAATTATAATTTTTATTTTTTTCGGAGTCTTGTATTTTTTTAATTAAACAGGATAAAAAAATATGCTGTCATGTATTTGTTTCTTTCCCAGTTGCTTAACTATTTAGTTACCTAAACTCAATAAAAACTTTTAGATTAGCTATGAGGTATTTTTAAATTTCATAGTTTCCCGGGCTGGTACATCTTACCCCATCCGTCCTTGATGTATCGTACAAATCTGTTGCAGTTTTTGTTCGTTATTCATTCTTGGTAAGTACACTAGAGTAATATTCACTATTTTATAATCAGAACGAGACTAATGTTTAGACTTATTAGCTATTATACAGTCATTCAAAGATTTCACAAGTGTCTTGTCAAAAGAGAAATGGTGAATGTTGACATACGAGGTATGGCAATAAAGTTTGCGGGCTGATTTTATTGTGGGCGCTATGGCAACACTGAGAGGTTTGCAGCAGTGGCGATGTGCTTGTCTACTCCCCAAGCAATCTTTCAATTTTTGTCAGTTCTCTATTCAATATCGTATTGAGTACGTTTCTGTTTTTGCACACGTGTGTACTTTTTGAGATTTTTCAAAATTTTCTGAATCTTACTGGCTCGTCTTTTAATTTCTTGTTGGTTCTATTCTTTTTCTGAATACTCTACGGTAGATGTACATATCAGTTTTTCCGAAATTGGGCAGAGCAGGGACTTTTAACAGATGGATGGCTCAATTCAATATTGATACATAAGTAGATCTGTTACGCTTTTTGTAAACACACATACTTTGATCTGTGAACTTGTCTTTAATTGGAATCCCACTACACACTACAAGTTGACAGAAGACGTACTTCAGGGTTATTAGCCAGAATGTTATCCATATCTTTAAAAGATCAAAACGATCTGCAATAATACCAGCAACTTAGTATTCCTAACGCTTACTCTGCATGTTACTTGCGGGATTCTTGACTGAAAAGCATCCAAGCAGTAATCAAGCTTGATATTTTGCAGAATGTGTTGGACGCCCACGTTTGTCAGATTTCTGTTCTAATTCTTTGCCTATTATACAGGGTGTAGATTTAGAGCAAAAATTAAATTATGCCCATCATCTGCTTTTATTACGAAATAGAAAACCTTTGAACTTAACACTCAACATGCTATATAATAAGTAATTAACATATTAGAATGTTTACAATAAATAAATAACAAACTGCAAAATTTAAATAAATACATAATTAAGTATGCAACGCGTTTTGCTGGACACAATTGCTATTAATCGTCATATTAAGACTACAATGTTCTTTTAATACTACCGTTAGAGTCTTGAAAGTGCCTTAAATAAATTTCTAAAAAGAAGAAATCCTTGCCATTCAGCTTTCATAATTAGTTATGCAATAATGCACTTTGATGTCGTTCTCAATATTAATCAAGTTAGGTTATTACGGGACTTATCATTTATTTACTGTCGTTCATCAAATATGTATCTACAGATTATAATTAATAATTTTTCTAAACTTTTGTTGAATTCCTCTCAAATTTTCTTAGGTCTTTGATTAGCAAAATTTTTTTGAATTTAATTTTATTTATGTGTTTGCTATTAGAATATCTAAAATTCCAATTTAATTAATTCTTGTTTTCGTAGGTTTTGCTGAATACTTTTTTGAATTTATGTTTCTCAATAGTGACATTTTCTTAGTTTAATTTTATTCTTTTGTTGGTTGTTAGTTCGTACATTATATAGGCTTTACCTTTTTCAAATACGCAGACATGAATTTAATATTGGGCGGGTATGTAGTAAATAAGACTACACGTCGAACATTATCCAAGCAGAAGACAATTAGAAGTGTTGTTCCAACACTTGATGGTAAACTAACAGAATGAGCTATTAAGGCCACTTTTATTTTTCTAATAATTCCTGCCCAAATATTTAAACTAAAACGTTGTTGATGATGGTGCTTTCCTAATACGTGAGAGCTTTCTTCAGCCCATTGATAAACATTGTGCACAAGAATATTGCTTCATCGACCCGAAGAGTGCATGAAATACCATGGGAATCATTTTAATGATGATTTAATGTCGTTTCGCTAAATTGAATCTTTCGATTGTTATTTTCAGGCAGACGTCTTTGTACGCTAGCAGTATAATAAGGGTATAGGCCTTGGTCTTGAGGAATTCTGTCAACATTGCTATGATACAGACCTAATTATAGCGCTGCACCTCAAGTGCTTCTTTCGGCATTGTTCCCGATTGCTCGATGTATATCATCTTTGTTTCAGGTATCCTAACTGTTCGTGGCCTGCGTAACGGTAAAAAACTTATTGGCTATCCATTGTAGCCTTTTAATATGTAACGTATATGTAACATGCTTTTAAGAAAAATGTCAACCCCTGCTTGTTGATTCAGGCTTCCGAAACGCTATGCTTGGGTTTCTCCTCAGGAAGTCATTGCTTCACCAGCAATGCTATGAATCTACTGAAAAGTTATTTGGAACAGCGAATCTAGCGGGTAGCACTAGTTAACGCATCTTCTCTTCTTGTTATTTTTAATCTGCGTATCAGAGTTTGTTACCTCTGTGAAGTTTTGTAATATACATTTCTATGCTGACGATACTCAGATCTATTATTTTTTTCATCCTAAGGATCTAGATACTGCTAATGCCAACATCAACTCTGACTTTAACAATCTTATTGAGTTATCTGATAAGCATCTATTAAGCATAAACCCTATAAAGTCTTCTCTCATCTTATTTGTGATACGATTGCCCATCGTGTTAAAAATAAATATAAACAATGTCTCCTTACCCGTAAACACTGAAGCGAAAAACCTAAGAGTAACTTTAGATGCCCATTTGAGTTTAAAACACACGTAGTCTTATACAAAAACCTTATATCAAATTGAAACATTTATTTTCTAATAGGTTCGTTTTAAGTAATAAATCAAGAGTGATGTTATGCGAGACGTTAGTATTATCTCAGTTCAATTACTGTGACGTAGTTTATGGCCCATGTTTTGAACAAAAAGATCCCTTAAGAATACAGAGAGTCCAGAATTCATGTCTAAGGTTTATTTACGGTTACTGCACATGCCATGCTTCTATCACACTATCGTTTCTTCTAAAACCCGTTCCTATCTCTATAATAAGATCAGATTCAGAACTGATGTTCACAACATAAGTGTGAGATATAGGGGATTATTGTCTCTTCCGAAACTGCTTACTTTCAACTCTACAAAAGTAAAAAAAAACTTAGAGAATAATGATAAGAGTGAAACTAAATTAAAAACTATACCAAAGTTACTAATCGGCTTTTGGTAAATAACACAGTAACACAGCAATGTGACATTTTTCTTACACGTATTTAAGCAAACCATTAAACTTTAATTAGTTTAGTTTATTATTTGTTTTTGAGAACATCGATGTTGAGCTAGATCAAGTCACAAACTAGGCCCTGCAAGTTGAAGTTACTTGCTAAGAGTATCCTTTTTTCTGAAACATTTACTTATTTCTATAAAATTATTTTTATTACTGTTATCGCATTTTTACGTTTTTGGCCAAATGTTGTAACAACGACCATTAGGTACTCACCAAGAAATTTATCATATATTATATGAAAATTTCCTGACAACTACAATCAGTCATTCGCTGTCAAAGGATTACTCATATTGACAGCAAATAGCAGAAACGACGAAAAAAATAGTAAACGTTCTTTTTTCAGTACCGTCGTACCGCACATTTAGTTGAACACTAATGACCTGAAAAAGTACAGTGACAAGGAAAATAAGAGAGGAGAAAGTTGAATAAAAATAAAAAGTCAAAATATAGATATTAGTCCAAGCAAAGACCTGCGTTACATTTCTTGCACATATTTCCAACAATAGAAGAGCAGCCTTCTCCAGCACATCTTCGCTTTTTATTTTTGGGTACTCTGATAAGTAAATGGCCCATTTTACCATAACGTATGCTATTACTAACTCTATTTAGCGTAATACTATTTCTTGATGTTGATGACCTGCTTGCTCCTTTTGAAGGTACACCATATCGTGTGAGGTAAGTTTGAACGATTTCTCGCCTAAATCCAAGCTGTGATCAATCTTTTGCCGACTGTTTTTGAAGAATCCATCCATTATCAACAGCCACATCAATTAGTCACGTAAAATGGCACCACCACCGTTTTTTACTTCTTATTCCAATACGGTATCTGTTAATGTTTTCATCCATTAGGTCTGTTTCACCCCTTCCACTGTTATATTGCCATGTCAGAAATGGTTTTGGTACTAGCACGTATGATGAACCAAGACATTTTAGATTTCCATATATTTTTTTAGATATTCAGGAAGATTCTTCCACAAGAAAACTGACCTGGCTGCAAAGAAGAAAAAGGTTGTCCAGAGCATGTTGATAAGCAAAATTGCAAACCCTTACTAAATGTAGAAATAGGCACTTGGAAATATTCACTATTGATTAATACAAAGGCGTTTTACCATGAAACGTATTAACAATTATTACCCAATCAGTGTAATTAAACTTTATACTACCAATTCACAAGCACAAAGAAAGTGAATGACAAAACTTGTCTTGTTGAGATGGAAAACACTACAGAAAAAATTGAAGTACTGTCAAACAAGAACAAATTCAGGAACCTAAGAAGAACAAGATATATAGAGCAAAATTAAAAAGGTCGAAAGAGAAGAGAACGGAAAAGGTAATAAAACCAAAGTAGGGTACATGAAACTTACAATTAACAACAAGATTTACAAATGGGATGCAGAGAGTAGAAACCTGAAGAAAGTCAGCCAACCCCCAAAAAACTAAATAAAAATAATGCAGGAAGGAACGAAGTAAAGACAACGACCCAAGCAAGAAATAAGGACAAGATTAACGGAAACGAGCAAAACTTAAAGATATACCAAAAAATTGAATAAAATAAAAAAGGGTTGAGTAGAGAAAATAAAGTAATTGACAGATAAATAGAGAAAATATAATGAATGACAATGGAAGCAGAATAATTGAACTGTGACTTAATCATAGCAAACACCAAATTTAAACACAAAGACATTTCTAAGTATACGAGAGAGGTGCAAGGCAGACGAAAAAGATCTATCATTGATTACTTTCTAATAAGAAAAAGATAAAAGACGTAAAAGTAATTAGACAAGCGGAAAGAGGAAGCGAAGAAAAAACGAAACAAATACAGGACAGATAATAAAAATTGTAAAAGAAAAAATAAAGAGCTACAAACTAAAAACGGAAGAAACAAAATTGGAATACAATCAAATACTAAGAGAACCAGAAACACTGAAGATTGCACAATAGAAGAGAAATGGAATAATTTTAAAGAAAGCATAATAATGGCAGCAAGACAAAGTTGTGCAATCACAATACTACAAAAAGAAGCAGATGGTGAACAAATGAAATCCAACAACTAGTTGACGATAAGAAAAATAAAGGAAGGAATATCTACAAACAAGAAACGACAAAGATTATAGTGAATATAAAAATGCGAGGAACGGTCTCAATCAAGCGATCAAAGAAGGTAAATAAAAATCATGAGAAGAATTCGGCTATAATATGAAAGAAAACTATCGAGAACATCAAAAATTATTTTATAACTTCCTAAAACAATTAAAAGAGAAAAATCAAGTCAAATTAAAAAACATTACAGATAAAAAAGGAAACATATTGAGCGACGAAAAAGACATTATTACAAAATGGAAAGAATATTTTGAAGATCTAACCGAAACAATCCAAATAGAACTGGTCCAAGAAGAAGAAATTCATAACAGAGATCTGAATAATAATACAACTTTAATAACAAGAAGAAATGGCTGAAGCAATCAACAAGCTTAAATTGGGCAAAGCGATGGGACCAGACGACATCACTACAGAAATGTTAAAATATATGGACAACAACGGGAAAGAAAAATTCTTAAAGATACTAAATGATATTGAAAAAAAA
>VTPC01091195.1:53886-79592 GCA_011009095.1 Ignelater luminosus
GTTAAAAATTTTGAAAAACTACATGAAGAAGTGAGCGAAATTATGATAGGATTTCAAATAAAAATAATTAATAACAGAAACATTAAAATAAATGTGCCTGATGGTGAATGCTATAGAGCACTGACAAAAATGCTAAGTGAAAATGGCTATTCGTGGCACTCCAACGAAAATAAACAAAACCGGCCAATCAAAGTTGTAGTAAAATATCTAACCCATGACTGTAATAGAGAAAAAATAGCCAGAGAACTGGTCAAAAGAGGCTATAAAATAATAGATGTAATTAACAAATTAAAGTAGAAAACAAAGGAACCACTGGACATTTTTACGTTAGTGTTTAGCCATGATGAAGATATTAACAAAATTTATGAAATTAAGGATATTCTGGGCATCGGAGTCCAAATAGAACCAATTAGGGCTTCAAAACTAATTCCGCAGTGTAAAAATTGCCAAGCGTATGGACATACCCAACGCTACTGTGCCAAAGAATCGCGATGTGTCAAATGCACTGGGAAACATCATACTAGGAACTGTACCAAACCAACAAACGAGAAGCCAAAATGTGTCCATTGTGGAGAGGCCCATCCAGCCAACTACCGTGGATGTAATATAGCAAAAAAACTTCAAAAAATAAAAACAAACAGGATGAAGAAAGTAGAAAAACCAAAACAACCTGTCCGAAATGAAATTAAAAAATATGCAACACAATTAAATTCTTACAAAAAAACAAATCATGTACCATACAGTCAAATATTGAAAGAGCCAATACAGACAGATAAAGGAAAAGAAAGCACCAAACAAACTACAGACATCGAACAAAACTTGCAGCTAATTCTAAGCAAATTAAATGAACAAGCAAGTTTAATGAAAAGCTTTGACGAAAGATTAATTAAGCTTGAATATGGCAGACAAGGAGCCATCCCTAAAAATAAAAATAGCTAATGATCTTCGAATTATGGCCTGGAATGCTAACGGACTGCTACAACATCAGCAAGAATTACAAGCAGTCCTCGACATAGAAAAACTTGACATCTGTTTCATAAGTGAAACACATTTCACAAAACAAACACATATCAAGTTTAAAGGTTATAAGGTCTACAACACCATACATCCAGAAAACACTGCTAAAGGGGGTAGTGCAATAATAATCAAAGAAAACATCCTACATTATGAAGAAATTGGAAACGAAACAGAAGAAATACAAGCTACTGCAGTCAATGTAAGAACGAAAAACTATCAAATAACAGTAGTGGCAGTTTACTGTTCACCAAAACATGCACTAAAACGAAACCAATATCTTGATTTTCTAAACAGACAAGGTAGTAGATTTATTATTGGAGGGGATTTCAATGCTAAACATA
Source organism: Ignelater luminosus (assembly GCA_011009095.1). Taxonomy (NCBI): domain Eukaryota; kingdom Metazoa; phylum Arthropoda; class Insecta; order Coleoptera; family Elateridae; genus Ignelater; species Ignelater luminosus. The sequence goes on from VTPC01091195.1 coordinate 55,245, forward strand.
TATCTTGGGGATCAAGATTGACTACGACCAAAGGCAAAGAACTTTATGAAGCTATAAAAGAGTATAAATGCGAAGTGATGTCTACTGGAAAGCCAACATACTGGCCGACGGACTACAATAAAATACCAGATTTGATAGATTTCTATATTGTAAAGAACATTCCTGCAAATTACATACAAATAAAAGAAGGTTGGGATATGAATTCAGACCATTCACCAATTAGTAAACAAGCACACTGACTGGAAAAGCTTTAAGATGAGTCTTGAAGAAAATATTAATTTTTCTGCACCATTAAAAAATGAGCAACAACTTGATGAAGACGTGGAGTTGTTTGCAAGAAATATACAGCAGGCAGCTTGGGAAAATACTCCTACATTTAGAAAAAGAACTGCAGGAAATAACTACCCAAAAGAAATTAGACAAACAATAACCGAAAAAAGAAAACAAAGACGAAGGTAGCAACAAACAAGATCACCCCAAGATAAAACAAAGTTAAATAATCTTAGTCAACAATTGAAAAGAGAAATAAAACTGCTAAAAAATGACACTATTAACACATATCTGAAAGAACTTACCAACGATGGTTGTACAGACTATTCTCTTTGGAAAGCAACAAAGAGATTAAAAAGACCGATCCTGCAAATCCCGCCACTAAGAATGGGAAATGGAAAGTGGGCACGGAGTAATCAACAAAAAGCAGAATTGTTTGGAAATCATCTAGAAAAAATCTTTCAAGACAGCGAAGAATTAGCAGAAGAATTAACAACAGAAAATTCAATACAAGAGAAAGAAGGTATACGACTCACCTCTCCAAAAGAAATAATCAATGAAATTAAAAATAATATCAATCCAAAAAAATCTCCAGGGTTCGATTTAATAACTGGGGAAATACTCAGAAATCTGCCTAAGAAAGCCATAGTAAAATTAACAAACTTAATAAATGCATCCTACTGGGATATGTGCCAAGTTTGTGGAAAATCGCGGAAGTGATTATGATACCAAAACCTGGCAAGCAACCACACGAAGTGACATCATACAGGCCTATTTCCTTATTACCAGTAATTTCAAAATTATTTGAAAAATTACTACTCAAAAGGTTGAAACCTGTTATTGAGAGACAAAAATTAATACCAACACATCAATTTGGATTCAGAAACAAGCATTCCACGATTGACCAAATCCACAGAATAACAAGTATTATTGAGAAGAGCCTCGAAGAAAAAAAAGTTTGTTCTACAGTCTTTTTGGATGTGGCCCAGGCATTTGACAAAGTTTGGCACAAAGGGCTAATACACAAGTTAAACTCATATTTCCCAGAACAGTACCTAGAAATATTACATTCATATATATCCGATAGATTCTTCAGAATAAAGCAGGAAGATGCCTATTCTGAACTGAAAGAAATTCAAGCGGGTGTGCCACAAGGAAGCGTCCTAGGTCCGGTTCTATACCTGCTATATACTTGTGACATTCCACAACCAGAAAATAACACAATAGCCACATTTGCGGATGACACTGCTATAATGGCAATTGGAAATAATAATGAAGAATCAACTGAAAAACTACAAACCGCTATTCAAGAAATACAGAAATGGACAAAAACATGGAAAATCAAGCTGAATGAAAGTAAGTCAGTACATGTAGATTTTACAAACAAAAAAATAGAACCAATACCAGTAAACATTAATGGTCAACAAATACCCTACTCAAACCAAGCTAAGTATCTGGGCATGACCCTAGACGCAAAACTGCGATGGAAGCCTCATGTCAAAAAGAAAAAAGAAGAGCTAAACCTAAAATACAGAAAAATGTACTGGCTGATTGGTAGGAATTCCACTCTGTCTCTGCATAATAAAATTTTGTTATACAAACAAATACTTAGACCAGTTTGGACTTACGGAATTCAGCTCTGGGGCTGTACCAAACAAAGTTATAAAACAATTATACAACGAGTCCAAAATAAAGTATTGAAAAGTATGGTAAATGCACCTTGGTACTCTAGAAACAGCGACCTCCATCGAGACCTGGAAATGGAGACTGTGGATGAAATTATCACAAGATTTGCCAGACAACATGAAGAAAGACTTCATCAGCACGTGAATGTTGAAACCATCCAGCTCCTTGACAACACGCACCTAGTGAGAAGGCTCAAAAGACTTAAACCTTTTGAGCTAATTTGAATTAGTGTTAGAGTCAGTGAAAAGCAGAGAATGGTGCGGTAGTGTACACGTCAGGTGTAGTGTACTTAGTTAAAAGACAGCTGAACATTAAGGACACTGATGAGTATACCTTAATTTAAGTTTTTTCAAATAGTAAGCTAGGTTAGAATAAAACTGCTCATTGGTCATAATTGACCAGATTGTAATACTAAGACAATAAAAAAACTTTCGAAAACTAAAGAATGTAACTCAGTCTTCCATAGCTACGAATCAAGCTATCTCGTCTACTAAATCCAGAGTCATAAATATACCAATGAGTAATTGGAAGGTCTAGAAGCATAATAAATAAATATATTGTGGTCCCATTATAAAAAGCGTCTGACGATCTGAATAATTTTTGTGTCATACTAACCAAAGATTGCTGTTTTGCAGCTGAGGATTAATGGTTGCGGTTTCCTTAAACCTCTTGACTTTAATTAAATACTTAAGCCATTTTGCCAAAAATAGAATTTACCTAACCTCAAAGATATTCCAACCCCCAGTAGGCTTATTAGTAGTTATGCATCGCCCCAGCCACTATGGTACATCTGGAAACGAGGTGCAACGCAACCTGGCCAAAGCAAGATCTTCTATTCCCACAGCCTGAACCACCCCTTACCCACAAAGCCGCTGGTGGCCTCGTGAAAAATCAAGCACTAGATGCAACATACTGTCGTCCCAGCCAACAAGTACCAAGGTCTAACATCTCCTGATGGCCGAATACCCCAGAACCTTCCTCGGGATGTTATACTTGCCACCTTCAGGAGTGGTCGACACTCGGAGCTGCCCCCTCTGCCATGGACAGAACATGACAAGTGAACACCTGCTGGGTTGCTCCTCTTTTCAAGGCGACTGCGACTAATTCAACTTGACCAACAGCCACGAGAAGCTTCCTGACGTAAAAAAAATGTTTTCTCTTATGCAGGACTTCCTTTGACTATAACACGATCTCAGCAAGGAACCAGGTTGATATTTAGTCGCATGCACAACTATGGTGAATGCTTTGATCATCATCTCCATCTAAGAGGTCGGTGTCGGAACGAGCCAAAGATCTTTTGTGAGAAAATGACACGAAGACAACAGCTACGGTTTCAACTGCACAAACTTATGGGATCCTACCACTGTCCAACACTTCTTCACGTGCTGTGATTTCATCGTACGTCTTCGCTTATTAAAATTTTTACTTTTACAATAAGCAATTAAATGTTTTGATTACTTTCGTACAGGAGACGCTTTGGAACTAAAAGCTGCGCGGCGATTGTGCTTTGTTTGTTTACTTTGAGTGAGATATTTTACGTAATAGATCGTCATATCGACATCAGACTTTTTTCTTTTGCAGTTGTAGGCAAGTACAGGCGCCTATACGAACTATTCAAAGGCATTAGATTGTCTCTTGATTTTTGAACAGATTACTCTTATCTCAGAGACGGCTGGCCATACCAAGGTTAGAATTTGATATCTGGAGCATCGCACTATCCAGACACCCCCAATCGTTTTTTGCCTCTTTCGACAAATGTTTGCATTTAGATCTCTTCAGAAAATTAATGCAGAGCAAAGACTGAACTTGGACCTTTTGAAAGTTAATCAACTTACAGGTAGATGTTATTTGTGCAACAGCGTAGCCCAAAAATTGCTTGCATTTAGCTCTACTAAAAAGGTTATTGACAGTGAAGCCCAAACTTGGCCTTTCACAGGTGACCAGTAAGCACGCAAGCAGGACCACAATCGATGATCCTCGCAGGTGGCCATACTCGTTTCTGTTTAAAAACGCCAAAAGAGGTTCTAATTATATGTTAAGAATCTTCTAGCACTCTATTAGGCGAAGTGGTTTTTCCAAAAGACGTCAAAATACGCTTATTCTTCGCCAGAAGGAAACACTACGATAGTCACTGCGGTTTTCAGCTACACAAACTTACGAGATTTTATTTCCGTCCAATTTCGCTACGTAGCTCTGACGCCATTATGTGGGGGTGTGACCAATTATTATTACAATTATTATAATAATGATTGCTCCAGAACGATACGTCTTATAGGGATGGAAGCTTTTTATAGAAGTCGTTTTACAGAAATCTCTCCAGTAACAGTGTTTTGTTCTTTTTTTAGAGATTTTCCACATCTTCAGAACAGATTATTTTATTGACTTTAAACTTCTTTCAACTTTACGGGTTACACCGACCGTCTCAGGTTATCCCACAACTGCTAACAATCAAAGTTTCACTTTGCTACACGCTGTGGTTTATTGAGGTGTGGGACATCTGCCAAAAAAAAACAAAAATTTATTAGTAGTGACCACGCCATCTGAAAAGAACTCCCCTATCACTCCTAACAATCCAAGTCACACCTTAAAATGATTAGCCGTTTTTCTGATAATCGAGGCAGCAGAGATTGGATTTTGATTTCTGAGATATCTTTTCTGTACTCCATCATGGGCCTGGCAGAAAACATCAACCGATGTGCCACCATGCCGTCGCAACCTCCGCCAGCTACCGACACCCTTTGAAACCATCAGAAAACTCTGCGTTACGAAAAGTTCCACAAGCTCCGCCCACCACCACCAAACTTCAGTTACCAACTCCAACGCCGCCGCGCAAATTAAGTCAACAGACTGGTAAACCCGGACGCCGCCGGCTCAACACCTATGCAGCCAAGGCCCTCCTCCCGCTACTACATTCAAGGTCTGCAACTTCAACGACCGGTCAAGTGCCAATGAACGTATTCTGCCTCGCAACAAATGTACACCATCCTGCAGGCTGAAAAAGCTACAGAAGGTAGCTTAAAATGGCCTCCCGCCTTCTGGCGGGAAAACAACCTTGATATCATTATCATCATCTGAGATATCGCATATCTTTAACATAATTGGTTGTATCAAGATAGGACTTTGATTTCTACCAATGATAGAGGAACGGTTTTCAGACAGATCTATATCTAAATAACTGTTGTTCCTAGTAAAATAGGACTTTGATAATTGGCCATGGTGGCAGATTGATTTTTAAACAATGTACGCACCACCAATCGTATTTTGTTTTTTTTTTAAGATATTTGATATCTCAAAAACAGATAGTGCTATCGTGGTGCAATTGGATTTGTAGACAGTAACAAGAGACTGGTCTTTTGGCTCTTCGACAGATATTTTGTACCTCGGGGATGATTGGTGCTATTCATATTCATAGAAATGATGTTGGAATAATAGTTTCCGAGAAATTCTCAAAATCTGTAATAGACTTTGTTTCAAACGGCTTTGCTAACTTACTGCCAAAACAGTAAACGTTAACATCATCTAGGTGTATGCGCCAACACCAGACTCAAAAGAGGAAGAAGTTGAAAAGCTCTACGATGAGATCAGCAATTACTAAAAAATGTTAAGAAACATAATATAAATATAATAATGGGAGATTTCAACTCAAAACTGGGAAGAGAAAGATTGGAAGACCTAGCCCTCGAGTTCTGCCAAAAGAAAACATGAAAGTTACTAGCAGGTGGTTCCAACTACTTTCTAGGCGTCTCTATACGTGGAAATCTCCAGCTGACAATACGGAAAACACAGTTCGAAATTAGATTGACTAGATTTTAATCAACAAGCGCTTCGGAACAACGATATCAAAAGCTTGTACCTACCCACTTCTGATCATGTACTGGTGATAGCATCGTTTGAAATAAAACTAGCACGTCTAAAGAGAAATTGACCCCAAAAACGAATTGCATATGAAGAACTGAAACAAAGAGACCTTAGACATGCAGTTAGTAAAAAAATTGGCTTAAAAGTGAAGACATCGGTTGAGGACAAATCTAAAAAAGGTGAAAACCTGACAAGTCTGTGGGAAAAAGTGGGAAACGTCATGATAACCACGGCAAAAAGCAAAATAGGTTACAAACAGAAAGATAAAAAGTAGGGCTGGATGACAGATGGCCGATTGAGAAGAAGACAGATGACCGATTGAGAAGAAGACAGAAGACAAACTAACGGGGCCTTCCATCACCAAAGAGAAAATTGAAAGGTCATTAAAAGACAACAAAGCAACTGGCCCAGATGAAATCCCAGCAGAACTAATTAAACTTCTCGACGATAAAAATATTGCACTATTCAAAGAATTTTTAATAAAATCTATGAGAGAGGAATTTCTCTCCCAATGGCTTACGTTAACCTTTATTCCATTGCCTAAAAAGAGTAATGCAAAGAAATGCTCTGAATATAGACTCATTAATCTCATAAGCCACGCACTAGAAATATTTCTGAAAATCATCCATTAGAGGATTTCAACAAAGTGCGACAAAAAAATTGGAAATTCTCAATTTGGCTTTAGATAGGGCATGGGAACTAGGAAAGGAATAGTCGCCACGCAGGTACTAATCCAAAATTGCTACGACCAAAGAAAAGACGATGTACTCTGTTTCATAGACTATGAGAAAACCTTTGACAAGGTCCAGCATCAAAAACTTATGGAAATACTGAAACGAATGGATATTCACCAAAGAGACATTCTTTGTATAGAAAACTTATACTGAAACCAAACCGCAGAAGTAAGAATGGGCAGTGAAGTCACAACAGCACAAAGAATCCATCCACTTTGTATTCAGAAATTGCTGACAATATAAATGATTTTCAGTATCTTCTCAATGTAATGGGCGAGCAAAGTAGAAAAATGAGTCTTAACATTAACATTACAAAGACAAAATTTAAGATAATTAGCTGCAATTTGGACGAGTTCAGAGACGCACGACTACTATAAGGAAATCAGCGAATCGATAGAGTACACAAATTTAATTACCTGGGAACATGACTGAGTGAAGACTGAACATCTTATATGAAAGTAACGAGCAGAAAAGAAAAAGCACAAAGCGAATTCATAAGATTCAAGAATACAACAAACAGACTTTGACTTCGACCTTAAGGTTAGATTTGTTAAATGTTATGTCTGGTCAGTGCTTGTGTACGGTGTGGAAGGCTGGACTCTGAAAGTAAAAACAGTGAACAAGCTCGAGGCGTTTGAAATGTGGCTCTCCCGAAAGATACTTAAAATACCATGGGCATCTAGAGAAACGAACGAGAAAGTGCTGAGAATGATGAAAATGGACCATCAATTAGTATTAAAAATTAAAAGAAGAAAAACGGCATACCTAGGGCATACTTGACACGCAATCAAAAATACCAATTCTTGCAATTAATAATAGAAGGAAAAATCGAGGGAAGGGGAGGAATTGGTCGGAAAAAGATGAACCGGAACAAGAGATGCGAAAGAGTTGTTACACATCACAAGAGACAGAGAACTGATGTCCAATATGATCGGATAGGAAGAAGGAGAAGAAGAAAAAGAAGAAGAAGTGTGGAAGATGACTAAGGCACCTTCTATAGTTGGCGGGCTCTTTCTACTTGAAGAGACCTAGCAGTTCTGGTGGAAGCACTGTACGTATATAGGCAGTCAACTGCTTGACAAACACGAAAGTGATCGATAGTGTCATAAACAATTGAAAAACGTCTACGTTTCCTTTTTACTCAATTTTCTGGATACTAAAGCACACCCAATTTTAATTTATCTCGAATGAAATAATGAAATATTTTTAAGAAATTTCAATGGAAGCTAACTGATTGTCTCCTCGTATATTTTTAAGCACGTGTTGCTCCCCTAAAGTTGAAATTTTTCTATTCATACAGGGTTATTGTTATATTAAAACCCCACTTAAAGTGAATTAAAGTCCCTAATGCAGAAATTTCATTCTTCCATTGTACATTTTTTTCTACCGATAATGGCTTAAAGTGTTTCTCATGGGTAGTCATAAGCATAATGTTTAATTTTTCAAACTAGCGGGAGGAACGAAACAATCTCTCGGAAATACCGCATAATGGCCAGGGGATTTTCATTTTGTGTGTGTGTATGTACTACGTACACGTACGCTCTCGGTAAAAGCGGGAAAGTATTAAAAATACATCTTTTTCAGACTTGGTAAACGTAAGCGCCATAATTTTAAGTTCCCTTGTGTACACACAGAACTGCTATAATTATTTAAAATCGTGTAGTCTTAGGAAACGTCGTCTTTTAGATCGCAATAAATTATTAAGAAACGCAAAAATCCTTCTCTTTCATCTTTGAATCATAAGCTTCCCCTCATTTACGGTTCACTAGATGCTGTGACAGCTGGATGGGGCCAATCAAATATCAAAATATAGGGCGCTGCACGAATTACTCTTTCACTGTCTCGTTCCGAAAATTTTTGTGTTTACACAAGACGAGTTATTTTTAACCGTAGGGTCACCACCACCTACATGAGATATATTTGTATGTATGATTGGTATAAATCCTCTTACCAATGCATCCAACCGTAAATTTTGTTTCCTATCTTCCATATTCTAATTTAAAATAAAAATAAAAAACGATGTATAAAACATGGGGTTGCATAACAGCTTTTCCATTAATACAAAAGCCGTATTGAATCGAGACAATTTTTTTGCAGCTTTCGATTTGCCGCAACAACATATTAAGCGATCGCTTGGGAGGGTTAGAAAAATCTAAAGCATCTTTTATGGGAGTGGATTTTTTGATCATTCGAGTGTATAGAGAATGTACAAGGCAAAGTTCAATAAACTGAAGTACCTTTCAAATAAAATCAGGTTTCATAGGGTATCAATATAAGATTAAATCAGAGGGTAAAAGCGAAAACAATAAGTGCACGTTTAGTTTAAGGGCGCCAAGAAGCTCGGGAAAAAGGGGCTGTAGAATAAATTGAAACTTAAGCCTAGCTTTGATAAGGTAGAAGTTATGTCGTACACAGTTCAGCCATGCAAAATAAGGGCTAAAGTCCGCAAGTATAAACATAAATTGTACTTTGCTTCCGAAAAATAAGAAGAAAAACTGGGACACTAAGTGTAAAACTGTAGCAAAAGACGAAATAAAGAAAATAACTCCTTTCTCCTTTTTCTTTTTAAAAGTTTTTACAGGTTCAAAGGGATAAAGCCTTTTAACTCTTAAAGGAGTGTAAAAAACGTTCGTATTCTTCTTGTTTGTAATTAAAATCAAAACATGGATAAGCTAATCAACTTCAAAGAGATTCTGAAAGCTCCGTTTTTGAATTTAGTTGATATTAACATTCAAAGAAAGTAGTGCCGTATTTAAAGAATAATAGTTAAAGGGATTATTTCGAAAATTAAAAATTTTCTTCCTAAAGGAGAAAATTATAATTTCAGAATAACAGAAGAATCGAGCCTACACTACTAACTCTTTTAAAGTTATCAAAGCTTTTGTCCTTCATTGCTTCTACACATCCTCCTTGCGCCATCTGCCAAACACAACCATCGCTTTTCTCACTCTTATATTCAACTGTTATCTTCCAGCACCTTGCTGTGATCCACAAACGTCGTAAACCATTCAACATTATATAGATCCATCACCCTTCTATACACTCCAAAAATTCTTTTCCAGTTCTTCATCCCATTCTCTAACTCGATACCAAAGCGGCATGACGTCACGGTAGTCTTCAATTCCTGATGCTGCTATGGCCACTTTTCTGGACATCAATCAGGTCTTTTGGTTTTCAAAAAATTTGATACAAAACGCTTCTTTATCCGCTAAAATCCCCGCCTTTTTTGTTTGTCTGATTAGCAACTACTTGTTGCCCGCCAATATTACATAGGAGTGTGCACGCAGGATATACAAGCAAGAACATTGGCGTTCAAACTCGAACAACTAGAAACTTATTTCCAAACCCGCAAAATCCAGGGTCAACCTCGAACCATATGGCTCACGCCTTCAACTTTCAGCAATAGTAAAATACTTTTGGCATTATCTCTACCCTTACGCAGAGATGGAGCAACCAGCTGAAGCAGTTAATAGACATGGCTTGCTCTCCAGACTCAGCGGTGGCATTCCAGATTGCTATTTACATACGCTATTACAAGTCTTGTCCTGTCCTACAAAACTTCATGATTGATTAGAGATTTACTATCTTCTCTGCAATCTCCAAATTATGACAGAAATTGCTCTTTTGCAGCTGAGGATTAATGGTCGTGGTTTCCTTAAACCACTTTTCGCCAAAAATAAAGTTAACTAACCCCAAAGGTATTCCAACCCCAAGTAGGCTTATTAGTAGTTATGCATGGCCCCAGCTACTGTGCTATCTCTGGAAACAAAGAGGCAGACAACGTGACCAAGCTAGGTACAGATGCAAGATAATCAACATACTGGTCTAACATCTCCTGATGGCCAAATACCCCAGAATCGCCCTCGGGCTGTTGGAGTCGCCATCTTCAGATGACAACCGGCCACGATTAGCCTTAAAAGCACCTATATAGAATAGGAGTGCTCGAGATTCCGAGCAACCTCCTCTGTCATGGAGAGGATATGACGAGTGAACACTTGCTGGATTGCCTCTTTCTTCAAGATGTTTGCGACCAACTCAACCTGACCAACAACCACGAGAGGTCTCCTAACGTGAGAAAAATGTGTTCTCTTTATTGAGCTGAGCACCACAGAATGGCCTAGTGCCAACACAACCGACGTTGTAAAAAAAAGTTCTGCGAGACCCTCTGTGACTATAACATGATCTGAGTAACGAACCAAACCTGCAACCTTCAGGTTGATATTTAGAACTATGGTAGATGCTCTGATAACCATGTTCAACCAAGAGGTCGGTATCAGGACAAGTCAAAAGTCTTTTGGGATAAAATGACACAAAAACAAGAGCTACAGTTTCAACTGCACAAACTTATGAGATATTTCCTCTGTCCAACGCTCCTTGATAGGTCGCGATATCGTCGTGCGTCTTTGATTATTAAAATTTTTATTAATACAATGAGAAATTAAATCTTTGGAACTAAAGGCTGCGTGGCAATGGTGTTTGGATTTTAAGAATAATTTTATTTATATTTTATGTTACAGAACATGTAATGTCTATTTGTTATTTTTGTAATCTACCCCTTTTGTTATTTTTTATTTATGACTACTAGATCTACCTAACAAATGGTGCCTTGTTTACGTCTTTGTAATAGATCGTCATATCGACATCGGACTTTTTTCTTTTGTAGGCTGTAGGCATGTACGTGGGCCATTGATTGATTAGAGATTTACTATCTTTTCTGCAATCTCCAAATTATGACAGAAGTAAACAATCGCCTGCACAAGAAAGAAAAAACCAAAAATCTCAAAAAAGTAGAAGACGACGACCAACAACGTGACTTCCAAGTTGGAAAATATCTTACTTGATGCCGCGCTCGTATGCAGATACCCAAACTCTAAAGAACTCACCAAGCAACGTAGTTAGCAGTCCTTGCACTTCAGTCGTATTGGAAAGGCTCAGGGATTAATCCCCGGGTCGACAGTTCTACCATGGTTTTTCTTTAGTGGCAAAGGCAAATGCCGAGTAGTGTTCTTTCATAAACCAGCCAACATAACAACAACACCGCCAACCTGCCTATTTTGATATTGTTTAATGCCCGAACGTCCAGACTCTAAAAGTCACCTCATGACAATATCTGCCTTCGTAGGAATTTTTTCTAGTCATTGTCTCAATCTTCATCTTCTCTTGTTTCTGGTATTTCTAAACAGTAACCTTTCACGAGTTTTCTTTCAGTTTCTTCACCTTTTAGAGTGTGGTATAGTTATATATGCCTCTAACCATAAATATCTGATATCTATCACTGCTGCTAGTATCTTTGTTGCGGTTATTCTGTAGCCTTTTGAGATGGTCAACTCAATGGGATTGCAAGGCCTGTGGGTGTCTTATCACTCTTCTTCCTTATAAACATGTTTGGTATTCTTTTCTTGTTCTACCTTGTACATCTCTGATAAGCGTACCAAATCAGTTCTACTCAATCTTCTTCACAGAAAGCAGAGTCGGCGCTTGGTTATTTGGTGCCTACGGCAGAATTATATAAGGCGCCTTTGTATGGTAAACAGGATGGTGTGTACTGCGTTTAATGTCAATTTCAGATGTTTTATCGTATTTACCACGCTGTGACAAAAAGTCATCTACTAGAGTAAAGAAGGATTAGCAAACTATAGAAAGACCTAATTTTGCCAAAAATGAAAACAAAACTTAATAAACGAAAGTAATATCTGTACAAGAACTTTATTCAATTTGGTCGCACAATGAAAGAGAGATGTAGTACCGTAGACGTAGACTAAAAAGACAACTTTCAGCCTGGCTTGACCAAAGTGTCTTCTGCTCAGGAAATAGCAGCTACCGTGGGGTTTCTTAGAGAGCACAAGCCTTAAAGCGTGATTTACATCAGTGTGTAAACGATTTTGTCTGAACTGTGACCAATACCATGCTACCCAGACTTCTTTTTCTAAGTGACCAACAATGCAGTTAAGGCCCAAACCTAACTCCAAAAATTGGAAGACGATCTAAGTCTCTATCTATGAAAATGTGTGGTAAACAAGATGGTATCATGTCTGCTTTAGTGGTTTTATTTGCGGTGTTTATGGTAGGTTGCCTCATTGCACGTTCTTGCTATTTTGATCATGCAAAACTTAGAAGTCTACAAACTTGTGAAGTTGCAAATCATACTTACAAGGACTTACTAATATGATAATACCATCAGATGCGAATATTCTGGGAAGAATGCGCTGATAATTCTGGAAACCTGCTCTGGATATTGGCAGACACTGAATAACCAGTAGATTATTAGTTCAACTTTGCGATTTACATTATGCCATTCGAAACGTAAAATTTTTAGATAAATAATCCGTGGGACTACACTGATTGTATATAAAGTAAGACTAGAATTTACAGAACTGCAAATTTAGGGACTTGCAGTTAGGGTTTCCATAAAGATACTCAATAGTTGAAACTTTTGGGAAGAATACTAAGAATACGAATTACCTCATGCCATTAGAGATGTGATATTGATATTCAAGAAAGGTGACACTGACAAGCAAACTGGACTTCTATCAACCTGTCAAACGGGCAGGATTCAGGAGGGGTTTTAGTACCATTGACCACCTTCAAACCTTGCGAGCGCTGATTTACAAATGGGAAGAGTACAACCTCCCATTGCACCTACAGTTCGTAGATTTACAAAAGGCCTTCGACTCAGTAAAGTTTTGGTCAATATTCAAAGGACTAAATGAAGCAAGAATAGACTCCCACCTTGCTGAAAGATATCTGTACAAACGCCACCATGCACGTTAAGATCAATGGTACCGCAAATACGACAAAAATACCATTGCAAAGAGGCGTCAGACAAAGAGATACCATTTTTCCCAAGCTCTTTACACTGATGCTAGAAAATATATTTTAAAAAATGAACTGACGACATAGTCACAATAAGTAGAAACGAGGAAGAATTAGAACAAATGTTAACCAATCTTGCTTTGAACTCGAAGACCATAGGACTGCAAATGAACTATGGAAAAACAAAAACAATGTCAAACAGCCAAAGACAAATTCAGTTAAATCAACAAACCATTGAAACTTTCTATGAATACGTCTACCTTGGACACCTCATTAAGTTGGAAAAACCAAACCAAACCACCGAGATCACAAGACGAGCAAAACTTGGATGGACGACAATCAGAAAACGTAGTGAGATACCAAGAAACCAAGAAATGCCAATGAGTTTGAAGAAAAAGGTATGACATATGGCACAAAAACAATGACAATAATACATAAAAGCGCAAGCAAATTAAAAACAACCCAACGTGTTATGGAGAAAGCATAAATCTTATAGACAGAATCCGAAACACAGAAGGTTACAGGACATCAAAATGGAACGTCGGCAGACCACAGAAGAGATGGCCAGACGATATTAAAGAGATAGCGGGCAAAAAACCGGTCGGTAGCTGCGCAAAATAAAGAAACTTGGCACAATTTAGAAGAGGCCTATGTCCAGCAGTGGACGAGGGAGAGCTCAAAAAAGAAGAAGAAGATTCGCGATATAGAAGAATTTCTAGATCAGGATGTTTGGCGCCTAAGGCAGAATTTCTTAAGGCGATTTTTACTGTGCATCACCTAGTTACTACCACGGCTATGGCAAGTTTCCTCATTTGCACTGACGCTGACAGAAAGCATAGTGCCCAAAGGTGATCTTTCAATCATTGGTCCAAATCCATGAGAGTCAATCAGAAAGTTGTAAAACCGCCGATTTGGAGATCTATTGTCAGCTCTGATTGCAACTGTTGGTCCCTTCTTTTTTCGCTATATAGGATTTATTTTTTGTAATCAGCTGTTTTGCGTCTCTCTGTATTTTCTCCTTTGTTTTGTTAATTAGTTCGTGGTTGAGTAGAACAGTAACAATGATGATGGAACGATATTTTCAAAAATAAAACATTAGAAAAGCACGTAATACCACATGTTGGAAAATAAACAATAAGATCAAGCTTATTTATGAAATCAGTTTTGTATAAAAATAATCAGAGAAATATAACGGGTGACCTGTCGAGATGTTCCAGTTCCTAAAGATTATCTTTTTCATAATTTAGTGTCGTAATTTCATGAATCGTGTTAAGATTGTTTGATTTTATTATTTTAGCTGTCTGCCTTCATAAAGAGCTTTAAGGCTATTTGTTTGAGCAGAGCAAATATTTTACGAATGTTATGCATACAGTAATGCTGAGATATTGTAAAACGCTTATTTCGCTTCAATAATTTTGTTTAGTAATATCAAGATGGAAATGTGTGTTAATGTTAAATTTCCAGAAGGTTTTCTGAACGACTCGTTTCCTGTAAGAAATGACTCAGATAGTTACACGTAATTTCCAATGCAAACTAACCCTTAGTTTATTGGATTACATCTTCATCTAAATACCTTTCTAAGAACTACTAGCAAGAGCGTTTACTAACTGACTCGTTTAAGAACCTGCAGTTAGACGAGGTTTTCATTTTGTTTCGTTTTGTGTCATTTGAACTTAAGATAATATTTGTACAAGGTTATCTTGGTTCTTGTAAAGCATCTGTTATTTCCAAGCTTCAACAAAAACACGCAAAAATAAAAACGCAAAAAGGTATATATAACTGTTTTCTGACACGTTAATAAAAGAGCGAATCTTCAAAAGTAAATTTCATATATTTTATACATGGGCGTATCAATATAATTTGTATCCAAAGTGTAGGTCGGGTTGATGTTACAAAAAGAGAAAGTTATACGATACCTACCACCATCGCCCCCTCTCTTTTTAGTTTTTATCGCCCATTTTTTGTTTGCATTAATTTACCTTTGTGTATTTTTCTTGTGGCTTTGTTTACAGTATTTTAAAATTCTGTTTGTCCTCATTTCTCATTCATTTTCGTATCTTTTTAAAAATTTAGGTCAAAAAGAATTTTCTACACTCCAAGTATTCCATGTTAATTTTAATTGTTGATATAAATATACGAAATGAAAAATGGCAAAAATGTGTTGTCAACAAAAATATTAAAAACGCTATTTTATTATTAAAAAACTTTCCAAACATTCTTTTGTTCGTATTTACAGAACTCTCACAAATCTGAATAAACAACGAGTGAAATGGGAATGGGGAAAAAGTAATAATTGGCCCGTCTTAAAAATTGAGTTTCTTTCATGAAAAACTCAAAACTGAAAGTTCTAGACAAGCAGGCAGTTTTTGTTTGATAAATAAAAACTCTTTATGAGTGTATCTTTTGAAAAACAATTTCATATAAAGTTAAATGTTATTGAATATTAACCAAGTTTTTAATGAAAATTCAAAAGAAGAAACGGAAAACAGAATTTCATCTGGAGCTATACGATGGATGCGAACAGGGAGCACATCCAATGATGAAAATTGTAGAAAGTGAGCTATATAAGACTGAAAGTGGAAATTTAGAGACAAAACATTGACAAGATGCTATATGTGACTATTTTAGAAAAGTGGATCTAAATTTATTTACGTTGAGAACGAAATGGCTATCGATTTGCTACTCAACGTAACAAGCCGTCACGATTTTATGGTGCGCCTGCATCGGGTAGAGTAGATCCAACATCCTGATTTAATTGTCTATAAAAGAGTAGAAGGACTGTTTTATTTATAAGTCACAGCCTGTTACAAACGTTATATGGTTAAGTGCACTTGGAAAACTTGAAATTTGCAATTTATCAAACTGCAACAATGTTTGATATTACTTTAGTGAGCTTCTAACGAATACTTGAGATTTTTTTGAGATGAAAACAAAATTAAATTTCTTTATTCTTGTCTTGTGTTATATTTTTCCTAATAGAATCTTCAATAACACCTTCAGCTGCAAACTTTGAATGGAAAGTAATGACGCAGTCATAAAACTCTTTATTTCATCATCGTATCTAAGGAAACTTAGTTGGGTTGCAAGCGTGGGGGAACGTTAAAGTTTGTCGACGACCGCAACGAAGCACAAAACTATTAGACCAGACTGTTAAGAGAAGAATATTCTAACATCCGCTAAGTTTCAACCTATGCAGTTGAAATTGAGTTCGTCCAAAAATGTAACTACAACTCTGGTCAGGTATGTCCAGGGATTTAGACGCAGTAGTTACAGTTACAAGCTGGAGCGGTAATACCCTAAAAGTTAGTGAAAGTTTTTATCAGTTGAGTGTACGCTTGTAGTTTGAACACATAATTAGGCCCTGCGGTAGAACGAGCAAATTGGACGTATCTCAATGTCTAGCTTCATATTTCTTTTTTCTCAATCTCCTGTGTGTTGCAGAAAAGTCGAAGTCTTTCCATTTGTTATAAAATAACTGTGTCTTCTGATAAATTTTGAGTACCGAACAAAAAGTGTAGTCGATTTCACGTTAATACCACAGACAGTTAAAAATCTAAAAAATTAAGCTAATGGGCTTCATCTGTAAATTAATTATTCCTCTTAATGCCCCTATAACTCACGAGTCATTTGGTCAAAGAGACTTTAAGCTGTCAATTTTGCTTCACATTAGTTTTTCAACTAATCCAGTATTGATTCTGTTTTTATAAACTATTTCCCTTTTGTCTTTAGCTTATTACGTGCCAAAATCAACTTTAAGACGCAGACTTATAATCAGCGACTAAAAGGCACGAAGAACTAAGTTTGCTGATACCCAGACTAGCAAGATAACAAGATTCAAAAGGACCATAGTCTCTCTTAAATTGGCAATAGCTTTACAAATACTTACTAAAGCCTTCTGAAACAAAAACTTTCCTGAGGCGTTAAACCGCCCTATGTAGGAGTATTTCTAAATCACCCTGTATATACGTTTTTTTAACTAAATTTGAAATATTGAAATAAAATCATAAAGTCTTTTTTTTGATCACTCAGTATATCAAGGTCTTTTGAGTCACCCAGTATACTATTTACTAATTAAATTTAATATAACTGAATCAAGTTAATAAAGTGCTTGGGTGACTTCAATATTTCCTCTCGAACCAGTGCATACAAGTACAATAAAAGGGCTGTCTTTTTAAACAACAAATCTATTATGAAATAAAAAAGTGAAATAAACGTTACGTACAAAACAAAAAAAAAAGAAAACGAAGCAAATAAACAGGTGATTATACAAAATACATCAAACTTATAAAACGACGTCAATGATCTTATGAATGTTTCCTGCGCAGAATTCTGGTCAGCGACATTCTAGGGGAATCCCTGAACGCAAACACAGTACGTGGACCCCGTCAACGTCCTATTAATAGCTTACGACTGCATTGAATACATTTAAATTTATTATTATTATTAAAGTTATAATTAAAATAAAACTTGTCCGCATTACAAATTCCACGTTTGACTTCACTGAATTATAAATTCATTGTTCGTTGAGACAAATAGTAAGCTTTTGACCTTTGGTCACATAGGCAACTGCATTTTATTTACTTAAAACACCGAGGACTGGCTGTTTCACGCAGCGATAAGGAGGTCAAAATAATGACGTTTCCACTATAAATTCTCCGCTTCAACAGCGAAGGAACGGGCGACGACGCCCTGCTTCCAAACAATGTGTTTAAAAAGGTGGTCACTTTTCGAGATCCAGCTCTATGCTGATATGCCTAAAATACACTCCCAGAAAATAATAAACTTAATAGGCCACCAACACTGAATTTCAGGGAAAACGCCTAACAAAACTTCCCCCACCAGGATTCCACAACCTTCTTACACAAAGCCAAGGAACTTACTGCCCTCTTTCTCTTGCTTCTAGATCCAGGGTAATTTGCACAGGCCACACTGTATATAATTATCAATACTACTACCACCAAATCCGCTACAGTGCAATATACGCATGCACTTCTGATCTAAATACCCTCGATGGTCTTTCACCTAGAAAGCATATTTCTGCATAGTTCTGCTGTCTTGACTGATTTTTGGAATTGTTCCAGCTCTAGTTGGTGTCTAACTCGCACTTGAGGCACAGACATCCGTCTCGAGCATTCTTCCTGCCCCACATCCCAATAAACATTTATGGCCTGTATCTGTTCTGCTGGAGTTTCTCTTGCTTCTAGATCCAGGGTCATTTGCACAGGCCACACTGTATATAATTATCAATACTACTTTCACCGAATCCGCTACAGTGCAATATACGCATGCACTTCTGATCTAAATACCCTCGATGGTCTTTCACCTAGAAAGCATATTTCTGTACGGTTCTGCTGTCTTGACTGATGTTTGGAATTGTTCCAGCTCTAGTTGGCGTCTAACTCGCACCTGAGACTCGAGCATTCTTCCTGACCCACATCCCAATAAACATCTACGACCTTCTCTTGCTTCTACATCCAGGGTAAGCACAGGTTCAAGAAAAGCAAAGACTAATAAGTCACACACGCTCAATTAAACTTTGGGACACAAAGATAATGTGATTTCTTTCTTCCTTACAACCAAAGCGGACAAATTGCACCCGAGGTCAGGGCTGCATGGGCAAAGGAATTGCATCACCACTTTCAGAAATGTGCGCAACCAGCTATTTCATGATATTTTCTTCCCTTTCCTGTTTCTGAGTTAAAGATATCGTTGACGAAAAAGATGAGAGACAAACTTTGTTCCATGGCAAACAAACAAAAACGCGAAGAAGGGTTTCTTAGTAGGCTTCATGAACTGAATTGCTGATATTATATTGAGGTTTGATAGAATGAATCCCGTAACAAGAAGACAGCATGTGTGCGAATTCAGGTTAATTCGGAATGGCCATCTTGAATCTTGAGGTTTTTTTCTTTGGCACTTGCGTCTCTTAAATTTTGTTTTGTGTAAACGACTATGAAGCGCCAATTATATTCCAGTTTTAATTAATTTGGAAGCTTCATTCATTCATTCAGTTTTTTATCTTGTTCTACTTATCACAGATGTATAAAGTTATTAGCTTAATTGTGTTTAATTTCGTAGCAAGTTTCATGATAACTACAGTTTTGTATTTAAATATTAACTTATTATAAAATGAAATGAGATATAATTACTTTAGATATTATTTGGTTTTGTAACAAATTTAAAGTTTAATGATTACCTGTTGCGATAACATCCGTTAGAATTAAATTTAATAAAGCGAAACTTGAAATCCTCCAAATTCAAACTGAAGTGTTTTGTTTTTACTTGGATCTTCTAATATAACTTTTATAAATTGTATTGTCCCTGACCCTATCGGGCTACACCAGTTTGAACTTGATCTTTTAAAGATTTTGCGTTTACTTTATACTTCCATATCTAAACTTTAAAATTCTTGCAAATCGTCTATTAATATTGATAGACTTATTAGCAGTTCCAAAGGGAGCATCTTGTGATGTAAAATATTGTCTTACACCTGGAGTGGAACTTTGGTTTTTTTCTGTCCAGTTAATATTTAAATGTGTGTCCCTGTTTCTTTATTATAATCTTTTTATTACAGTTTTCAAAACACTAGGGATCCACGACCCATCCAAGCAGCCGAGGTCCTCCATTCACATATTTCAAATACCAGAACAAAAGTGAAGCTTTTGAATGAATTAACTTGTCTTTAAGTTTAATTTTTGGTTAATTTAATACTTTCTGAAAGCAAAGCACTTCTATTGTATTACTAGATTATGACTTGATTCCACGAGCAGGGTCACTTTTTAGGTTTCTTATTATTGAGTACAAAGCTGACCCATTTTAATGCTATTACCTAACTTTAGGCTTCTGATCACTTTTACAAAGTGTCCTATCATTAACAATGTTGCTCTTACTAATTATGTAATTATGTTTAATAGGAATCTCGTTAATTAGTGGTACGAAAAGTTTTTAGGACTTAGTTGACCTATTAGCATAATGATAAGTACTGAAAAGTTGTTGGTTCTAAATAAAATTAAACAACTTCATCATAGATATTAAGAGCTTCAGAAAGCTAACAAAAGGGCACTTTCATCAAAATGTAACAGTTTCTAGCTATTTAAATGAACGAACTCGTAATTGAGTTTCTATTTATATAATTAATACACAACTTCAAAGTAACTAGCAAAAATAACTTCAAAGAATGTGCGTCATTTTCTGTGCAACTTTACGCCCTTTAAACATAAACTCTAAATTAGTTTTAATTTTAAGCGCTTAAATAATAATCAAGATACAAAAACAAAGAACAAATTCATCCAACAATACATCATCCTTTTCAGCAATAAATTTGTAGGGTTCCTTAGTCTCGGTAATTAAAGAAGCAACACAATGCCTTATTATCTTTTTCAGTAAAGATGAACTTCACAACAATTTCCTTCTCACAAAACAAAAGTAGATTGAAGTAAGGAAAGCGAGGTGTATTCAAAATGTTTTCGCGAAAGAAGAAACAACAATGATAACTTCTAACATATCTTCATTTACGCCTACGTATAAAAAGAAAAGTTAAAATATATCAAAAGTAAATACGACAAGAAAATATCAAAGGGGTCATCATTTAATGTAAGAAGAGAAGAAAAAAAAGGTAATAGAACAATGTGGGAAACGTAGGGGATGTAAATACAGTAAAAGAATATGCCAAGACAACAAAATCAGAGATGGTTTCCTATTGTGTCCCGTCTTACAGAGCCCGAAATAACATTAGATCTGTGTTATAACAGATTTTATGAGCGAGCCGAACGCTGCGGAGCCCCGGAAATGGGGTTGACGGTACAGGGAAGTAAAATATGCAGGGGAAGCTTTCCTTTTGAAACTTTCGCTACCCTCACTTCTGTGTTTGTACGCGACTTTATGTTATTGTTATTGAGTACGTGTTATTTACTTACGAAATGACTCAGCAGCGCCTCCGTCTAACCTGAAATAACGAAATTTTTTTTTTATTTATTTATCAGCTTTTGCAGGTGTTTGTATAAAAGGTTATGCTCGTCAAAAGCCATTACAGTTTTGTACTAATTTTGTTTGGTAGATAATCGAGCATTAGAGAAGAGGTAAGGCAAAAAGAAATTTCTTCGAAATGGACGATTAATTCACGTCCCACATAATGACTAAATATGTCTTTTTATATAATATTTTAAAGCGACATGTAGGAGGATTTTAATGTACATTACATTTCATTTACATAGAAAAAACATTACTTTAACAGTATGCTCTTTTGACATCTCTCACTTCCTTATAGACATTGAAATTAAAGCATCAGGTATGATTTATGGAATATTTCAGACAAGCTTTTTTTTTTCTCGAATAATTTTTTCATTTACTTTTAGTGTGCTGTATCGGTATCTAAACGAGAACACAAAATAAATAAAAAACCAGCTGCGGGTTATATTTTCATTATATTCCCATATATCCTTAGAAAATATTTAATTCAATGCTACACATCATGATGAGATGAGTGGTAGTAACACATATAATAGGCAACGATTTTTTTGCTGGAAGAGATAAAATATAAATAAATTGGAAGAGGGGGAGAGCTTTATTTATGTTCGTAGTGATGTTTCCCGTCTGGCACAATGATAGTGATGCATTCTATACGATGTAAAACTTATGTCTCAGATAAATGCTGAGGAAATGGTCCAGATAAAAGGAACAATAAAGTAGAAAATTCGGGAATTCTTTTGTCTTTGTTCAAATTTTCTATTGTAGATAAAATTTAGTTGGCAAAAATAAAACAAATCGAAGATAATAAAAAGAGCCTTAAAGATTTGGGAAATATGGCTTTCGGAAATGAATTTAGTGTCTCCTTAGATTGCTTAAATGCTTAAATAATGTTTCTACTTTGTAGAAACTCTAAATATTTATTTTGACGGTCAACAAATAACAGAATTAATTCAAGCCCTAGAGAATTATCCGTATATGCATATCAACTACGAACTACATTACAAGTTTTTGTTATGTTTGCTTTAATGATGTTAAACCTACTGTTTGACCAATATAAATAGAAATATAATTGCAGAAGGTTAAATTTTAATTCACCTGCAATTTAATATTTAAGTTGCAAGTGTTTGTTTCTGATTACGTAATAAGCTATCAATGTTGGATTGGGTCCGCCCTATTCTTTCTACCATTTCTTCCACGATTTTCTGTCTTCCACCATTCTTTCAATTTAATTCAAAGTCTTCCTTCTTCTTTTCCCAATTCTTTCTATTCCATCAATCCATCTCTTCTTGGTCTTCTGCATCTTATCTTACTTCCTCTACTCTTTTTCTGTATCTTCTTTTTCAGTACTGAGCTATCTTCTTTCCTGGCTATGTGTCTGTAGCAGCTCAGTTGTTTCTTCTCAATGGATGCTTGATTTTCAACCATTTCTCTGATATTTTCGTTGGTTTTTCTATCCTATTTGCTTCTTCCTCAGCAAGGGCATCTTCGTTGCTGTGATTGTTCTTGATTGTACAGATTCCACGTAAGTCAGTGTTGGTCTTGCTATACAGTCGTACACTTCCAGTTTGATTTTTTGCCAAATATCGTTGATTGCATAATAAATATTTTGCGTATGTTAATGTCAGCCTTCCCATCGTTTGTGATTATGCTACCCAGCTGTTACTATTTCCAATTCTTAACCATTTATTTTGATTTTCTCCTCATCTGTTTATGTTGCTCTGTTTTATTATCGTTATCTTCGATTTGTCTTCATTTAATCTCCATATCTCTTCTCTAGAGTTTTGATTTTAATTGGAACTAATTTATTATATCAATTATAGTTTATAGAGATAAGAACATTGTAGAGCAGAGAAACGATAAGGACATATCGCGGCTAAACAATTAAACAAATGTACAAAGAGCGTACAAAAGTAAGTAAGAACTGGATAAAAATGGATACTGATGATTCTACATCGGATGACTCCAACAGAAAGAGGGAAAGTAATAATTATAAAGACATTTTTAAGAAAAGTAGAACAACAACCAGATCGCCTCTAAATGAAAAGAAAGTGAAAAAGGAAGATACGATAGATGAATGAATATCAAGAAAAATAAGATAGGAAAATAAGGCACTAAAAGAAGAAAAATGAGAAATTAAAGAAAAATTGAAAAATATGGAAATAAAAATAGAAAGACTGGAGAAAAATGGGATTAAAAACAACATCGTAATATCAGGACTGAGATTTGAAGCAGATAATAAAAAGGATTTAAAAACTGGAATGGAATGTTTTATGGAAAAAACTATAGAAGCAAAGCTGCAAACGAAAATAGGAGAGACTGCCTATAAAGTTGAACTGAACACCACCGACGAGAACAAAACGGTGATGAATAACAAGAGCAAATTAAAAGAATATAATGAGTTGATAAAAAAGAAACAAATTACCCAGAAAAAATTATAAGAGTTAGTAGAAGAGGAAAAAAGGAAAAAGAATAAGGCTCGAATACCGAAAAATAATAATTGGTGATCACGAATATAGATGGGTAAAGGAGACCGAACCATTGACAGAGTATAAAGCAAACACCTTAACACAAACAACTAACAAAAGTAGAGAGAGGATAAATAATGAAGACGACCAAGGCAACAAAAAAAGACATGAGTGAAAATAAAATTAAGGGGAGCGAAGATAAAAAAGAAACAGAAAAGAGTGATTAATGGTAAACTTACTGCAAAAAGAAGAGACAATATAGGAAAAACGAAAAAAAAATAAAATGAAACATGATAAAATAATGAAAATAGGCACATGGAATGTAAAGAGTCCAAAGGATAAAAAAAGAAGAGATATAGTTGAGGAAATGATAAATTAAGAGATCGAAATACTAAGAGTTACAGAAACTAAACGAAAAGGAAAAGGTATAAAACATACATAAAAGATTCTGGCTAAGAGCAACTTAGTCCAAACGTCATTAGCTGCAATTATCGATAAAGAATAATGAAAAAAAAATAAAACAAGACAAGATATTGATCACCAAGAAAATGCAT
>VTPC01091195.1:84592-98601 GCA_011009095.1 Ignelater luminosus
AGAGGAAGTGAAAGAAACAGCGACAGCAGTAACGGGAAAGAAGATAGCAATCTAAACTACGAGAAAAAAAACGCAAATAAAAATTGGAATCAGATGATTTTGACAGAAACTCTCCAGAAGCTACTGAAACTGAATCTAGAACATTCAAAAACCAGAGCAACTTAGTCCAAACGTCATTAGCTGCAATTATCGATAAAGAATAATGAAACAAAAATAAAACAAGACAAGATATTGATCACCAAGAAAATGCCCCAGCAATCAAAGTCAGCAAAGGTGACGAAGACTAGGACGACCGACAAGAACGGAAATATGGCAAATGAAAAAGTTTGTAGGATGAAGAGTTATGCACACCAATAATAACATAAGGAAACAATGAATGCCAGAATGGAAGAAAAAGGGATGAGCAAGAAAATAAAAATGAATAGGAAGAAGATGACATACCAAACGGAGAGGAAGGAAAAGAAACAGCAAGGCATTGATCACCAAGAAAATGCACAGCAATCAAGGTCAGCAAAGGTGGTAAAGACTAAGACGACCGACAAGAATGGAAAGATTTAAAAGAATTTATTAGAAGCCGCAGAAGAGAGCTGTGGAACATCTAAAATACCAAATGGAAATATGAAAAAAAAACACGATGGTGGAATGACAAAATAAAGAACATAAGAGAGGAAAAGAAGGTCAAAATATTTAAGCACGAAAATATCGAAGACTATGACATATACAAACAAAAAAGAGAACAAGTAAAGAAGACAGTTAAAGAAGGTAAAATGAACTACGAAAACAATTTGGCGAAAAAATAATAAACGATGACTTTAAAGAAAACCAGAAATCATTTTATGGAACTTTAAAACAATTAAGAGCAAAGAAAGAATACCAACGCTAAACATAAAAGATAAAGAACGGACTGTTATTACTAAAGTAGATAAGATTTTGGACCGATGGAAACAACACTTTGAAGAACTAACCGAAGCAGAAGAAATACATACAGAAAAAAAATCGTAAATACACAAAAGATCATATTAACAACAGAAGAAGAGATAATAGAAACAATAGGCAAATTAAAAATAAGTAAAGTCCCGAGAAGGGACGAATTAACATCAGAAATGATAAAATATCTGGGACAACAAGGAACCGAAGAACTGCGACAAATTATGAATATGGCAGTTAGGTCTAAAATTATCTCTATGGACTGGAAAACAGAAATAATCCTACCATTTTATAAAAATAGAAACAAAAGACAATGCAGTGATTATAAAGGCATAAAACTATCTAGCATACCAGGTAAAATATTAACAAGAATATTAGAGAAAAGATTAAGGGACAAATTAGATAAAAAATTAGAAGAAATACAATTTGGATCCAGAAAAGAAAGAAGTACTCAAGATCTAATATTCAAAGTAAGAAACTTAGTGGAAAAATTATAGAAAAATGCTATATAGACTTGGAAAAGGCATTTGCAAAAATAAAAAGAGAAGATATCTGGAAAAGATGGCGGAATTTGCGTATAAACTCCTCAACTCCTGCGTTATCGTCAAAATACTGTCCTTCCAACGTCTTCTTTTTAGGCTTGAACAGATGAAAGTCAGAATTGCAAGAATCTTTTTTGAGTAAGGGTTGCGACATCGCGGATGGACCGATTGCGCTGTTTTCCTACGATAATCAGCCTTCCCATTGTCAAGCAGTTCTCCTATCATGAAGAAAATCTACCAACAAAATACCATTTGCATCAAAAAAGACAGTCGCAAGGCCTTGTCTTGCAAAGAGAACTTTTCTTGCCTTCATCGAAACTCCTTCCCTACTTCTCCACGTCATACTCGTCCTCTTGTTCTCTGGTGTATAGTGAAAGAACCAACGCCTCATCACGCATCACAATCTTATTCAAAAATGCTTCTCTTTTGTTAAAACTATTTTGGGCATTTTCTTGTGGATCAGCAAGGAAATGCGGGTCCTACTTCGTCGACATTTTACGAAACCCAAGGTGTTCTGAAAGAACTGTTTGGGCACTCCCAACACTTATCCACCTCCGATGCAACTTCTTCAACTGTTAGGTGCCGCGCCGGTCAGTTTAACAGCTGCAATGTTGTCATCGGCGACGCAGCTACTACGAAATCGTTTGGCCCAATCATAGACCATACACTTGTCTTACACAGTGTAGTATCCCCAAATTGTATTTTCAGTCAGGCAAAAAAGATCACACTCTATTTAACGTCTTCGTTGGTGATGACAATGCGTTGCGTAAGAGACGACATCTCGCTCACTCATGGTGCCACTGACAAGCACAGACCTTGAAAGGATAGGACGACGGAATCTTCCGTTTCCAGATACAGATATATTTGAATTTTTGGTTATGCTCCAGAAGTATCGATTGTTTGAAGTGTGCAACTCCTCTATCTTCTTTCCAAATTCTATCCAGGATTTCTGCTTCGAACCTTTACTTCTTGTTTTGCTGTATTTCTACACCGGATGTATTCTTCTTTGTCTGTTTGTGATTTAGCTTGTAAGTATTTTTTCCATGCTATTTTCTAATTACTTTCTTCACCTCTTTGTTTCATCAGCCAGTCCTTTGTGTCTGTTCTATATTTCTTAACTCCGCATTATACCTTTGATTGTTTATTATGGTCGCTATCAACGTCTTCCATTTATCTTCTAGAGTCCATGAAGTTTTTCTTTTTTCCTGCAATTCTAATTGTATGTCTGCATTTCTTCGTCTTTTCTTCTAATTTTAATTTGGGTATTGATATTTTGTTATACACTTTTAATTTTTCTGTTTCTACTTAAATACCATTAATTTTTCATCTGATGGTTGAGGCCAAAATGAGTTTCCAATCATTAAGTTGTTACAGATGCAAAATTCTAACATTTTCTTTCTGTTTCTATTTATTGTCTGTGTATCCCAGACATTTGTTTGTTTCCTTGCCAATTCTTGCATTCCAATGTTCTATTTATATTTGTTTTTATCCTCTTCTTTTATTTTGTCGACTACTGTTTGTAATTCTGCCAATTCTCCATCATCTTTTTTCCTGTAACTTCAAGTTCCGTTTTATAGTTCTAGAATTGACTGCTTTAAACTTTACTAGCCTTTTGTTCACTTTTTTTGATAAGATTATGCCTACTCCTTCTTCAGTTATCTTGTTTATAGCTACATCTTAGTAGTATCAGGTAAATTCCGTTGTTAATTTTTTGTTTCCCTTATCTGCTTTTCTTCGTTTTACTAATACCACAAATGTCTACTTTTCATTTTGTCATTTCTTCCATTAACTGTACTTCTTTTTTCGTTAGTGAGGTAACGTTCCAGGTTCCAAGACTTATTATTGTTTTCTATCTTGTTACATAATCTTTCCAACATTACGATGTTTTCTATCCCGAGCTTTTTGTAGTAGTTCCAGTATTCTTTGCTGTCCTAGTATTCTTTCTTATCTCCTTTATATTATCCTCGTTTTGTCTACATCTTTCACTATATTGTTTATCTCCTTGTTTCCTTTCTTCTTCCTTATTTTGATTTTCTCTATCCTTAGCAGCAGTTTCAAGATATAGGTTGTCAAGAGTGTATATTTCACCGTTTATAATCAATTTATTATAAGCTAAATTTGCTCTATATCTATTGTTTTTTGCTTCCTTTGTGTATTCTTTCAATATCTCTCTTTGTTCGAGAATCTCCTTGGAGTAATCCTTTTTGCTTTGTAATTGTCTATTGATTTTCCCAATCTTTTTGCATCTATCATGTCCTCTTTTCTCTTGAGTAATACACCTATCTTATCAGCTATCTTTTTAACTTTGGTTCTTATTTTATCTGTATCTTCTGTTTCGTTTTCCTGTACGCCGTAGATTATGACATTCTTCTTCCTAGCTTCTCTTTCAAGATCCTCAATTCTGTTTTCTTGCTTTTTTAAGCCAAAAAATCTCTTTTCGTATTAAGAAATTCTTTTCTTTGACTCTGCGAATTCCTTGATTAGTTTATCTCTCTTTTTTCCACTCTTTCGCTTCTATGTTCCTTTCTTTTGGACTCCTCTTCCATGCTTTTCAAGTTCTCTTTTATGCTGTTTAGTATTTCTTCCATTTTTCTATTTCAGTTTCCAAAGTTTTGTTCTGATTTATTGTCTCTCCGTCAATCTTCCAAGTATAGTGTGTTTATAGTTTAAAGTGGCTATCGGACTGTGGAAATTTAATGATAGCAATAATAAGATATTGTTGTTACGCCCATGGTTCAGTAGTGTATAAGAAACAAGCATTTTGTTATTTAATGGACGTAAAATGCATGGAGGTAGATCCTTAAGTGTATGTACATATGTTCTAGCAGATTTCTGTTTTACTATTGTGGTCTCGTTTTCAGATTCATCTAGTTGCAGTAAAAGATCAATTTCTGAGAGATATCCAGTCACTGCTTCTAGTTTCAGTACGATTTTGAATTGATACATTCTATTAGACATCATTCGTCACTGTCTCATCAATGGAAGTTGTCTCATTTAATAAATCAAATCAAATAAAAAAAAACCAAAACTCATATTTTATTGATAACTTTCCAGATTAAGCTAACAAACTCCAAATTTCCAGCCAATTATCTCTTATAGTTTTCAAATATAATCCAAAATATATTATCACCCGCTTCGCTCTGATTTCCACCTTAAAGATAAGCAATGTAACAAAATTTGATGATGTAACGTTTTTTGATATTTATAGTCAAACTCTTTGCAGTTGCCATTGGATATGGTAATATGTAAAAAGGGATTTTACAAGAAAAACTTTCAATCACGCCATTTATAGTCAACAGCCAAATTAATAGAAGCTTTTGGTATGCAAGTTTACAGTGAACAAGTCGAGATTGTTTACTTCTAATTATAATAAACTTTAAAACACCCAGACTTAAACTACAAGTGTCTAATAAAAGTAAAATACTAAAATATACCTAGAGGCAGATTTTCCTAAAAAATACTCGAACCAAAGTTATAGGAAGCAAGAAGTCGCGATAATCTTGCAACAATGAAGTGTAATAAATTAATTATCATATTATGGAAAAGCTAATAAAAACAGAAGCGAACAGAAAGAAAAGAAATTCAGAGAACAAAAAAAATGCAGGGCTTATAATGATGTGAAGAGTAGGAATAACCAAGGAAATAGAAATGAATAGGAAAAAGATGACATACCAAACGCAGAGAAAGGAAAAGAAACAGCGACAGCAGTAACGGAAAAGAAGATAAAAATCTAGAATATGAGAAAGAAAACGCAAATCAAAAATTGGAATCAGATGGTTTTGACAGAAACTCTCCAGAAGCTACTGAAACTGAATCTAGAAGATTCGAAAAACAGGGCAACTTAGTCTAAACGTCATTAGCTGCAATTATCGATAAAGAATGATGAAACAAAGAATAAAACAAGACAATATATTGATCACCAAGAAAATACCAAGGTCAGCAAAGATGGCGGAGACTAGGACGACCGACAAGAATGGAAATTTGGCAAATGAAAAAGTTTGCAAAATTGGCAATGCAAGAAATTAGATGAGTTGGAACAGATAAGAGAAAAAGTAAATACAAGATTTTATGATTTTTGGAAAAACAAATAATCAACTACTGGTGTATTAAAATCTATGGTAAGAATTAAAGGAAAAATCGCAAAACTGTTATCAATGCATATGCATACACTGAATTAGTGGAAGAAGACCAAAAGAAAAAGTTCCACAGTGAACTACAAGGAAACTACAAAAGACAAAACTAATAATTTTAATATACAAACGGAAAAGAAAAATTTGAGGAAGAAGTGGCAGGAGAATTCACCATGCTATTAATTGATTTATTTTGCTTTTGAGTTCACCATGCATGCTATAACCATAACCATGCAATGGTAATGGTAACAAATTATGTAACCTGAGAGCTATTTCCATATTAGGAGTTAGAGGATTACAAGGCAAATTTAGACAGAGACCAATAAATTGTACAAAAAAAACACTCATGGAAGGTCCAGTAAGTTCAGTTCTAATCATAAACTCAAAATAAACTTAAAAACATAAGGGTTTGAAGCCCTTGCCCTTTTCTTGCTATTCAATTATTGATCACAGAAAGAGTACGTTGCTTCTAAGCATTATGTCTCACAACAGAAATTAGATCCTACTAAATTTCAAGAAGGCTAAAACCTGATCTTTAAGCAGCTTTGGAAACTCTTGGTTACAGCTTTCAAACAAGTGGAAAAAGACAACTTATCATAAAAATGTTGAGAAGTTAAGGAGCAAACCTTTAACCACTAATACTGGTACTTCCTCTTGTTCAGCATTAAAGCTGTCTCTGCCTGCTAGTAAATTTGAGTAAATGATGCACTGTTCTGACTGGTTTTAGTTTTTCTGTTTAGTCAGTTATACTGCTGATGTAGATAAAACGAAAAACTAACACAAGAGGAAACATGAAAGTTGAAGATTTTACGCTCACTGATCAATAGTGTGAGAAATACAAACTATAATGTTTCATCAGCATTTATCAGTCTAATCAAATTATTAATTTTAGAAGTTGCTGTTATAAAAATAAACTTTAGGGCATAAAATGAAAGTTTCTGTTATACCAGGTTCTATCATTCATCAATAAGTTTTGCTAACAGTTCTCATCCGTGCGCTCTTACCTTACATCAAGATTTATTCCTTGGTGGTGGTTCTATATGAGATAATTATCTTCCTTACCTGAAACAAAATTTGCTTGTTAGACATTACGTCAGTTTCACTTTTCAATTTAATCTTAACGTCCAAGCTTTGTTAACCTCAGCATGTCAAAAACGTTATCTCTCACAATCCTACTATAAAATAATGTAGAAACACAACAGTAAACTTTTGGGAACATCAGAACTAGGATTTGAACTGTTTTGGTTAATGTATAAAAGGAAATTAATTGTAGCAAAAATATGCGTGGTTGCTTTTACGACCAGCGGAGGTGGAGAAGCCGGTACGGATGAGACACTGGAACAGAGTTTAGCAAAACCAAGAGTATGAACTGCCTAACAGTCATCGATGATAAGGCTTTCAAGCAATGAATCCATTCTAAGTAAAATCTTCTTTTTGGTCAGGTCTTCCTGTTCCTATTAGGATTGATTAATGATAACATAACTGTCATTTTGCGTAGGCTTTTTGATTTATTAAAAGTGTTATTCCAGCGTGTATTGAATACTATAAGTAAAAAGACAGAAATGTAATTGAGGGTTTTAGTTATTCTGAAAATGTACCAAGTAGACTCAAAAAGATGGCAGCTGTACTGAGAACGAAACCTTACCAATGCTTGTTTTTGTATTCAGCTTTGTTGAGAAGGTCAATGGGCGAGAATTATTACAGAGTGAATCCCGTCCTTGCACTACTACAGGTGGAGCCCAAAGTTCTAAATAAAAGGAGGCCAAAACGGTGATCACCTTTAGGAAGCTTTAATTCTTTATATCACATTGTATCTTCCACAGAAATAAGGTGGCTCCTTGGTAAGCAAAACCCAAACTGTGGCCTGTTAAGACTTTGGACCATCGCAGATGGTGTTTTGAATGACGGAGCTCGACCGATCTCCAAATAGAAGAAGACTACGTCGGTGACTTTTAATTTCAATTCTTTACATTGCATTGTATTCCTTATAGAGGAAGCCAGAAGGCAGAACCCGATTTGTGTTCTAGTTTAGCTTTGTTAAGAGGGTTAATGGTGAGCAAAGTTTGAGCTTAAGCCTGTGGTGGCCCCAAACTCAATTTATTTGGAAATTGGTGGTCAGCGCCAAGTAACACTTATAGACCTTGTTATTGCTGTTTGAGAATGTTTTTGATTAAACGTCTTACTTTTCACAAGGGAAACGGAAGAGAGAGAAGGGTCGACTGTAGATTTATTTGATATAGACAGATACACGGTCTATTTCTAACACAAATAGATCTTTCGTCTTGATTCTGATTTCCGAAATCCCTTCGATCTTATCAAGCTATATTTAAAGGTACTCGCAGGTTTCTGTATTCCTAGTAATTTCAATTCATATTGTCTTTGCTATAAAGCTTCTCTGAGCATATCTACTAATTCTGAACTAATGCAATCACCCCATATTACTATTAACGTTGAAAACAATCAATCGAAAGCAGTTTCATTGGTAGAAGTCACGAGTTTTAGCGTTTAGTTCACCGTTATATTATATTTTGCTTCGGATAATTTTAGCCCAAAATAAATTCTGTGCGTTATTTCGTTTTAGTAGACAAAAGAAGCTTCCCATTCAGATAGTATTAAATAAATCAAGGAAATTAAAACCAAAATCCCCAATGTCAACAGAAAATAATCTTCTCAAGTAAAATATTGACAAGCTTAGTTAATTTACTTCACGGAAAGAAATGTTGACGTACTTCGTGATGTTATACAAACACAACACGATAATCTTACGTCAGAATCTACAATTAGTAGCAGCTATTACAAGATTGTTACAACTCACAACGTATCAATACTGATGATGAAAGCGTTGGTTGCCGCGAAACCATATTTCAAAGTTGATGCAGAATTATAAAATGTGTAAACGGCAGTATCCTGCACAATGTAACTACGAAAATTTTCCTCTCATATTATTCTTGTAATATAATCTTCGTACTTTAAAGTAAATTCGTAAAAATATCACGAATAAATTAAGGTTGCCGCTCTAACTTGTAAAATCTGTCACTGTCATCAAGGATTTTAAGGGATGGTTTCCTTATTATTATTTTGTGCATATTCGCGAAATAAAAATTTTAAAAATTATATAAAATAAATATAAAGAATAATAGTTAGATGGATATACAGTTTTATGATTAATTGAGTTGTGAACAGCAATGAAAGTGAGTGGGAAAATTCTTCCCAACTAAAGTCCATGTTTTGTTAGGATCATAAATCAATTTAAGCAAAAAAGGAAAACCCTCCCATCATAGATAATTAATAATTTTTCTCAAAACTTTTGTTACATTGTTAGCTTCGTTTTTATAATTGTTTACATACATAAATGAAATCGAACAGAAGGAAGACTTCCCCCTACTTAAAAGCGAACAGGTACAAAATGAAAAGCTATCACCCCCATAGCACTAGTAATCCAAGTCTTTTTATGCTAGGCACACGACAGCCGGAAGCAATTAGTAAAATTGAGCACCTTGCAAATCCGAAACGGAATAGGATTTAATCTAAATGATGGAACTGAGAGGTACAAACCTAAAAGAATTTACGCGTGACGGTCTCCCGTGTCGCCAGAAAAGACGACAACATAGAAACACGAAAAGAACCAGACAATCTGAAAACACTGGATGCTCTCGAATACATGACAAATGAAGGTGTTTCCATGGAAACGAGGGGTCATGACGCGAACTCCATCTCGATGAGGGCCGCCGTAGATCACTTTTCCGAGGCCCTTCTTGGCAATGTTTATTTTAAGGGTGACATAAGCCGACGTGAGGCCGTTTTCATTTAAACACACCTTCACACAGCTATATATATTAAACAAACCGGGACTATTTCTTCCTTTTTTTTCTCGATTTTTTTGCTGAAATTGCTTTATAGATATCGATTTCGGGTTATAAACACGATGCTTAAAAGGCTGCTCCGAAAAGAAAAACTCTTCAAAAGAGTTATAAGAAATTCATTTGAAAAACATGTGTAATGCTTTAGAAATTTCAAATATTGGAAACGGAATAAAAAAGCAGAAAAGAGAATCTTAAATTTATTCCGAAATTAGGAAGACCGAGTCACCTGCAATACAAATGAAGTGGATACCCGAAATTGGGTTGGGTTAACGATCTACGTCTCATCAGATTATTGAGAGGCTTCTATTATGATTGCTTAAACCAACATTTCGTGTAATTAAACAATTAAAAGTTGATTCAGTATTACAGATTCGCGTTGCTTAACTCGATTGTGTAGTTTACAAAAACACAGCAAATTAGTTTTAGGAAAGTGTATTGTAAACGCGAAAACTTGAAAGTTTGCCCAAAAGTTGGAAGCGGAACGCGTTTCTAATAAATCCAATATTAGTTATTCTTATTTTATTATAAATATTTTGTTTTGCGCTCATCTAATAAAACCTTGAAAGCTGTCATACAAATGACATATTAGTAGAAAGATATGTAAGCATGTCACGTATCAACTACTATTCAAACTACACTAATTGTAACAATGAGTACAGTATATACACTGCAAACTAAATTTCAGGAAGCGTGTAATGTGATAAATGCGTGCCTCCTTCAGCAAAATTTAATTTTACTAACACATATCTTCAAGAAGGTGCTTGTGTTGCCTGTTTCATCCAATTTTATACACGCACCTGAAAACACACAATAAAAGTTGCTACACTATGTATTGATTGTTATTTTGTAAAATTCTTAGTATCTCCGACGATACAAAAAGGATTTTCCTATTTTAAATTATTTTAGAAGATGATTACCAGCTTCAATTTATTAGAAGATAATAGGACACAAAAAAAACTAGAAGGCATTTCTGAAAGTTCTCAGAGATTCAATTATGTTAGTTTCAAATTTTACAGTTTACACCGTAATTGCATAAAATAGAAATCTCTTAGGATCTAATTTTAGTAATATTGGGGCGCCTATATAGTCATAACATTTCTAAGTAAATAGTATTGATTAGCAGTAGGTACAGAATGTAAACACAGCAATTCAACTGGCACGTATAAATTGTTAAAGTCAAACAAACTTAACCAAGAAATAATTAGCCTGAAAGATTAATTGATAAATTTAATAAGAATCGTACAACAAACCAGTAAAATCTCGAGTCAACACCTCGATACAGAAACTATTTAGGATAGCATAACTTTAAGAATTTAACAACTTGCTGCTTTCGCCTGTCACCCAAAATAAGCCTTCAGATTATAGTATTTGCTTACCAAGTGTTTTCTTAGGAATAAAATCTTCTACCAGACGAACATTAAGGCTTTGAATATGCCGACACGTGTGAATAATAAGCTAACGGTTAAAATTCATTCCTAAAGCAACTAACTGTAATTTAAGTCCGAAAGCACTTCTTGCTAACCCTATCTTGCATGAATTATTATTATTATATTCACTATTCACTATTTTTCAATTAACTTCTGATTCATCTCTCGTTTAGTTATTTTAAAACAAAGCCAATATCATGCCGTCTGCGTTAATCGCCGCCTGAGCGAGAATACCAAGCTATCAATCAAATCAAAGAAAATTGTAAAGTTCATTCTCTAATAAACGACCAAAAATCTAATTTGAAAACTGCCTTCTTAAATGATTGATAATAATTTAATGATAGCAATAATAAGATATAGTTGTTACGCCCATGGTTCAGTAGTGTATAAGAAACAAGTATTTTGTTATTTAATGGACGTAAAATGCATGGAGGTCGATCCTTAAATCTATGTACATAAGTTCTAGCAGATTTCTGTTTTACTATTGTGGTCTCGTTTTCAGATTCATCTAGTTGCAGTAAAAGGTCAATTTCTGAGAAATATCCAGTCACTGCCTCTAGTTTCAGTACGATTTTGAATTGATACATTCTATTAGACATCATTCGTCACTGTCTCATCAATGGAAGTTGTCTCATTTAAAAAATCAAATCAAATAAAAAAAACCAAAACTCATATTTTATTGATAACTTTCCAGATTTAGCTAACAAACTCCAAATTTCCATCCAATTATCTCTTATAGTTTTCAAATATAATCCAAAATATACGATCACCCGCTTCGCTCTGATTTCCACCTTAAAGATAAGCAATGTAACAAAATTCGATTATGTAAGGTTTTTTGATATTTATAGTCACTCTTTGCAGTTGCCATTGGATATGGTAATATGTAAAAAGGGATTTTACAAGAAAAACTCTCAATCACGCCATTTATAGTGAACAGCCAAATTAATAGAAGCTTTTGGTATGCAAGTTTACAGTGAACAAGTCGAGATTGTTTACTTCTAATTATAATAAACTTTAAAACATCCAGACTTAAACTACAAGTGTCTAATAAAAGTAAAATACTAAAATATACCTAGACGAAGATTTTCCCAAAAAATACTCGAACCAAAATTATAGGAAGCAAGAAGTCGCGATAAACTTGCAACAATGAAGTGTAATAAATTAATTATCATATTATGGAAAAGCTAATAAAAACAGAAGCGAACAGAAAGAAAAGAAATTCAGAGAACAAAAAAAAATGCAGGGCTTATAATAATGTGAAGAGTAGGAATATGCAAGAAAATAGATATGAATAGGAAGAAGATGACATACCAAACGCAGAGAAAGGAAAAGAAACAGCGACAGCAGTAACGGAAAAGAAGATAAAAATCTAGAGTATGAGAAAGAAAACGCAAATCAAAAATTGGAATCAGATGGTTTTGACAGAAACTCTCCAGAAGCTACTGAAACTGAATCTAGAAGATTCGAAAAACAGGGCAACTTAGTCTAAACGTCATTAGCTGCAATTATCGATAACGAATGATGAAACAAATAATAAAACAAGACAATATATTGATCACCAAGAAAATACCAAGGTCAGCAAAGATGGCGGAGACTAGAACGACCGACAAGAATGGAAATTTGGCAAATGAAAAAGTTTGCAAAATTGGCAATGCAAGAAATTAGATGAGTTGGAACAGATAAGAGAAAAAGTAAATACAAGAAGAAAGTGGAGTAGATTTTATGATTTTTGGAAAAACAAATAATCAACTACTGGTGTATTAAAATCTATGGTAAGAATTAAAGGAAAAATCACAAAACTGTTATCAATGCATATGCATACACTGAATTAGTGGAAGAAGAAGTTCCACAGGGAGACTACAAAAGACAAAACTAATAATTTTAATACACAAACGAAAAAGAAAAATTTGAGGAAGAAGTGGCAGGAGAATTCACCATGTTATTAATTGATTTATTTTGCTTTTGAGTTCACCATGCATGATATAACGATAACCATGCAATGGTAATGGTAACAAATTATGTAACCTGAGAGCTATTTCCATATTAAGAGTTAGAGGATTACAAGGCAAATTTAGACAGAGACCAATAAATTGTACAAAAAGAAACACTCATGGAATGTCCAGTAAGTTCAGTTCTAATCATAAACGCAAAATAAACTTAAAAACGTAAGGGTTTGATATATAAGAATCGTACAACAAACCAATAAAATCTCGAGTCAAGACCTCGATACAGAAACTATTTAGGATAGCATAACTTTAAGAATTTAACAACTTGCTACTTTCGCCCACTTTTGCTTTTAACAGTCACCCAAAATAAGCCTTCAGATTACAGTATTTGCTTACCAAGTGTTTTTTTAAGAATAAAATCTTCTACCAGACGAACATTAAGGCTTTGAATATGCCGACACGTGTGAATAATAAGCTAACGTTTAAAATTCATTCCTAAAGCAATTAACTGTAATTTAAATCGGAAAGCACTTCTTGATAAGCAGCTATCGCAGTTCTGGAAACTTGAAAAAGCCCCTACTGCTACGTGAATGTCGAAAGAAGAAAACGGGTGTGAATCATACTTCTTAAGGACGGTACAAAGAATCGAAAACGGTCATTTTGTAGTTTCAATTCCGTTTAAGGAACCTGTAGAAAGATTAGGTGATTCGCGGCAAAATGCTATTAGTGGGTTTTACAGTTTGGAACGGAAATTAAAAAGAGAAATTATACTGCGTTTTTGGCTGAGTATGAAAGGCTAAATGAGGAATCTTCCGTTTTGTAGTATTTACCCCACCACAGTGTTCTGCAAGAAGAAAGTGTAACAACCAAACTTTGCGTCATTTTTGACGGTTCGGCTCAATCAGATTCGGGCTACTCTTTGAACGATTTACAATTTGTCGGGCCAACAATAGAAAATGTTTTATTAGCTATTATATTACAATTTAGATACTACAATTATGTCGTTTCGGCAGACATTGCTAAAATGTACCGACAAATACTTATAAACCCAGAGCATGTAACGGCAAAATGCCCAAAAGTATGCACAAGTCCTGTATAAACCAGATATCTGTAGATGTTCGAGCCCATAGCTCATGTCGAAGACGGGAGTAGGTTCCAAAATAGTAAATAACCC
>VTPC01091195.1:103601-147979 GCA_011009095.1 Ignelater luminosus
TCTGGTCAAGGCGTTTCTTACTCGAACAATATTTTTAGAGTGTTCTTAGTAAATGTCATTTAAATTGTAGGTACACCGGTTTTAGTGTTTCTGCTTTTTACAAGCTCAAGTTCATTTTACAAAAATTGTTTTCCTATTACCTTCCTGTATTTTCACACGCAATGTCAGGCAGGCAATTGAGCAATTATTTCCTACATTGAACTGCACGAACAACAGTGAAAATACCGATAAGCTGAATGAAAATAGTCAGCTACTAAAAATGTTGATCAAAAATTACCAGAAGGCATACTCTCCCGGTGAGGCTATATTGTTAGATAAGTCTTTACCTTTCCATAGGGGTAGGTTGGGTTTTAAATAGCATATAAAGGGGAAAAAGATAAAATATGACATTGAATTTTACGATTTATGTTCGCCATATGGGGACACCCATAACATTGAAATATATAAAGGCAAACCACTGAATCAAAGGTTTCAAAATTGGAACTTTTTTAGATAAAGGTCACCAGGTACTGGATAATTACTATAAAAGCATGTCCTTGTTCAAGAAACTACTCCGACGTAAAACATATTCCATAGAAACACTGCGGTCCTATAGAAAACAAAATCCCAAAGCCATAACTTCAAAAAAAAAACTAAAGACAGGTGCGATTAGCTCACTTACTACTACAGTTATCGCAGGAAATCAGTACGGTGGAATAAAAACGTTATGTTAGATGTTACAATTATCAGCAGTTTTCTTTTATAGAGAGAAAAGAAACAAACTTTCGGAATTCAGGAAAAGTCTTATAACGACCCTCTCGACTGAACCACCCGAACATGTTTTGGAAAAGATATAGACCTTTCAAGTGCTACTTATCGTAGTCCTCACATAAGATGACATCGTTTGACAGAATTTTTCGTTTCAAAAATCTCAACACCATAGCCAGACAATAAAGTTGCAATTTTCTAGTTGATAATTACAACAATTTTCATTTGGACAGTAGAAAAAGAGATTTTGAACTATAGAAAAGCAAGAAACGTCTTGAACTCTTTGAACATACAACGTATCATTAAACATCTCTCAGGTTAGGCCTTGTAATGGAAAGGTAAGATTTATAAAATAAAAGTGTTAAATTGCAAAAGCTTCCAAGTTGGGGTAAATGATGTTTTGACTATTTACAGCAATAGTTGAAGACCATTGCGGGAACAAAAACAAGGTACTTTGATTCATTCCATGCCAAAATCCAGCATGTACGCGTTGAAAAGGTGTCAGCAATGGCGACAGCCCATTTTGGGCTTAACCAAAACAACTTGGTATTTAAGACTTTATCAATAGTTTTTGATAGTGGGAAGAAATGTTACCCGACAAATGCAATCTGTGCAAGATTTGGTCGATCCAAGATTTCTTTAACGATCCATAAAGGAAAGCTTGAGACTGGACTTGAAAAGTTTATTTCCCTTTGGTCTTTCATTTCGCCACATTATTCATCCAGTGCAATTCTCTAGAACGATTTAGATTATATAGAAGTTTTGAGAAGGGTCTAACCAATTTACAATTAATAATAATTAATTTGTGATATAATTGCCATGAGCAAAGCCTAACCTTGGGTCACCGCAGGTTGTCCGTTGTAGGGCATAGCCCAATCGTCATTCAAAACATAGGAGATCGATACAGTAGCCATCAGAGGCAGCCATACATCTAATCTAGGAGAGTTAGAAAATAAAGAGCGCTTTAATGTGAGGTGATCAGGCTTAGAGGTGTCGGAATTCTCTACTGTTTCGCTCCCGTTCTTTTATATTACACTGTAGGAAAGATTAACAAA
Source organism: Ignelater luminosus (assembly GCA_011009095.1). Taxonomy (NCBI): domain Eukaryota; kingdom Metazoa; phylum Arthropoda; class Insecta; order Coleoptera; family Elateridae; genus Ignelater; species Ignelater luminosus. The sequence goes on from VTPC01091195.1 coordinate 105,404, forward strand.
AGATGTAACCATACATGTCTCGATATGCACCTTCCTCGAGGAGCCACTGGGAATCTTACTGTAATTTTCGAACATTATTTATTGATGCATTAAAACTGCAGCAATCTTTTAACCTTACTTTATTTAATCCAAGCTTCGAATACCGCGAGGTGCAGGGGTGGCAAAAAGTCGTCGCAAAGCTGCTCGGTTCCTGGCTCGAGTTCGGGCCTCATTCAGTCTGATGTTTCTGGCCGACAGTCTATCCTTCACATCATCCATCCACTTCCTCTCTTCTTTTTTCTTCCCTGCTCTCATCCATCCTCTCGAGGTGTCTCCACCATCTAAGCTGTCGTCTTCCCATCTTGTCTTTCATAGGCCCCACATCAAGCGTAGTGCGAATTGTTCGATTTCTAACCCTATCAATCTTTGTCTTCCCTTCTAGTTTTCGTATAAATCTCATTTCCATTACCTGTATTTGGCTGTGCGCTGCCTGTGTAAGCATCCAGCTCTCATGGCTGCAGAGCAATGCGGGAGATATGTAGAGTTGTATACTGTCAGTTTCACTCGTTTGGATATTGTCCTCTTATTTAAGAATCCCAAGTTTATGGCATTAAACAGCCTTCCAGCAGCGGCAATTCGACTACTAAGTTCCACATCGGTCTTCCCATCTTGACTGATATAGCTACTTAAATACTTGAAAGCATCTACTTGTTCTAATTTTTGGCCTCCTGAGGATACATTATGTCGTTCAGCTTCACTGCCAGAAATCACCATCGTCTTTATCTTGATAAGGCTTATCTTCATATTGAATGCCTTCAATTATTCTTTCCAGTTGGAAATCACAAGTAATGCAGTAATAAAAGTTCGTGATCAATGCAAGGTCTTTTTCAATTGGCTGCAAAACACGTGAACATCACCAAACACTGCATTATTATATACCAATATATATACAGAAACCAACATAACCTAAAACCTCCGTGCTTCCGTTTTACTTCTCGTATTTATTTTATTTATAAATTCTGTTTTTGGATTATAGACTTTAACGTAAATACCAAAAACACTACTTATTTTAAATTGCTAGTGTAAATTGGACGTCGACTCAGATGGGTACTAGCGCATACTGTCCATGCGACTTTCACGTGATCATCGCATTGGTTCGCCGATTTTAGTCTACAAATGCCAGTTCTGTGACGAAAACCGGCTGTAGCCTGAAGTCACCTAGCCTTAACCTCTTCACTCGCTCTCTGTACCTGTTAATGACTTTATCCATCATGACAATGAATAAGAAGGGGTCGAGTGAGCATCCTTGTCTCAATCCTTGATTGGTGATAAAGACTTCTGACTCCTCATTAGCAGTCCTGATATAGCTCCTGCAGTTGGTGTGCAGACTGTTGGTAGTCGCTACGTCATCCTCCGATACTTTACATTTTCATGGCAGTTTCCAGATCTGTTCCCTGGGAACTCGGTCGAAAGCCTTTTCAAGGTGTATGAACACCAGATGGACCTTTTCTCTCGTTTGTCGCACAACGAATATGAGGCCCTCTAAATCCGCACTGGGAGACTGCCAACCTGTTATCCAGAGCAGTACGCAACTTTGCCTCCAAGATTCTAGCATACATCTTCCCTGGAACACTGTAATTCCCACAGTCTCTATTGTTGCCCTTCTCGACGTGGAGAATTATAATAGACTGCCCAACTGAAAAATAGTCAGGTAAGCTTCTTGGCCGCCCTGACCGTGTTTCTGGGGTCACTCCGTCGTGGCCCGGGAATTTTCTCAACTTAAACCTTCTAAGAGCCTCGAGACATTTTTCCATTGCATTGCCACTGCTTGACAGTAGTCTTCTTGTATTAATTTTTTGCTGATTAGTGTTCATACAAACACCATCAATTCAAGAATCCGGTCAATTGAAACTATCTGGCCAGTTGGAGGCCAATTTCTGTGTTCTGGTGTTAATGTTACTTAAGCAAGATAAACTGGCGTAGCCGCAAGTTAATTTTTTTTTTGGAGTAGTATAAAACATAGTTCTTTGACTCCCTATGGGTACACATTGTACTGCTTAACATTCGACCATTAAGACGAAGCTGATACTTGACTCGGCGTCTTAAACGTTAGTTCTGCATTTGTTTTAAATGGAAAGCAAAATTCTTCAGGCAGAACATTTGTAGAAGGGAGCATCTTAGATTTATACAAAATCCTTAGTTTCGGCGGTTCTATGAGAAAAAGTCTCAGTTGGAGAATAGAGCGAAGATTTATTTTCCCAAAAGGCTTTGGTCTAGTTAACGAAGTAAACACTTCTGTCGTAACTGTTATTGTTTGATGACGATTGCTCGGTTTTGATCTTTGAGCAAAATGCCTACTGTGAAGGTTACCATTAAATTGGACATTGGAATGGCACTCTTGGGGGAAAAAATGATAAAGTTAGTTAACGAAGTAAACACTTCTGTCGTAACTGTTATTGTTTGATGACGATTGCTCAGTTTTAATCTTTGAGCAAAACGCCTACTGTGAAGGTTACCATTAAATTGGACATTAGAATGGCACTCTTGGGGGAAAGAATGATAAAGAATCATCATCAAACTGACCTTAGGCATATAACTGGCAAAATTTATTTAATTATTAATTTTTGAGGTAACATTTTTTTCGATTTGCTGCTATCTGGAATAAATATCCAAATGGGCCTTTTAGAGTTTAGCCTACTGAATGCCAATTAAAGCCAGTAGATCTTTCTGGTTTAATCTTAATTTCAAGTTATCTATTTTTGACGTATTTTAAAATGAAGGTAAGGCCTATTGATTATGGTAGTTAACAAGTTACATTCTCTTAATAAATCCATCCACATAGTTTAATTCTAGGATGATATGATTTCAGTTTTGCTTAAAATATCACTGAAGGGTTTTTCTAAAGGTGTTACCTAATTCAACGTAAATGGACGGAAAATTGAATAAAATACACAGGAAATACTTTTAAAAGATCAAAAATGGATTGGTGAAAATTGAAAAGGGGAAGAAGGGCATAAATTTTAATAAAATTGCACTAACAGTAAATAAGGAGGTGTTCTGGTAAGGGAAAGTGATAATGACCCTATAAAAACAAATGACAATATAGTAGATGCACAGGATGGAAATTAGAAAGGAATTATTGCATTTGGAATATCATACACTTCGTTGATCATCTTTACTTTTGCTAATTTGGTTCTTTACGGAAACGTGAAGTTACTACATTCTAATAAATACGTTATGAGAAGTATCTTCTCTTGTTTATCGATTTGAGACAACTTCAGGTGACTGATATTCGATTCTGTTTGGATGTTCCCAAAAGGTTGGAACTACTTTAAGGTATTGCACTGTCATTTCTGAAAACATCATATTTTATGAAATTCGTTTTTATTGTATGAACGTCAGGAAATTATACTTCTCGACATCATTTTTAGTCCTGGTAACATGTCAGTGTGGCTCAAAATCAAATAAATTAGTTCGTTGCTAATATTAATAAGATTGGACTAGTTTAGTAGTCACCAGTAAGATGCAGAAAATTTTTTTTTGGAAATTTGTTTATGTAGAAATCTAACTAATTGAGATTTGTTAATAGACTCGATTCTGCAAAATAAATTCGTTACAAGTGTATCATTATTATTATTATTATTATGTTTCTGAGAATCTATACAGAGTAAAGGCATGAACTACACTGTTGGAAGATTCTAGTCTGATTTAAAAACGTGATGGTGATATTTCTTTGTTCTTTGTTAAGAAGACTTAACTGTCTCGTACGCACTAAAGTGAGACTAGGAATTATCTAGCTTGGAATGAAGAGCAATTAAAAGTCAAAATACATAAAAATAAAACTCGGATCGCTTGTAGATGAGTTTAAATAAAGACAAACGTAAGTGAGCTACAAGACAAGAACGAATTGTTGCAGCGACTAGAATTACGAATGATTGGGTTGTAAGATTGTGTGATTACTTTGTTGGTAACTCAAGTAACTTCAAAAGCGTTACCCTAGTAAATCTAATAGGAATCCAATCAGTTCTCTTTGAAATCAAAAAAAAAAGAGAAAGAGGCAGCACTGCTAGCATGACATGGAACAGAAAAGGGCTTCACATTTCTTATGTCTGTTTTTATTTTCCTCACTAGATATTTTATCGATGAAAAATTTATTGAAATATTTATTTGGTAGAAAACAATTTATGTTTTATTTTTCTACTTCTTGCTATACCTTACATGAAATACAGTAATGAAGTTGCTTTGGTAAAGAATTCTCTAAGAATTTCTCCTTTAGCTGTGTTCATAAACAAGTCAACTTCTATAAAGAAAAAATCCAAGCAAAGTGATAAACATTGTCAGTATTCAATCTGCTAGCATTTCGTGAAAAATTCCTGCCAAAAATCTGAAGCCCTCGCGACAAAGCTAGATTAAGAGCTGGTCATAAATTTGTTATACAGTTGTCTCGGAAGTGGCGTAGCAGATTTGTGGATGATGTAAGGTCGTAAATCGCAGAACACGAAATGTGCTTTTTACTTGAGTGGGTGATTATGATGTACAATTAGTTACAGGGGGAAACTGTCTCATTGTGCGAGATCAAGTTGTCTTGTATTATGACGATTTCACACACCACCCTTCGCGGATGCATACAATAAAGGAAAATTTGTAAAAATCGTTTGGTGGATGCGAGATAAGGTGCAAATTAGTTTCAACACCAAAGCGAATGGTGGGGCTGGCGGTTAAATTAAGCTGTAGAAACTTTAGTAAATCACGGTGTATCAACTAATATAACCCACAATGAAGCTCAAACACCAGCTTCAACAGCCACTACACAACATCTTTAATACATCAGGAAGGTGATCAATATTCAAAGCAGAAGGTGGAACACATAACGGCGCCATTACACTACGGCACCCTAATATAATGTTGCTATGTCGGCGTACTTGCTGTAATTTCTATACATACGCTCTGGGGGAGTAATCCACCATCTATCATCAAATAAGTGAAGGCCAACAGTGTGACATTGCACGTGGGAATTACATAGGGGATAAATTCAGGTTTTCCAACCAGTAATCTGAATAATAATTATTTTTAAACATAATAGCGAGCGAATCAAGTCTCACAAAACAGATATCACACCAAAGGAAATTGACGTTTCCATTAGGTGCCAGCAAAACCAGGATTTAATTTGACTTTAAGCCTTTGAATCTCTCTAATATTCAGGTTCTTGACTCTATCATTTCTCATCTAAATATAGAAGGCTTTGATTTTAATGCGATGCATAAATGTTACATTTTACAACGTGATTTGCTGCTGATACTACTACTGTAGTTAGTTGCGCTCCTGTTCCATAACCAGTTGCTTTAGGTTATTACTGGTATTACCTGCTGCTTTCGGAATTGACACCGTTTATCAAATAAACGCGGATTAAGGTTAATTTATTTCTTGTTACTGAATTATCTCCCCAAGTGAACTGAACTTTTAACCCTTTTGTTCACCCTCTCCCTAAGGAATTATTTCTGACACCCTCATTTACATTGAACTTTTTTTCCCTACATTTACCTAAATTTTATTCGCTTGCAACAACTCGAACAATTTGTACTACGAAAGTTTAATTGGATTCATTTAAGTAAATTTGTTTATACAAAAATGAGTCGAAACAAACAAGAAATTTAACTACCAAGGGACAAAAATACGAAAAAAGTTTGTAAAACTAATTTTTTTAATAAGATAAAGCAATTTAATTTCTGGAACGCTTACAAATTATTATTTTAAATAATCTTTACGCTAAGTGGTGGATAATTACGAAAGAGCTTCAGAAAGTCTCGAAAACTATCACAAAAATAAGGAATCTCTCTAACATGAAAAATAAATCAACCATGAGAGACTCATATAGGGTGATCTACGTCATATTTATTCACTATTCGCACGTTAATGTGACCTCTTAACAAGAGCAGTTGCTTGGAACAATAGACAAAGACAAGACTTTAAACTTAAAAAATCTACTAAACCACTTGGCTTTTATCAAAATTTGGTCAAATATGGATCAAGGTTTGCTTTATTACAATTTTGATTAAGGGCAGCCGCAAGCTACAAAATTTAAAATTACATGTCCATTTGACCTGATCACGAGCATGGTATTAAAGCAGTTGCTAAGGAGTAGTGATGTTAATGTACTTGTACAACGCTATGTGCCAGAAGTGTGGAAGGTGACAGAGGTCATCATGATACCAAAACCTGGGAAAAACCCAATCAGTGTTAAGTCAACAATCTCGAAGCTTGTCAAGAAACTGCTACTTAAAGACTAAAACATTCTACTATTGATCAAGCCCATAGAGTCACGGATATTATAGAGAAAGCACTGGAAGAAAATTCTGCTTTGTTCTGGGATATGGCACAGGCTTTTAATAAAATGTGACACGAAGACCTCACCTACAAGCTGCCCAAGCTGCTCCCAAAACATTATGTTGAAATTCTAACGTCATATTTGTCCGACCGTGTAGGTTCAGAATAAAACTAGAAGATCAACACTCTGATTTTAAAGAGATCAATGCGGGAGTCCCACAGAGCAGTGGGCTGAGTCCCATACTGTACTTGCTCTATACCAACGATTTTCCAAATATTCAAGGAATCGCCGTCGCAACCTTTGACAAGAACGTGACAGAATTAACAAACAAGACCCAACTGGCTGCTGACCAGTTGTTGAAATGGACACAACAGTGAAAAATTATACTAAATGAATGAAACTCCATACATATTAACTTTACTCTTTGATAATCAATGGAACTGCCGCTAGCAATGCTAAATATCTTGGCATGAACCTAGAAGCTAAGTTGAGCTGCAAACACCATATGAAAAAAAAACGAGAAGAACTAGATATCCGTCACAGAAAACATTACTGCTTGTTGGGGAGAAATTCCCAACTTGCACAACACAAAATCTCCATCTATAGCCCCAGATCCTTAAACCAGTTTGGCTCTATGGAAGCCAAGTCTGAAACTGCAGTTAAGACTCGAATATCAACAACATACAAAAATTCCAAAATAAAGTTCTCAAGAACATGATAAATGCCCCATGGTATGTGCAAAATTGGGATATTTACCGCGATTTGAAAATTCCAATGGTATTCGCCAAGATCAAGAAAATGGCGGCTAAGCATGAGGCGATGCTCCATTAGCATCCTAACAATGAGGTCCTCCAACTGTAAAACAACAATTGTATTCTACGACTAAAGAGGACCAAGCCCTCGGACCTAGTGTACTGCCTTGTTTGTAAAAATCAGAGTAAAGTGCGCGTAGGTTACAGTCATTTTCGATAGCAAAAGAGTTAATGGTGGATCATGTGTAATTAATTTTAATATCAAATTGTCAAAAAATGCGATGGAACTTCGAAGTGATCGCTCTTCATTTGACTGTCCAATACCTTACCACACCACCATCGACGCGCAGTTCTAAAAAAACAAAACGCCATGATTATCCGCTCAATCAGCATTGTTCAAGTTATCGTGGCTGATATTTTGCTACTAGTGCGCTATGATATCTGGCTGTCAAATCCTTCACATCGATACATCTTTGTTTCTTTCTTTTTTTGCTTGGTTTAGAAGTACCTAGTAATATTTTTACTCTAACCTTCTACGCCCTGTAGTGGTTGACATTTTAGGCTGGTTTTGTGTAAGGCTAAGTGTCTGACCTCTGTTTTTAATAGCCAAAGTGGATGTTTTGGTCGTTTTTGTTCGTGTTTGTTTGGGTTTAAATGTCTTAGTTCGTTATTGTCTTAGTCGTGTCGGCATTTTTATTTGAGTAAGTCGAAAAGTTTTCGCAGCAGTTGTAGAAAAGCTATTGAAATATGATTTTTATTTATAGCGTCTATTGTAAGAGATAATAATTGTTGTAGTTAATTTGGGTGGCTGTCCAGTAGCTGGTGTAGAAGGGCTGTTGAGTGGGTATGGAAGTTCTTGCAGCTGTAACTGGGGATTTGACTACATCAGCGTAGCCTTTTGGATGGGTTAATTCGGCGATCTCGGGGTTCATGAAGTTAGGTATGGAGGATGGAGAGAGATTTTGGGCTGGTTGAGAGGTTGGTGGCGGGACGGTGGTGTTTGCCATAGGTTGTGCGGCTGCAATCTTGGGGAAGCAATGGAAGCCACGATAGCTAGCTGGGTGACTGTTCTTTGGGTTTCGGGCATGTTGACGAGTGATGGTTGTCAGCGCATTTTACGCAACGCGTGCCGGAATCCTTGGCAGTGATGGCACTGGATTCTGTTGTCTTTTTCTTTTTGGGCGTTTCCGTTTTTACTATTAGTGATAGGACAGATTTGACGTTCCAGAGGTCTTTATAGTTTCTAGTTCGTTCTAGGAGTACAAGCACCAGGGAGATTGGGCGTCTTTCTTTGCTGACGCGACGTGTAAACGGATTATAGACTTTATTGGGAAACCTTGCGCCCGTAAATCTGTTTTGATGTCGTCAGTAGTGATTCCTTCTGGGATGCCTCTTAGCACAATGCGTAGTGCTTTATCTTCTTTGAGTTGAAATGTATAAAAGGATACCCTTTCGTCATCTAAGAAGTAAATCATGTTTTTGTAGTGACGTGTTGGACACTGATACCGTCGGAAAGGTTTCTGACTTTTGAGAAGTTTATTTGTAGGCGAGGGTTACCCGTTTGTTTTTGTCTTTGATGATTCTGGGCAGAATTTTGGATGTTTTGGTATTTGAAAGGATATTAGAATCTGAGTTAGATTCTTCCATATTTACTACTGCCAGTATCTCGAATCGATTTTCAGTTTCAGTTTCAGTTGTGTTGCTTTCAATTGAGTCACGCCTAGTGCGCTTTTTTGAATTTTGACCTAAAGCGGGAGTAAAAGTATCATTGTCGTTTGGTGGATGGCTTTGACATTTTGAATTTTGAAGGACATGTTCTTGCGAATTGTAGGAGGCCATATTTCTTTATGGAAAACTGGCAGATTTCGTTGAAAAAGTCTAACAATTCTTCCTCGCCCATGTCTTTAATTTTAGTTGGCATTTTTACGGCATGATGTGCACTTGATCTTAGTTTTTCTAGAATAAAAGGATTGTAAAGGACAATAATTTTTTTAACACTGGTTAGTCTTGAAGAGGATTGTGTTTTCAACACTTTGCTGTTCCATTGCGTCGTGAAGACAACAAACTGCACCTTTCTTGCGAGCCTTCTAGTCGCCGTATACCAAGGGGTTGTACGCAAATACTTGTAGTATGTGGACGGATGAAAATTGGATCCCTATCGCTACCCATACGCAATTTTTTATTTACTCCTATCCTCAGGACCCTGGAAAAATGATGACGCTATGGAAAAAAGGAACAGTCTAGAATTATCAAAGCCTGCCTTTTGCGCTGTCTAGAAACATCTGCAAGGTAACATCACTACTATTGCGCGCCGCAAAAATCACCGGCACTTTAGCCACTCAACACTGCACTGTTCCAGATATCTCTTCTCGGGCACAAAGCCTAGACCGTCACTTATTCTATCGACCGACTCTGACGCACCGTGCAGCCGCTTTACATCACCAGCTGATGAGGATAGTGAAGTGAGCTATCTGCTTCGTGCAAGCCTCTTCAACCTAACAACATCTACCAGTCAAGTCTGCGTTCTTGCAGTCAAATTTGCTTCGCCAAAAATCCCAATCTGCAGGTTGAAATGGAAGAGACTCCTAACTAGCCTATCCACCTTCGAAGTTTAAATAATCTTGATTGATGATGATGATGCTAATGATAATGATGAGCATTCAAACCTATCCCGCATAAAATTCATCAAGAAAGACAACGTGACAAGTGCAAGTTCGTTTGTAATAGATTGGTAGTGCTGTCAAGAAAACCAACTTTCTATCATATAGCAGCGAAAATCGAAGCCAACGCCTTGATTATAAGTGTAAAGCTGAGTGTCCAAAAAATCATACTTCTAGCAAGTTGCCGAAAAGCTCTGTCGATTCATTCAGCTTCAAGAAAGATAAAAAGAAAAGTAAATTACATCAAATCTGCTCCAATATCCCTTAAACTTGGATTAAATATCTCGGAATACCAGAGGATTATAGTTCGAGAAAACCGTACAAAAAACTTTCCTTGCTGTACTAGTGGTTCAGACGCAGATAGGACTTTATTGTCAGACGATAAAGCAATATGCACCTTTTAGTGACCAGTAAGATACCTTTTGTCGATAAAATCTTGAAGATTTGTCCAAAATGATCCAAAACATAATAGCAAAAATTAAATCAATTATGACTGACTTCTTGAACTAGTCTGCAACCCCAAATACTGTGATTATGAGATTCTCATATTTCAAATTTAAAGGAACATCGACCTTAAATCGAAATTTAGAATTTATATAGCCGCCTTTGCGCTTTAAGTTCGAATAATAATTACTGGCATTGCTTCCTATATGTGATTTAGATGAGGCATTGGAGGAATTGGAAAACTTTTTGCCAGACAAGCTACAATCAATCATGGACTAATGGGAAGAAGAAATCGGATGTCGACAACCCTTCGTTTCTTGAAGAATGTGGAGCGTGCTTGAAAGAATCCTCAAATTTGTTTAAATATAATTTTATGGTTAGTGTTTTGTATTTTCTTCAGTGGCGAGGAATGAGTTTTCATTGATTTTGATGTAAGGTTCAATTTTCTCCGGAAAACTTGATTGAATAGAACTTTTCAAGGCATTTCATAGACAATTATCTTCTAGCATTCCCTTTGACGAATCATCAATTGGTAAATATGAGAAAAGATTTTTCAGAAAGAGCAAACAAACACTTAGGGAGTTTTTACTCAATGAGTTAGTCGACTGTAGCTATCAGTAGATACAGAAATATTTTGCGCAAGGCAAGAATTTAATCAGTTCATTCAGAACTACAATCACTGGCAAGTAAAATCAGTAGAGCATTTATCTAGGACTTGGAAAATGTAATAGAGCCTTCTTCAAGCTTCAGGTACTGAGATGTTAAAACATACACCATTATCTTGCATTTTCTGGAAACGCAGTATCATACGCAAGACTGCTACATGTTTCTATAAGATCTCACTTCCTCCAAAACTACCTGTATATCAAATTAGAGAATAATCCGAGTCAATGTTATTCTTAACGATAGACGCTTACAAGACAGTCAAGTTTCTGCTAGTGTGGAATTTAGTTAGTTTTTAAGGGCTTAGAAGCAAAACGTCTCTTTCTAACAGTCGAGTTTGCCATCTATTGCTTTTTTCTTTGCTTCTTCTTCTCTTTTCGTAAGGTCTTGAACAGAATCATAGAGAAACAGGATGAAAACTGTTCATTGGACAAAACTGGAAACAGCAGAAATCACACATCTAGAAGTCAAAGTAGAATAGATATTGAGGGTGTTCCCAAATTTTAATTTTTGTAATGAAGAAACATGTATGATTTTGCCGGGATGGAAGAAATCAAGACAACGGACAATTTCACAATGTAGTGAACAAAATAGAATTTTGTATAGCCAGACGGTGTAATACTTTAGTTTCAGCTTAACCCATGTCCATCACGTACAGTTGCAGAACATGAGCTGTAGCCAGCAGAGGAGATTTTTAGCCTGATGTGCTAAGCAGATGATTCTCAATCAGCTCCTCTTGCTTATTTGAAACTGTTACATCCAGAATCACGCGATTACAACAGCAACGCGGATCTCTGTTACGGCTTGGGGTGAGAGGTTTTGATATTTCTCCTATTACTCTTTGAAGGTTCTATGAAGCCTTCTGAAGTATACCCTATACAAAGTTTAGCTTTTGCTCTTTTTTAAAAGTAAAGGAAACTTCTGAACTGTTCCCGTAGTTCGTTTTGCTGTTCCTAGACCGAGTGTTTGGAGATAAACTGTTAGTGATTCAGATTTAGCATCTCACTGATTTCAGAAACGTCTAATATGCGTACAAAGCTGAAATCTAAAATATGCAATTTGGACATCACTTAAAACTTCTAATAATGGGAAAGAGAATTATTAACGAACAGGATGGCAAAAAGTACTTCGCACAAGTGTCTAATATGACAGTTGATTGTACTCCGTAGCGCTGCAGCCCTTAGAGGACCCTGGCCTGCCTCACAACAGTTCTCCACTCATTTCTGTCGGCTGCTTTCTGCCTTCATCTCCGGACAATAAGTTTTCTCATATCCTCTTCCACATTCTCTGCGTACTTGAGTCGAGGCCTTTCTCTTTTCTTCCCCTCCCGGTCTATTTAGAAAACCTTCTTCATCGCTCGTTTTTGTCCTCTTCTGCGGACGTCATTTGCCTATCGTATGCGGCCTTTTTTGATTTCAACAAAATGTCAGGCTTTCCAAACAGCTGCTGGAGCTCAGCATTGGTTTTTATACGCCAGGTTTTCTCTTCCCTAACTGGTTCATATATCTTTCTCAATACTTTCTTTCCCATCTTCTTAGGTCTTCTTCATACTGGGCAGATGATTCTATGGTACAATACTGTTTTAGCATTCTCTGCTTACTATGGTCAATTAATATTCTGTCTTTGCTTTCTCTACTACAGAATTATCTTCTGTAATTAGAGCCCTCGAATATTTGAAGCAACTCACTTTTCCAAAAGTTTTCCCGTCGATTTTTACAGTGATCTCTTCTTCAATTCCCCTGTTTTTAGTTATGTTCATGTATTTGATTTTAGCTCTATTTACCTGAAGACCGAATGAACTGGATGTGGGTCTGCAACTCCCTCAAAGTTCCATATAGCTTCCCTCTCTTCACACTGTCATACGCCTCTTTGAAATCCCGTACAGCTGAGGCGTATCTACGTCATGTTTGTAACATTTTTTAGTATTTGTCTGAATGTAAATATATTATCTATAGTTGATCTATTTTGGAAATGTGAGCTAGTCATCTGACCATTACTTTTGCGAATACTTTATAGGAGGTGTTGAATCATGAGATCCTCCTGTAGTTTTCGCAGACTATATTTTTTCCCTTTTTATGTATGGGACGATATAAGTCTTTTGCTCCACCCTTTTGATATTGCCTTCGACTGTCGAACTTTCTTCATGAGCTCATGCAACCCAATCAATTAGCGCATTTCCTCCGAGCTTTAGTAACTCGGCTGAAATACCATCGCCTCCTTGCGCTTTATTGTATTTCAGTGCCTTGATTGCTTCTACTACCTCCTTTCTGGAGAAGAGTTTTATCGCTGTTGCTTCAATGCCGTCATTGCGCTCCTCCTCTTCTGGGGTTCCATTCAAGAGCTCATTGAAATACTCCGCCCACCTGCTCGAAATAGCATAATTCTCATCTATATAGGTCCCTGTCTTGTCTTTACAGAAGGGGGTGGTCGGTTGAAAACCCTTCTTTTCCTCTTTTACCCTTTTGTAAAACCCCTTAACTTCATTGGCTTCTTTCAATTCCTCCAACTCCAACCATGCTTGCAATTGCATGGCACCTCTTGTGGTCTTCAGTTGTTGTCCTGGTTCTTTTACTCTGCAGCTTTTGCCATGCTTTGTTTCTAATCGCTATTACATCTCTACACTCTTTATCAAATCATTCTTTGCTTCTCTCCATCCTGATGCTTCTCAAAACTTTGCTTAAGCTTTATTTACTCTGCTTTTTATTATGTCCCATGCTGTCTCAACATCATCGACTTGTTCATCACGTCTACCTCTTTGTAACAGACTTACCTTTCCTTGGAAGCGTTCCCTTATTTATTTATTTTCTAATAGCTGAACATTAATTTAATTTGCTTTGTTTTCTCGGCTTTCCTGTATACCACTATTCTTTGATTATACTTACAGCAAACTAGGTAGTGGTCCGGGTCAATGTCCGCTCCTCTAGATGTCTCTACCACTGGAGATCTGATACATGCTTCGAATCAATCAGCATATGATCAACTTTATTCCTTGTTACCCCATCCGGGAAATGCCCGATCACATTCTTAATATCCTTGCGAGGCATTCAAGTGTTTCCCACCATTAAGCGGAGCTCCTCATTCTAGTCAGCATGCAACGCAATATCTCAGTGATACCTTTCCTTACACGTGGATTGGACGTGGCCACCGAGATCATTCAATCTCTCTTGGACTATTATCTGTAGAGATAAAGTTAGTACCAGAGCGATTAACAATGTGTGTCAGTAATTTTTTCTTACTAGTAACCAGCAATAATCAAAATGTAACAAAAACGTAAGAAACTAAATAATCAATATATACAGGGTGAGTTTTTTTCGATGTTTAGTATGGGGATCTCGAAAACTAGCGGAGATAGAGAAACGATTAAATGGGGAAAGAATTGCAGTTTTACGAGCTTAATTTAATGAGGTTTTTGCTTTTTAGAAAAAATGCATGGCTAACTAGATATCTCGCAAAAATGGGTTTTCTTGTTATTTTGTTCAGTGCCTATAGCTCTGTTATTATTGACTTTAGAAAAAATGTGTAAAGAAAACAGTTGTAGGTAATTATGTGCTTAATAATACAGTTTAACCGAATTTTTTATTTAAGCTATAATTTTTGAGTTATGACACAAGCTTGTGTTTTTTCTAATGGAAACCATAGTCGGCCATGGCTTTATAAAAAAGGCCTTTTTTCAACTTCGGTTAACCTGTATTATTAAGCACATAGTTACCTACAACTTTTTCCTTTACACATTTTTTCTAAAGTCAATAATAACAGAGCTATAGGCACTAAACAAAATAACAAAAAAATTATTTTTGCGAAATATCTAGTTAGCCATGCATTTTTTCCAAAAAACAAAAAGCTCATTAAATTGAGCTCGTAAAACTGCAATTCTTCACCCCATTTAATCGTCTTTCTATCTCCGCTGGTTTCCGAGATCCCCCTACTAAACACCGAAAAAAACTCACCCTGTATATATATTTGTATTCGATGAAAACTCCCACTTTCAACAGAAGTACGTAAACGATATGTACATCAAAATGAAAAACAAATATTCGGTTATAATTAAAACACAAATATTTGAATTACTTTGTAAACGAAACTCTTAATAACCAGTATAAACAATTAAAGGTTGATTTTGTTTGTTACTTTATTTCTTAAAAATACAAAAACAGTAAACAAACAAGTTAAGTTAAATAAACTATTTAAGTAATACAAAACACAAACTCAATCAAAAGAACGTCAATATTGCAAGTAAATAATTTAAAACTACGAAATAGAATTTATCTCTATGTAGTTGTACTGCCTTGAAATATAAAAAAAGATGACAAATTTCAGTAAATGCAGGAAAAGAATTGCAAGTTCATTAGCAGTTCTTTTTCTCTTTCATGAAAGGTTACAAGGGGGAAAAATTTTCTTCCGCTAACAAGTGCTTCAAGCTTCAGGCTGTTAATACATAATCGACATCCTGCATCACCTTTTGCAACTAGACTGTGGGTGCGCGAACCCCCTTTCGCTGTCAAGGGTAGATTAGTACCGAGAGCTCGACAGGAAGGGTTTTACCTCGGGTTTTACTCGGACACAAGCTTACTGGCTTCTCTTTTTGTTAGCCTTTTTACCGCAAAACGCAGTCAGAGGTAATAAATAGATAGAACTGTTTCCGAGGTAGGGTAATTTAGGTTTTGTAAGATGGTTGTTTTGAATGTTTTGGCCGGACCGCTATTTGCTGCGATCTACCCTTAACAAATGGTTTAGTTTTGGTTTTGCTTTGTCCGTCTCATTTCTCTCTAACTTATTATTATATAAACATTATTGCTGAATATTCAGGAAATCCGCTATGCGAACAACCCTGTATATTATATGGTTATACTAAATTTAGTCGTAAATACAAAACGCGGTTTCCTTTTTTCCTTGCTTTTCTTTACATTAAGTATTTTTTAACGAGAATTAATCAAAAGTACGTTTGCGTTTGACTGTGAGCTTAAGCAAAAAAATGTATAATCAGTTTTTTCTTCATCTTTTACTGGTATCCAAGAAGTTTTCAGAAGTGCGAGCAAATTATTTGTGTTTGAGTTTAGCTTCCTCGCCGTTTCATTTCATTTTAGACACTTTTCTGTCTTCAATTTATATTGCTGAGCGGAAAATGAATACAGCAATTTTTTGCTCGAGTCGCCAACGTTCTTTATAAAGCTTTATGAATTAAAAAAAAGAGTCGGCATAAATTCCTGTTTATAAAATGCGAAGACGGGACATTTCGACTTCTTTAATTTTATATTAGGTATCCCCATTAATGTAGTTTGAATCTTGTAAATTAACACCTTGAGGATTTGATATACACAATTTGCTTTTAAGCGATGGCGTTACTAAAATATGGCTTTCAGTCTGAATCATATTCTTCTGCCGTTTTGTGAAAATCAAATTGGTTTTCTAGTAGGTAATTCTAAGCCTTTTGACATTATTGATTTTGTAGAGAAAATAAAAAAGTTTAGCTAACAGGAAAACGTTCATGAAACCATTTAATTACTGCAACTTGAAATGATGTCAGTATACGTCAATCAAAATCAGGTCAGGTGAAAATTTAAGTTGTCAAAATGGATTTCCTGTAAGCAATGCAATGCAAAAACAACAACAACAATGTTGTGATTACTTCTTTCATTTGTGGAAATGATAGGATGAGAAAGAACGACTAATGTTATTTCTCAAAAATATCAACATAGCTCTGAAGATGTCGAATGCAAACGGACACTAAGTTTTGGGCATAGAAATTCTCTGAATAGAATTGAACAGATCGTAGCTGGGCAAATATGCTTTGATGTAAAAGCAAAACAGATGTTTTTATCAGTTTTGGGCTGATGTAACCCTCACACCTTATTCAAAAGTAAGTAACCCCAAACATTTCTAAAATGAACTTAACATCAGGTAAGGGCCAAAAAATTAACTACTAACTAAGACCAAACGGAATGTGTACAGTTTCTGCAACAAAGAGAAAGAATTTTTCAAAGGGTTTGAACCATAAACTTGTGCAAGTGCAATTAGTTGAGATTCAAACTATAGGCAATGAAAATCCAAAGCCAGTTTGCATTTGCACGCAAGATGCTCCCATCTCCCATCATACATGAGCATGAGGTTGTAACATTCTGCATACTTGAAACTTCCAACTTTTTAGTTAAGACATGGAAATTGCACATTTTGGACAGCAAATAGGAAATCCTTGGTTTTTAATACAGCCAAAGACTTCAAAGAGTTCACACCTGGCCGATGGATGAAATATTCCTTTGTGTTTAAGTTTCTTCACTTTTCTTCCGAATCGTTGTTGGGAATGTCAATGAAGGTATCTCACATTATATTCCGCGTAAGAAGCGTCCATTAACGGTTTAGCTTACCTTTCACCCGATTCTCGCAAACCACATTCGAAATAGAAGCCAATTTACAGCGCAGTCGATAAGAGTCTAATACTATATAAGAATGAAATTCTTCTATAAGATACATGCCTTTCTCTACGGTAGTTAGAGTACTTCGTTAAGCAGAAGAATCTAACATTGGCACAACCGTGTGGTTTCTCGCAGTCTATTTTGCAATTGCTCAATTCAAAATGGAAATCAAGCGTGGTACCTGCTGGTATAAAGAAGTGATAAGATGCCTCTGATTTTTTTGCCAGCCATGCTCGCCACAACCACATTTATGAAATACTCCATGAGTAGAAATGTTACTGTGAAGAGTAGGTATTGATAAAACCACACCATAACTGCTTTTGGTTTGGCAAAAGCAAGGCACAAATTAAGTATCAAGAACGATTTTGAAGGTATTTTCTTTTTAAATATTTAGTAATTTCTTGTCAACAAAAAAAGAGATTGAAAGATTCACTTTTGCATTGTATAAGTCGAAAAATCTTTAAATTACAAATGTAGCTACGACAAAAAAAAATGTACCATCCAGTGAATTTGGAGAAAATCAGTATTTTGTTGATATCACCAAGACATCATCTGCAGTATCTATTCTTAAATTTGTTTCCTGTAATTATTGCAAAATGGATTGCGGAAAACAATGCTGCAGTGCCAGATTTGGATTACGCTCTTCAACCACGTGTCTTCAATTACCAAGCTCAAAAATGGCTTTATCAACAAATAACACTAGGCAGCACTTTAGTAAAATAAGTCCCCAAGAGAACCACTTAAGAAACATTCACAAAAAGCTCTACTATATGAATTATGCAAAAACGAGCTCAAATAATAAAATTAAAAAAAAATACCAAAGTGACAATAAACGCGCATTCTCATTTACTTTTTGAACGAAAACCGGAAGGGTTTTTGGAAAAACAGGAATGTTTCATTGATCCACCGACTAGGTGGAAACTCTTTGGGCATTTACTCGTGCTGGTATTAAGACTAATTACGTACTCAGTTATTACAGAAACTTTAAATAAGTCTGGCAGTGACGCATACAATCTTCAATTGATGTTAGTTCAAACAACCTAGTGGAGGCAACTTGCTATTATAAAACCATATTTATTAGACAAGCAGCTTCTTCTAAAATATACCAACAGCCCACCATCCGCAGCTTCCCATATATTTCTCCGTAAACACCGTTCCCATGCTAGCCCGACAACCGCCGACCGTACCGGAAGTAAGTCGGTGCACTGCCAAAATCGAAACCCGCGACTGAAGAATTAACTTTATCGGGAAGACAGATTCTGTCGCCTTTTTAGAAAAGTTAGACGAGGTAAGTGCTTGCTACACTATCCCAAAGCATCAGCATCAACATAACCGAACTGTCCAGAACGGCACTATGCTGGTACTGAAATAACCAGGCCGAATGGAAAAGACGGTCAGATTTTCTACAAGACTTTCACCGTCGACTATAGGATTAACCTAGAGACCGAAATTAGCCGACACACCCAGCACGAGAACGAGTTGGCTATTGAGCACATTGTCAATATGTAGACCCTACTCTAAAAACATAGTGGCATGACCGAGGAACAAGAATCGTTCTGGCTACACCGAAATATGTTACAAGAGTACCACCTATGCGTTCGTCGTGGCGATTACCGCAATATTTCGTACTTCCTCCGCACTGTACGAGAATACAAAGAGCTCCATCGTAAGGTGACACCCAAGAGTAAGGCGAAGCTTGTGTCATTAGCTGCGAGAAACCATGAGTCAACCATGGCCACGACCAGACCAAGCCAGCCGAAACAAGAGTCAGTATGCTGTCCGTTGTACGAAACCAAACTAGGCCAGAATCAGCAAACTTGTCTCGACCTCCGGCAATCACAAATACCCTGCCAAGTATGTCGACCAGACCAAGTACTGGACCATCGATTCGAAGACCAGCAGCTGTTTGTTGGAAATGCGGCCAAAGTAGACATTTCTGAACCTAATGCGGAACCGATCGATCCTATTCTGGACAGATAGGTGTTATGTCCCGCGACTGTACTAAGGTGCTCACCCAGAGCGCTTGAAGTCCGCCTCCGATGTATTCAACCACAGACGCTTTATTTTCGTTGGCATTAATAGACGCCAGCTTAGGGTTTTAGTAAATATCGAATGCGTTACAACTTTTGTGGGAGACGAAGCTACCCGTCTACTGAGAAACTCCAGTCGTTATGAACCAGTAATCCGTCCGAATGACCAAGGCATTTCAGGCCCGAATCAAGGTTCTCGATTGCGATAGATCCCACCTCATGCATCACATGCCGGCCTGAGCCTGTACTTCGACCTGAAGACCAGAAACCTAATTTTGGAGAACTCTCTAGTTTTCTCCGCTTCAGAGAATAAGCGCCCGGCAGTTTAAGGCTTTAGTAAGCACCGGTTCCGTTACAACTGTCGTGGGAGACAAAGTTGCCCGTTTACTAAGGAACTTCAACCGACCGCCCAAGCTTACAAGTGCCACCGTTATAAACCAGGAACGTTCCAGACTCGGATCAAAATTCTTGATTGCAAGAGATCCCACCTCGTGCATTACATGTCAACACTGGAGCACAAAGTCACTTTAGGAATGGATTTTCTGTCCATCCTGAGCCTTCACATCGACCTGAAGACCGGGAACCTATTGTTGAAGCACTGTCGAGTTCCCTCCGCTTTAGAGAGTAAGCGCCCGGAACAATTCTGCCTGGCCGTCGCACCATTCACCAAACCTAGACGTCAAAAAACGCAAAATCATGGGCTCAGAAAACCAATACCAAGTCACCGAGTCTACCAAGTAGACGCAGCTAGCAACATGCAAGGACCAGTAATTGACCTGACCGCCGATGACTGGAAAATCGCTTACCTTGAGCGGTTGCTACGCGATCAGGAGAGTCCACCGCGTAAGAAGCGGCAACCCAGCTTGCTGAGGATAAACCATCTTCCACCTGCTGGGGCGGCCGCTAGACCCAGCCCAGGAAATGCTAGGAATTGAAACCGCCGATCTAAAATTAGAGACAGCCTGTGCTGGCAGTGCCGCCGATGGTAGTGCAGAGGGAAAAGTCGTCTTTGGAGGACCCGTTTCAAATCCTGACCCTGCCGCGGACTTCGTGAAGATACAGTGCATGTTAGTATTGGTGTTTAGTTTTAGTTTTAGTGAGTTTTAGCTACCGCCGGGAGATGTTTTATCTACAAAGTGGAGGGGGTGTGCAACGAAGTTACTTTTAATTTAATTATTTTCCCAATATAAATTCGTATGTTTAAGTTAACATGCTCTATTAGTACCGATAAACACGTGGCGTTTGTTATCAACCGCCGCTGTATAACATGTAAACCTGTAACCTTTCCGTTTATATTTATTTAGCATATAAGTAATTATTAAAGTATAAAATGTAAAAACCACAAGGCAAGCTATCCCGGTGTCGTCGTTGGCGCTTAAGCCGGTTCGTCGCCGCTGGGTAGCTTTGTTTCCGCCCTATCTTATTCTCCAATACCCTGTGAAGTAACTAACCCAAACCGTACCCGACCCACTTGTCTTGCACCCCGCGCCTGCTTGCTGCACTGCCTGGTTTTAGTAGGTTAGGTGTATGATCTAATTGTCTGCTACGTGCTTTGAATATTTATCATCTAGTCTGTATATAATTTCGTTTGCTTTCGGTTTGCTGTTTTGTTTATACTGCAAACTCTGTAGTTCTATTATTTCAGCCGTTCGATTCCTGGATTTCCAAATCTCCACAGTAGCTACCTGTGAGCCCATATCTGACCGCCCGCCCCTAGGACGAGGCGAGAGAATAAACAAATCTGGCGCCCGACACTGCTCCGTTATCGCCGTATCAACATTAAAACTGAAACGCGCCACATTATTGATGACACTTACAATCAGTTTTGGAATACCGAGAAAGGGAGTTTCAAAATCATCATACAGTTTACAAGTACCGCTTGTGTAAACACCTTGACAAACGTGTTTCAAGCACTAAATTACTTCTTAAAGTAAGTACTTGTTGCTTAGAATTTAATTTCCTTTGCATTTGAGCCTTTTTTTATGAACAAACGTTTTGCTAGCCTGTTTTAGTATTTCAAGAGTTAACCAACTTTATAATGGATCGAAGCACCTTCATAAGAACTTAATAGAGCTACACAAAACCTTGAACATTTCTATGAGAGTTTGAAGCATTTTTCAGTATTTCAAGCACTTATAAAGGCTTCAAGCACTCAACAAGTTGTGCTTGGTTCTTCAGGCTTTGATTTTTGTGTATTTGGCACTAATTAGTGCTTTACGTTTTTAATTACTATGCTGGGTAATTTAAAACACTTTAGTTTAGTGCTTTGTGTGGTAATTGAAGGACTTCTTCAGCTTCGTTTAAGAACAGATTCTGCACATCAAAATTTCAAAGCACACTATATTATATTCGAGGTACGATTTACAAATTTCTCTTGAATTTCTTATAGAAGTTGATATAAAACGTCTGTTGTTTATAAATTATTGAATGTCGTTATCAAGGTTTAGAGGAAGGCAATCAACTCTTCAGAGGAATTATGTTCAAACGTGGTACTTCTCGTAGAATGTGTTGTTTTCCAATAATAAGATTTCGAAAAATTTTGTATTTATTTTATTTTGCATTCTTGGATTTACAATAATCAAATTTTTTCTTCCAGGAAAGCGGTGTTAGGAAATCTTGCTTCACTTCCAATGTAATCGACCTCAACAGTCTTCTGTTTTAGGTCTCCGTCTAGGTATTCAACATTTGTTTTTTAAGATCTGTGTTTGATTTGCAAGATCTAATGGCGCTTATTCATACAATTATGAGCATTTCCCTGAATTAATGCCGAATGGAAAAAGACTTGGATAGTGAGAACAACGAAGCAAAGCAAATATAGTGTAGAGTTAGTCGCTTGATTCAGTTCAAGGTGTTCATCAAAGAAGGCGATTGATGTTTTGACGGCAAGGCATGTACAGGGTGAATCAAATTCGTTGTCATTATGGGTTAGCTGGCTCAGTATTGATCATAGCAAAAAACGGTTTTCGGGAGCATAGGCTACTTTTTTATCTTGAAAGTAAATATGGAAACAAAATTTGGATATCATGGCCTACTTTCGAGATATTGACAAAAATTGATTTCTTCCAAAAATTATTCTCTCTCGTATCTTGCTTATTTTGAAGAGTTATCTAAAAATTTTACGAGCATATTTCAATACAAATTTAATTTGCAATAACATACTACACTTAGTTTTTTCTCAAAATGTACTGTTTACAAGAAATAACAAGCAAATTGTTTTTTTTTTTGTAATGGAATGCAAATAATATTTCCTCTTTAGGAATCGACCTTTACTTGGTTTTAAGAAATATTAGCTTTAGCGTAGATAGAAAACCGTACTAGATAAAACCAATGGTGTGTATTGCTTAGAACAAAGACAAATAAATAATTGGAAACAATTCCACGTATATTAAACGAATCCGGGGACACACTGAATAACCGTTTTATAACCTTTAATTAGAAAACGTTTAGGAAAAGATTTACTAAACTGTTTCCAGAAAGAAAGTGTAACCCAAGGAACAATGAGAGTTAAAAGGCCATAAAATCGAAAGCAAAAAACAGTAAAGAGGAATTAAAAGTAGGCGGGAAGGATGCGGCCCGTAGAAAAAATGTAAACCAACGGGTACCATAAGAGTATTTTTCTGCTGAAATAGTGAAATGGTATAATGAAATACCCAAGACTACCGTAATAAAAACATTTTCCAAATTGCACCAAAAGTTACTGTTTCGAGCTTCCCTTGACTACAGGCTTTGTAAGCACCTCAATTACGCCCCTGTTAATCTCTATCTATATTTTCCTAGTGAGGAAAGAAATTCTCTAGAGGAAACTCAATTTGCCTGGAAATAATTCAACGTTATAATTACAAGCTAGAACGCATTAAGTACACGCTTAACTAAACTAATAACTAGAGAAGTTGGAACTTAACAGAGCTTTAGAATTAAAAATATAAGGGAATGATAAGACAGCTAAAATAAAAATGAGCAAATTAAATACTTTAGAAGCGTTGTACAACTGAATTAATTAAACTCGATCGTAGCAGGTGTGGCGATGTAACAAAAAAAAAGAGTCTATACTGCATATTTCCGCCTCTTTTTTTACTTTTGAACTGCTGCAGTAGCTCTAACTAATAAACATTACATCCACAATCTGTCCCAGTTTAACAGGCGTTAAATTTGTCACAACTGAATTTAAAATGGAAAATTTAAATCACGTTCTGCACTTTCTTCTTGAATTAAACGTCCAGACTTACTATATGAAATTCTCCTGTCATTAACTTCTTATAACTTTAATCTTGTTAGGTGAGTTTTGCCCAAACTATTACATAAGTTTGTGTCCCGCCAATATCTATAAATTGGTAAATGTATCATCAACACATATTAAGCTACTTTGGTTGTAATTTAATTATTTGTCCGAGAAAATTTGCTCTAATACAACTCACCATTATGAAAGCTTCAAATACTATTTAGAATCTCAGATATTTCCTAAAATAAATTTGATTATCCTACCTAACACGAAAAGTAAAATAAAACAGGGTGAAATGCACATATACTTCTATAGTCAAGCGACGATTTATGTATATGAAACCCTCCTTGAGCTAAGATAACTGGAAAATTTAACATTGCAAACTCTCTGAAAACCTTGTACTTCTACTAGAATATGTGTTATAGAAGAGTGTAAAGAAGAAAGAATAAAAGAGCCCCTCCGGCAGTTCAATCAGGGAGTTCGACACAGTCCATGTGTTGCACAGCATATATCATCACAGGGTAAAGTAATCAATATTCTGCATAAAAATTTGCATTTTCATGCTTATCCATCTGGAAATTTCCGCTTAAATGACAATTTCTTTTGTATGCAGCAGTGATAAACGAGAATGCAACAGTCAGAAGGGGGGGAATTAATAAAAGTCATGTGAAATTAATTAAAGTATCTTGCCCAGAAGTTTTTAAAATGGGATAACAACCTTCTAATGCAAAATAGCATCATCATCAATAAAGGTATTAAAAAGAAAAAGCTTCCGAAAATGCAAGTATCTAAATTTATAGATAAAACAGTTTGATTTTTTCTCGGCTGACGTTACTCATGCAGAGAGTATCTTTGCAATCCTTATTAGAATTGTCAGAAGTAACTGCTTGCACTATAATTGTGTTAAGCCTTGTAATTTTACTGCCCTAAATCTTTATCACAACCTAAAGGCAACTTACTGACGACTAGTTACTAGCAGAATATCTCAAAGTTATTTGCAACTTAACACAAAAAAGAAGTTGCAAAGTGCGATACGCAGCTCATAAAAACAACTTACCCTAGCTTCTCAGTCGGTGACCTTGGGCATAGATAAAGAGTGGGAGTATAAGCAAAAAAGTTTTTGGGTCACTCGAAAGTTAATTACGAAGATGAGTCAGGCTACACTCTTCACTCTTCCATCAGTGCTTCTTCTACTCTTCAACACAATTTCTCTTTATCAAGTCACGACCATGTTTTTGGTTTTGTAAACAATTAAAAGATTAATAGCAATGTATGCGAGATTTGGAGTTGGGCCATTCGAAACGTTTCCATTACTCGTATGCTTAAGTTCGGCTGAAGGCCTCATTCCCAAATGACGTTTTAAATGTCTTTGTAAAGGATTTTCTCGATTTAATAGAAATCTTTGCTAACTCAAATAAACACAATACAAAGATTAAGCAAAATATCGCTTTATAGTGTTGTAAGTAGATTGCAACAGCGCTTTTTAGCATATTAGTTCAACAGTTAGAGAATTTGCCGGAATACTAATTCATCCATTAATTACAAAAAAAGATAGTCAGACTCAGCAGTTTTCTGCTTTAATTGTTTGATAAAGATAATATAAGTTCACATTCTAAACTCTTCTCAAAAATAGTGTTGACAATCAAAGGTTGCCAGTTTGCAAAAATACAATTTGTGCTAAATGATTTGTTGCTTTCTTCTTTTCTGTCATATGCCATAAAAAACTGCTAAAGATGTGGCAGTTTAGATGTCAAGTTTTCAACAGAATTAAGCAAAATCTGCAACCTCGCAGTTCTTCTAGTTACTCAATTTCAGCAACGAAACTAATAATAATAATAATAATTTTAGGGAAAAACCTAGCAAGTTGATGTCAACTTTCGTATTACACTGGCAGTTTGGACTGCATGGCGTTAGGTAGCCATAAAGCAACTTTAACAATACTCCTTTAGAAATCATTTGTTTGAAAATAGCTGCACGGTTGGGCTACCGATTTTTATTTAAGGCACTGTCGCAGTATTGCGAGTTTCTAAATGTTTCGCTTTGAAAAAGAGCGTGTTTGGGTAAGTAAAGTTTTGTCTACAATTAAACACAAAATGTATAAAATAGGAAATTTTAAATTCATAGTTATTTCAATTTTTGGGAGGTGTAGACTGTTGAAGTTCAAGGCTTGGTCAGTGGCGTATTTTAAAATGTGGCGCCTCTTCAAAATTATCAAAATAATCCCGTTTGTTTTCTACGAAAGTGATGAGTGAATAGTAGAGCCTGGCAACTACCTCTACATTTGTGTCGACACCCTGTAGAATTTTGAAAACTATATTAAATTGTTTTAATATAGATCCACAAAATTCAGATAATTTGGCCGTTTCTAGGGACTTTAGTTAAGCTAATAGCCCTGTAGCTTCATTTTTAACAAAAGATTTTTGGTGGGCATAGCTTCAAGAGCCACTATTGTTTGGTTCCAATCTTTATTAAGGCTGGCACATGCATCGTCCCTGGCTGACCATTGCGTATGTGACAAATTTTTTACAGTTACATTTTCAGGCTTGATCAAAAATGATTGCAGTAATTTTGTACGTTCCGTTGATACTGTAAAGAATACGTAAAGATTTCGCAGCAACCCGAAAAACTTTGTAGCTTCTAGGCAACATTCAGCTGCCGATGAGCTTAACGAATGTGCGGCGCAAAGTACGTCTGTTGCATACTGACATTTTTCTTTTATCTTAGCCTGCCCTGACATATTGCTAGCATCGTCATAAGATTGACCTCTGCAATAAATTGTCAATGTCGATAACGGTTAGTAACATGTCTTCTGCTTTGTAACCAGTGTTTTGCAGAAAGCAAAGGAATCGTTCAACTGGTTCTGCATTATCTTGAACAAACCTCACAATTAAAACAGCTGATCTACATTTGTAATATCTAGAGTGCGGATTTTTAGGCATAAAAAACAATAAAAAAATCTTTAAAAAAGCGTACAAATTCAAAGAAAAAAGCTTAAAAAATAGCACAAAAATTAAAAATAAGTTTAAAATATGCAGAAAAAAAATTATACTTCCAGGTTTTAGGTCTTATTATACAAAGTATTTATTATAAAAAAACAAAAATTGAATTGTTATTAGAAACTTTGAACTCTAAAATGCTTAATTATTATGCACTTTTCTAAATTCTCCATAAGGAAATTTCTTCTTTTATCAGTTAAGGTGTCTTTGTAAAGAGAAAATAGTCTTCCGATGTCAACACTAGTAATCGGTGCATATTTAAATTTTGCAAGTAACGATGGTTCCAAGTCGAAGTTATCGACTATTTCGCCTGATAAAATAAAAAGTTTTGTCTTCAATATTCTGTTCAAAGCCATTTCTTGAAAAATAATCTATTAAGTCTTCATTAACTAGCTCCAGAGCTAAATCATTTTCGACTACAAAAGAATTTGTACTCTAACGTTTACTGGTGGAAGCAGAATCTTTATGCAAAGCTACAGACAGCGAAGCAGTTGAATTTAAATCATTTAAGGATGCTGAGGAAGGCACAGTATCAACAGCAACAAACAATGAGTTTTAGTTTTTGTTGTTAATTACGTAGGCCTTTTAAATTGTTTCAGGTAAGTCAAGTCAAAAAGCAATAAAATAAAATATAGGTAACGTTTATTTATGAGAGGCGCCCAAATGGCCCCCATGGCCCTAGGGTAAATACGCTACTGGGCTTGGTGCAAAACAGTAAACAATAAAATTTAGTGAACCTTTTCATTCATATACGAATCAGAGTTGATGAAACACCAAACCTTCAGATATACCTATCGAATACTTTAACATCACCTTTTAGATGCCTGATACTTTTATTTAATTGTTAATACATTCTAACGTCAACAACTACAGTGCACCATGAAAGAAGGACAGCTCTGCAGAAAAGAATATAAAAGAACATAGAAGCAAGAAACTAACAGTTGGTGAAACCACCCATAACACAAAACTTTCATTGTCTGTGGTATCTCGGTCAGTTCCACAATTCGTTTTCGTTTGTAGCAGGACGGGGATAGTACAACGTGCAACCTTCCTGTTCTATAGCGGATAACTGTGGAGATTGGGAAAGTCACGATGGAAATTCAATAATTTGTCTGAGATAACGGTCTTGGTTGACTGGAACATGCTCTTTATAATTGGCAGATCTCCATATCATTATTCCACGAATAGGTATCTCATTCCTTGTCTGCATTCTCTAGATAAAACTAACCTGAAAAAGTCACGCAAAGCCATTTACGCTCGTCACAATACGCATTGTGATATCTGCATTAATGTTGCACAGTTAATGGCAAACCCAAGGAGAGCAGCAAGCCAGGAGTCCAAATTGCCAAATGCGACGTTGAACAAAGCAAAGAGAAGTTTTCTTTCTGTTATTTGGTACCATTCTTGCGCGAAAACACGTATTGCATACAAAGGCCGCGGAACATTTTTTCGAGAGGGGTTGCGAAATTTGATTGACCGGAATAGAAGGAGACGGAGGTGGCTTTGGGTAAAGAAAATGCCTAATTAGGTGTCAAACATAATATTAATCATAAAATATGTATTGAACTGTTAGTATAACAATTGCATAAAATATTTAAATCTGTGTAAATTAAAGAAGACAATTTTATTCTATTGCTCCAAAAACTTTCATTCCCTCTACAGTTTGGTTGATCAATATCTTCATCGCGTTATTTAAATCAATATCCGATGATTTTGTCTTGTGAATGTGCAGAAAAACTAAATGAAACAGTCGTTTTTGTGTCATTGAAGAACAATTCCAAGACAAAATTCGTCGAACTGCGCTGAATGATCTTTCGGCTGAAGCTTCCAAAGCTGGAACAGTTAACAATAATATAATTAAAGTTTCTACTTCCTTGAAAAGTCTTCGAACCTTTTCAGGCTGACGGGATATCACTGTGGCAATATTAGAGACATTATTTCGGCAATCATCGTCTTTGAAAATGGAAGGTAACATCATCAATTGAGCGCGAAGTCTTTCAACATTGAAATCTGTATAGTGAATGCCAAGAAAATCTTTCAATTTCGTCAAATCCAACATATCTGCATGAAGAATTGATTCTAATTTGATAATTTTGTCTACAACAAAAAAGTCTTTTTTAAGTTTCATTTCAGCGGTCATTTGAACAGGATCACTTGAGGTTGCAGTTTGTTCAAGACGGTTTTGAGGCTTTCGAATGGTTTCTCGTGGTTCATCAAGTTTTACTGGTTTACTTAAATCCTGCGCTTCTTTTAATAATTTAGCAAAAGTTACATCATTTGATCTCCAAATCAACATGTTCTTCAATGTAAGTATTGCTTCCCAAGCTCCGGTGACGGTGAAGTTATGATTCTAAAACGATTTGGCTAACATTTCTACTGGCTTGAATATAAATTTGGAAGCAACGATACCAAAAAGAGTTGAGAACTTTCTGAGATTTTTAACATGACCGTGAAAACTGTTTTGGCATCTCTTGGAGTATTCGGATCTTTCATAATTTCATCTAAAGTCATTTAAATCCTGGAATAATTGTCTATGAATCGTCATAGAGTTGACTCTGACACACTAGCGAGTTGGACAAAGCTTTAATAAGTAAGTCACAAATGAGTCTTCATAATCTATGTCTTTAGGTCTTAGTACCATATTTTTGTACGCTTGGTTTCTTTTTGCGGATTCCAAAATGACATTGGAAATAGGTCTTACTGTCACAAATAAGAGGGCAATGTTTGGCAATGTCTTGTAAGGTAAGATCGATTGCATGATTCGAGCAGTAGAAATATGTTGATTTTGGCTGTTCTTGTGTGATTCTTTGTTGTACCCCAGCGCCGTCTGTAGTACCATCTGTTGTAACTCCAAAAAAAGGACTATTGTTTATTTCTGCTACCATGTCTTTTTGAAGACTATGAGCCATTACTTCAAGGATTTCATTTTGTAAATGCATTCCTAATAACAAAGATATAACTTTCAAATCTTCACAGATTTTCCACTCGTATCGTTTATAGTCTACGCGCGTTAAAAGGCATTTCATAGTTTCGTAAGATTCCTTTAGGTGAACTGAATATGCAATGGGAACCGAAGGAGGTGCATTGTCATTGTGCAACAGAACTGCTCCCAAACTAAAGGTAGATGCATCAATGAACAGTCGCCATTCTTCTAGTTTGTGTTTATGTCCAAGGGTTTCCATCAAACCGTCAACATCACCGTAGTAGGTAAGATTGTCGTCCGTAGAATAAAACTCAGAAAACTTCTTTTCGCGGTTACGGAAATGACTAACTTTGGTACTGTGTTCCAATAAATTCCAACTTTTCAATCGGGAGCCAAGCTAGTCGGCTTTGCTTTTGCTTGAGCTCAAATCACGAACTAATTGTTTAGTTGTGCCTGTGTGATTAAATGTGGCTCAGTGGGATCTGGACGAATGAATTCTGGATCAT
This sequence comes from Ignelater luminosus, assembly GCA_011009095.1. Lineage (NCBI taxonomy): Eukaryota > Metazoa > Arthropoda > Insecta > Coleoptera > Elateridae > Ignelater > Ignelater luminosus. The sequence continues at coordinate 135,311 of VTPC01091195.1, forward strand.
TGCTAGAAACAATGTCGACATTTTCTTCATCTGGAACTGGAAAATCAGTACAATTGCCAACAGGTCTTATCGCCGATGTTAAATTAGGATACACAACAGATTTTTTATTTTTTGCAGAAAAGCCTGCTATCTTTATTATGCAGAAGTAACAATCAGTTAGATGATCCTCTTGTTCCCTCCATCATAGGTACTGCGAAGGGCATGCATACACGGGAACTATTTATCGACTGTCGAAGGTGATTTGCACAAAAAGCACAACAAATATGTGGTGCCTATTGCTTGTCTTGATCTCCAACATGACATCCAAAGTACAGACGATAAGCTCTCCTTATTAATACAGTAAAACAAAAGAATTATTATACAAAACGTGGTTTTACCTCGTCGAAAAGTTTCAAGAAACGCATCACGGCCCAAAATGCTTAATTTTTTAAAGTTTTTTATTAATAATATGTGTTTTAATCCTATCTTGACATTTTTATAAACAGCTTAAGATTCTGCCCCTATTAATAATATGAATTCTTAACCACACTCATAATATGCTGTATATGCGCATACACGCTCGAACTCTAGTAATAAACTAAACTTTATACTTTTATAAGCATTTTAGTTCTCTTCAATTTAAGTTGTGCTTATATGACTCAAGGACCCTCTTTAAATTGCTTTTCAAAAGAAATGTGTGGTGCAACAGCCTTATGAGTTTCCATTTTATTAAAGTTCAACTTGTGCTTTATTAAACTTCATGAAACATGATATTTTATTTCGTTTTTATATTTCTCAAACTATAAATTAATTTAATATTTAAATGATATGCACGAATAATAGAAGTGGGCATCAAACAAAAGGAAAGAACAAAAGGTTTCTTTTATAAAAAAACAAACTAAAAATGAAATTGAAAGAAAACAAGCACAAGTAAATTGTTGAAAACCTTAACAAACATCTGCTGAATTGTTATAGATATTTGCCTTTGATCTTCAAAATTGGAGACTATGACAAAAAAAAGGAACATCGACACTGAAGGCATAATAACATTCTGATTATGGAAAATAATTATTGTTACCTATCTTTAGAGAGTTTACTAGAAACTAACTGGTAGGAATGTAATTTCTGTGGGTAAACACCATATTAATAATTATATGAGAGATGGGAAAGATTTTAAAGCAACTCACACCTGCGGCTTGCACCTGCAATTACCCATAGCTGTGTTGCACTTAGTTAGTTGTCTATAGCATGTATTTATTGCAATACAGTGTTGCATACTTAAAATTAAATGCTCTCTTCCTATAATTAATTAGTTCGATATGTACTTATTTTGCTAAGAATATTATTTTTATCAAACTTTGAAATGTTAAATTTTTAATTTTCTACCTTCTCTATCATCATCTTTAATGGCATTAGTCTTTTATTTTTAGGTTTAACTTAACTCCTTGTTAAATCCTAATTATTAAAAAGTGATGTACTGTTCATTTAGCTTCGTTATTTTAGATTATCTTGATTCCAATAATCCAGTCATTTCAGACTGCCTTCAGTTCTATTCCATATTCAGTTCACCTAAAGGAATGTTATGAATAGAGTGCGGATTTTTAAGCATAAAAAACAATAAAAAAAGTTCTTAAAAACGGAAATTTCTTCTTTTATCAGTTAGATTGTCTTTGTAAAGAGAAAATAGTCTTTCGATGTCAACACTAGTAATCGGTGCGTATTTAAATTTTGCAAGTAACGATGGTTCCAAGTCGAAGTTATTGACTATTTCGCCTGATAAAATACTTGCAATGGTCTTTAACCTTGCTAAGCCTTCGTTTTTAGCCAGCACGTTCTCAAATTTGGCAAATATTGTTCCTCCTACATCACCACGCACTTTTCCCAATTTTATTTTAAACTCTTGTACAATCTGAATTGCTTCTGTTAGCTCACTTCCTGGTGTTTCAAGTTTGGTGATAGTTTCACTGATGAAATCGTAATTTCCTTTGATAAATGCAAGGTTTTGTTGTAGTTCCGGATTTTTTAAAATATTTTGGCAGTCTTTAACTGATTGGGATGCATCTTCCGAAAATTCTAACAAAATTTCTTTGAAGCTGGTGAAGTTAATGCGTAATACACAGGCGCATCCAACCATGTTCCCCATCTAGTAATGACTGGTTGTGGTGGAAGCGGAATATTAGGCAGTTTTTCTTTAAATCGTTGTACACTTTTTGCCATTTTTAATTAACTCGTTAACTAGAGGCAATTCAGACCTCACAGTTTTTGCTACTCGGTTTAATCCGTGAGCTACGCAAGTAGACTGTGTGAGATTACAATACAAAACTTTTAAATTAATACCTGCTTTTAGCATATATGCAGCCGCATCCGTCACCATTACCAGAATTTTTTCAGTTGGGACTCCATTATATTTTTTTTTATTTTATTGTCTTAGTATTACAATCTGGTCAATTATGACCAATGAGCAATTTTATTCTAACCTAGCTTACTATTTAAAAAAACTTAAATTAAGGTATACTCATCAGTGTCCTTAATGTTCAGCTGTCTTTTAACTAAGTACACTACACCTGACGTGTACACTACCGCACCATTCTCTGCTTTTCACTGACTCTAACACTAATTCAAATTAGCTCAAAAGGTTTAAGTCTTTTGAGCCTTCTCACTAGTTGCGTGTTGTCAAGGAGCTGGATGGCTTCAACATTCACGTGCTGATGAAGTCTTTCTTCATGTTGTCTGGCAAATCTTGTGATAATTTCATCCACAGTCTCCATTTCCAGGTCTCGATGGAGGTCGCTGTTTCTAGAGTACCAAAGTGCATTTACCATACTTCTCAATACTTTATTTTGGACTCGTTGTATAATTGTTTTATTACTTTGTTTGGTACAGCCCCAGAGCTGAATTCCGTAAGTCCAAACTGGTCTAAGTATTTGTTTGTATAACAAAATTTTATTATGCAGAGACAGAGTGGAATTCCTACCAATCAGCCAGTACATTTTTCTGTATTTTAGGTTTAGCTCTTCTTTTTTCTTTTTGACATGAGGCTTCCATCGCAGTTTTGCGTCTAGGGTCATGCCCAGATACTTAGCTTGGTTTGAGTAGGGTATTTGTTGACCATTAATGTTTACTGGTATTGGTTTTATTTTTTTGTTTGTAAAATCTACATGTACTGACTTACTTTCATTCAGCTTGATTTTCCATGTTTTTGTCCATTTCTGTATTTCTTGAATAGCGGTTTGTAGTTTTTCAGTTGATTCTTCATTATTATTTCCAATTGCCATTATAGCAGTGTCATCCGCAAATGTGGCTATTGTGTTATTTTCTGGTTGTGGAATGTCACAAGTATATAGCAGGTATAGAACCGGACCTAGGACACTTCCTTGTGGCACTCCCGCTTGAATTTCTTTCAGTTCAGAATAGGCATCTTCTTGCTTTATTCTGAAGAATCTATCGGATATATATGAATGTAATATTTCTACGTACTGTTCTGGGAAATATGAGTTTAACTTGTGTATTAGCCCTTTGTGCCAAACTTTGTCAAATGCCTGGGCCACATCCAAAAAGACTGTAGAACAAACTTTTTTTTCTTCTAGGCTCTTCTCAGTTATACTTGTTATTCTGTGGATTTGGTCAATCGTGGAATGCTTGTTTCTGAATCCAAATTGATGTGTTGGTATTAATTTTTGTCTCTCAATAACAGGTTTCAACCTTTTGAGTAGTAATTTTTCAAATAATTTTGAAATTACTGGTAATTAGGAAATAGGCCTCTATGATGTCACTTCGTATGGTTGCTTGCCAGGTTTTGGTATCATAATCACTTCCGCGATTTTCCACAAACTTGGCACATATCGCAGTCTGAAGGATGCATTTATTAAGTTTGTTAATTTTACTATGGCTTTCTTAGGCAGATTTCTGAGTATTTCTCCAGTTATTAAATCGAACCCTGGAGATTTTTTTGGATTGATATTATTTTTAATTTCATTGATTATTTCTTTTGGAGAGGTGAGTCGTATACTTTCTTTCTCTTGTATTGAATTTTCTGTTGTTAATTCTTCTGCTAATTCTTCGCTGTCTTGAAAGATTTTTTCTAGATGATTTCCAAATAATTCTGCTTTTTGTTGATTACTCCGTGCCCACTTTCCATTTCCCATTCTTAGTGGCGGGATTTGCAGGATCGGTCTTTTTAATCTCTTTGTTGCTTTCCAAAGAGAATAGTCTGTACAACCATCGTTGGTAAGTTCTTTCAGATATGTGTTAATAGTGTCATTTTTTAACAGTTGTATTTCTCTTTTCAATTGTTGACTAAGATTATTTAACTTTGTTTTATCTTGGGGTAATCTTGTTTGTTGCCACCTTCGTCTTTGTTTTCTTTTTTCGGTTATTATTTGTCTAATTTCTTTTGGGTAGTTATTTCCTGCAGTTCTTTTTCTAAGTGTAGGAGTATTTTCCTAAGCTGCCTGCTGTATATTTCTTACAAACAACTCCACGTCTTCATCAAGTTGTTGCTCATTTTTTAATGGTACAGAAAGATTAATATTTTCTTCCAGACTCATCTTAAAGCTTTTCCAGTCAGTGTGCTTGTTTACTAACAGCGGGCAAGCTTCTTTCTCTATTACAGTTTGACTTAATGTTAAGATAATTGGTTAATGGTCTGAATTCATATCCCAACCTTCTTTTATTTGTATGTAATTTGCAGGAATGTTCTTTACAATATAGAAATCTATCAAATCTGGTATTTTATTGTAGTCCGTCGGCCAGTATGTTGGCTTTCCAGTAGACATCACTCCGCATTTATACTCTTTTATAGCTTCATAAAGTTCTTTGCGGTTGGTCGTAGTCAATCTTGATCCCCAAGATATATGTTTAGCATTGAAATCCCCTCCAATAATAAATCTATTACCTTGTCTGTTGAGAAAATCAAGATATTGGTTTCGTTTTAGTGCATGTTTTGGTGGACAGTAAACTGCCACCACTGTTATTTGATAGTTTTTCGTTCTTACATTGACTGCAGTAGCTTGTATTTCTTCTGTTTCGTTTCCAATTTCTTCATAATGTAGGATGTTTTCTTTGATTATTATTGCACTACCCCCTTTAGCAGTGTTTTCTGGATGTATGGTGTTGTAGACCTTATAACTTTTAAATTTGATTTGTGTTTGTTTTGTGAAATGTGTTTCACTTATGAGACAGATGTCAATTTTTTCTATGTCGAGGACTGCTTGTAATTCTTGCTGAAGTTGTAGCAGTCCGTTAGCATTCCAGGCCATAATTCGAAGATCATTAGCCATTTTTATTTTTAGGGATGGCTCCTTGTCTGCCATATTCAAGCTTAATTAATCTTTCGTCAAAGCTTTTCATTAAACTTGCTTGTTCATTTAATTTGCTTAGAATTAGCTGCAAGTTTTGTTCGATGTCTGTAGTTTGTTTGGTGCTTTCTTTTCCTTTATCTGTCTGTATTGGCTCTCTCAATATTTGACTGTATGGTACATGATTTGTTTTTTTGTAAGAATTTAATTGTGTTGCATATTCTTCAATAATCATCTCGGACAGGTTGTTTTGGTTTTTCTACTTTCTTCATCCTGTTTGTTTTTATTTTTTGAAGTTCTTTTGCTATATTACATCCACGGTAGTTGGCTGGATGGGCCTCTCCACAATGGACACATTTTGGCTTCTCGTTTGTTGGTTTGGTACAGTTCCTAGTATGATGTTTCCCAGTGCATTTGACACATCGCGATTCTTTGGCACAGTAGCGTTGGGTATGTCCATACGCTTGGCAATTTTTACACTGCGGAATTAGTTTTGAAGCCCTAATTGGTTCTATTTGGACTCCGATGCCCAGAATATCCTTAATTTCATAAATTTTGTTAATATCTTCATCATGGCTAAACGCTAACGTAAAAATGTCCAGTGGTTCCTTTGTTTTCCACTTTAATTTGTTAATTACATCTATTATTTTATAGCCTCTTTTGACCAGTTCTCTGGCTATTTTTTTCTCTATTACAGTCATGGGGTAGATATTTTACCACTACTTTGATTGGCCGGTTTTGTTTATTTTCGTAGGAGTGCCACGAATAGCCATTTTCACTTAGCATTTTTGTCAGTGCTCTATAGCATTCACCATCAGGCACATTTATTTTAATGTTTCTGTTATTAATTATTTTTATTTGAAATCCTATCATAATTTCGCTCACTTCTTCATGTAGTTTTTCAAAATTTTTAACACTATCTATTATTACTGGCGGAGGTTGTTGAGTTTTCTTAGCTTTAATTTGTGTAGTTTTAGTGGCTTGTTTTGTAGGTGGGGTTAATGAAGTATCCATTCTTCTTTTCTTAGTTCCCTTTCCTTTCACTCTAATCCACTCTGTCTCTCTCGCTAGCTCTTCCTCGTCTGTCTCATATTGTATTTTTTCTTCTTCTTTAGGTTTATTCACAATTTTTTCTAATTGCGAATATTTTCTTTGCAAATTTATTAAATCACTCTCTAACAGTTTAAATTTGTTGTAGATAGTAATTTTTTCTTGTTCAACTTTTTTCCATTCGTTGCATTAGGAAGAAAAAAGTTTGCGAGTCCCTCGTTAATAAATATTGTTAAGGTGCTGCTGTTGGTTTTACCTAGTTCTTTCAAATATATTAAAAATGGCCTGGTTGGAGTAGCTTCATGTAATATACCGATAATGAGACCAGCCACTACCTACCGCACTCATCGGTGGTTTCATCGACAGAAAACCAGATATAATGGTCTGCAATTATATTTTTAATTTCATGAAGGACCGTTTTATAAACTGTATCTAAATAGTTTTTTCGTAGAGTGCTTTCGGACGGTATCGATCTCTTAGAATGTGTTTCTAAGAATTTTCGAAATGCAGAATTGTCTAATTTTCTGAAAGGAATATTTGCCGATATCAGAGTATTGCATAAATCAAAATAAAAATTTCTTTCTTTAGATCGAGTAGAAGATCTAGAGGCAACTACTTCTGAAATAGTTTGTTGTTTCAGCTTATTTTCATTCTCCGCTCTTCCCACATTTTCCTTGTGAATAGCGGTCTTCGTATGTTGTATTACATTATATTTTTGTCCCGCTGGATCTATCAAAACGAGCATTAAAGAATATTATATTTAAAATCTAATCTACTCCTTACCGTTTTAACAGATACTCTGCAAAATAGTCTACTACCGTCCAGCCTTATTTCTGGTATATTTTTAATCCACTCTTCTACACTCGTTTTAACTTTTGGCATTGTAACACGGTCTTATTTTATTAAAAACAGAAGACAACACAAAAGATTAAGTTATAATAAAATGAAACGAAACTTTTTCAATCTACCAGCAACATTACATACACGCACGATACCAACACTTTAAGTAACGCAGTAAAACTGAAGCATTTGTCAAATAAATCTTAAAACATATAAGAACTAACTGTTTTCACAGCTTATCCTATGGACAAAGAACTGCCGGGGCAATGTGTAACGGCCCCGACAGGCTCCGGAACGGTGAGCGTCCAGATGGTATTCAATACATAACGGTAAATAATGATATTTTAAGAAATCCTTGAAAATATTGTCATGAAATTTACTGTAAAAACAAAATGTTTAAAAAAATAATGTAGACAATTGCTGCTAGAGAAAGAATTTATAGAAAGTATTTTGAAGAAAGAGAAAATAAATATACTGTAGACAAGAAAAGTGTAAGAATATTATGATTTTTTTTCTTGAGACTGATAGAAAATGCACAAAATAAGCATTATTCTAAAAAATAGCAAAAGGAGGGCATACTTGTGGGTCCCCAAATTCGGCAATTAATGAATGACAGCTGTTTCAATACGGTTGTACAAGGAAAAGAAAAGGTGGCGTGGAATTGTTTTAAATCTGTCGTGAAGGGTCTTCTGGGCAACAACAAAGAGGAAAATTTCAAAAACCTCGTCCTTGTTGACAGCTTACCGTAAAATGGGATGTAATACGTGGCTAAAGATGCATTTTTTTAAATTTTTGAATTTTTTCCCAGACAATTTGGGGGGCTGTAAGTGATGAGCATGGGGAGCGTTTCCATCAAGACCTTCCAACGATGGAAAACCGGTATCAGGAAACATGTTGGGTGATTACTATTGGTTACAGATTAGAGAAGACCCTAATACATCATTACACAAAAGAAAGCTGTCCAGTAGAATATTTTAATGGATTTTATGCACATTTTCTAATATAAAATGCATCTAATTACTTTAGCGTTTTATTTTGAAGCAAAATCGTTTGTCTCGGAAACTGTACGTGTTAAAGCAGATTTGGATTCAGCATGAAAACATGAAACCAGAAAAAAGTTTCAATTTTTTAATCAATGTTATTATTTATTCACAAGTAATTAAAGCTAGATGGTCTTTATTAAGTTTTGATATAACGTACTAGTAGTATGTTAATGAAATGTTGAAGTATTTCAATCAGAAAAGCTTGAGACAAAAGCTAATTAATTCCCAATACATCTAATAATTAAATGTCTTATGATTTTTTCAATATCAAATTACGTATTTCATTATCAGTTGATGAGGTGCTTTGTTAATTGATTACAAATACATAATTGATTAAACAGCATACAAATAGCTCATTATCATCAATACGCTCTTGAAATTAAAAAAACATCAAAACGTAATCACTACTGTTTAAGTTTCCTGTTTAGGTCATGGTTGTTTAGAAACATCTTCAAAAAGGGTAAACCAAAACATTCGGCATCACGTGGACCCCCCGAGTGCAATGTCGGTTTATTATTATCACGACCAGATGTCTCCTACGTTGAATATAAATTTTTTGTTCCTGAAAAACTTTATACGCCCTAGTTTGTGTCGCGATGCTGTGTTAACAGCTTTTGATATCATTAAGTTTTTTGTTCCATGGTCGCCGGCAGGCATCACTCGCTACATGTTTTGATGATGCGAGCCACTGTTTTCATTAAATTAAATAGTTTTGTGGTTGTTTTGGGGCCGATGCGACACCCAGGTATTGTTTTACATTAATGGAGCTTGTACTTGAACGCTGGGAGACAAATTTTGTTTGTTTTCCTTGTTTTTTTTTACCTCTAATGTTCGAAGTGTAACTTACCCGAGTAGCTTTAGATTTAAATTTTAAGTTTAACGATTCGAGTAAACGACTATCGATTTTATATTAACCTTAATTTTGAATGCTGTCGTTATCTTACACCAAACTTTTCTCTTTAAAAATCCATGAAATCGTCCAAGAAAAATATTGTAAAAAGATCTCCAGTTTAATTTACGAATATACCATCAAAGAGAAGGGGGTGTTAAGTAACACATTTTGCTAAGGGGGTTTCTCTATGTTATTGTTTACAAGTAACGATCAAAACCGAGACCACCATTACAACAAAAACCACCCTAACCTCAACTAAAGACGCTAAATGCCGAGCAACCCTTAACACGGTTCCCGCATTACCCCTTGTGTGCTGTTTTGTTCTGGTCAGCACACCCCTTGGCAAAATCATTAATATTGGCCCAACAATTTAAAGCAATCGCCCAGTTAATCTCGAAGACGTTGACTCCTACAGAGCCGAAGGGTCTTTTCTGTGTGCTGGCGTTATAAAACTCAAATTTGGAGCTGCACCTGCCGCAACATTCCGACTTGAAAACAGTGACCCCTAAAATGTTTTTAAAACAGTTAAATAATAAATTTAATTTTATCTTTCGCTTTTTGTATTTCTTGATATACAATTTAAAGATAAAAAAAGAATTTCAAATGATGGGTTAAATGGTGAATAAACCCTGGGATTTACTGATGACTGATACTTCTCTCTCAAATGCAACAGCTATAATGCGACAGTACCCCGATAAACTACCAACATGTAAGTCCCTGATTCGCCCTGATCAACGTGATATATGACCTAAACGCTTTACTTTGACGTTATATAGCCTTTATAGTTGCTAAAGTTAAAGATTGCTTGATTCTTGTCACCTTTTCAAAGCATCACATTATAGGGGCTGAATTTACTTTTTTAAAGTATTACCTCCTTTTTTTCCTTCCTAAAAATACAATTTTTCTCTTTTTTTTTATATAAATCTCAATAAATCCTTGAAAATATATTTAAGATTGGAAAATCAAAACGTATATTTTCAGTACTACTGTTTTAGTCATGAATATGAACTAACATAGGTTGGATACAAGATTTTACGACCGTCTTTAGAGTAAGATACGTCGCTCGCGCAACTACATGAAATCTCCCGTTTGTCTTGGTAACATATTTCTTTCTTCGGTTGAGTCAACCAGATGTTAATTAGTTTGGAATTTTATATAATAAAAAAACAACCCTTATTTACAGCAGGAGTATTTAAACAAACATTTAGAACTGTCTCGTCGCTGGTTTGTATAACACCGTGATACATTTTTCTTTGACAAGATATCTACATAAATCGCACATTTTACAATTTTTTTTCACTTTGGTGTTTGCCAATTTACTAAGTTAACTAGGTGTCTGCTATTTTATTTTCAAGTTTAATTTCTTACTTGAACTTCACATGATAATTTGAAAGCAAACCAACGATGAGCATTTAGCTAACAACAAATGAATCGAAAAATTTAAATTTAGAATTTTGATGAGATTGTTTATTTTCAAGAAAACTCATCTCGCGTTTGATTAAGGATTGTTTTAGTGAAATATTCATGAAATTATTGAGACTTCAGTTTCATGTTCCGCCACTAATTTAATTTGCCCAAAAACATAACCGACTGTGAAAGATTCGGATTCTTACCTTCACCGAAATCTTGAATCGTTATGAGCGAGGCCCTAAAATCTTCTGGATCTCTTCTTTGATAGTTCTTAGAACCTTACAGAAGATTGAATTCTTGCTTCTGGTCCCAGCAGGGCTAAGAAATCTTGGAGACTTGCAGATTTTTGCAAACCTCAAGAATCTTATAAAACTCTCTAAACCTTTAGTGTGGAACAATCTTTAGAATCTCATATTTACTAGAATATTGTAGACCGAGTTTTTAAAAATTCACAAGTTCATATCCTTGTAAGTTCTCACAATTCTAATAATCCACACATTTTTGCAGAGCTCTGAGTTACTACAAGACTCTAAGACTGTACAGGCCCTCAGAATTTTATAATCGGAGTTTATGCAGAAGGCTCAGATATTTTGCAAACTTTTGATTTTCACCAATCTCAAGAATCTTGTAAAACTCTTGTAGTGTAGAAGAATCTTCAAAGCCTCATGTTTATTATAACTTTTCACATCGAATTTTTTAAGCTTCTACAACTTCCGTATTCTAGATCCCTTGTTCCTTGTAGGTTCTCAGAACCTTACCAAATTCTTCAAAACTAATCCTTTACAGATCCTCTTGTTATTGTAAACGGAATTTATGTTTATTTATGTTCTAGCAAACCTAAGTCTCAGAAACCTTGCAAGCTCTCAAATTTTTATAGACATCAAGAAACTTGTAAGACACTCTGAACCTCTGGTGTAGAAGAATCTTCAAAACTTTATATTTAGTATGATTTTGTAGAACGCGGTCTTTTCTTCATTTCCTGTTGCTTCGATGTCTATCGCTCTAGCGTTTCTTTTGTTGTAATTTACATTCCAAGTTGATTTTTGGTTAACTGTCACTATGCGAACTAAACATGTAGCTTTCATTATTTTTCTTTACATATCTCAACAATAGTCTCCGTTACTTTTATTAAATATTCCATACACGGCAAAATACGCAACTCATCTATGTCAAAACAGACCTTGTTTTACCTTAAAAGGAAAGCTTCTTCAGAAATTAAGTCCGAAATGATTGACAAGAACACCTTACAGTTAAAAATATATAGGAACAAATTGATTATATAGCTTCCTGTCTTGATGTCAAAAAACTCATAATACATGACTTACAAGGAATCTTTGATAAACTAATTTAGAATTGCTTCTAAATGATTGCAGTAACTCTCAGAAAGCTGCCTTTCTTGCCTTATCTGAACTGGAATCTGGTGCTTGGTTAGAGATGCTACCATCTCGACAACTTAACTTTTTATGGGACAAACCTACTTTACAGCTTTCTGTTCTTATAACTATGGTGTGTCTAAGAATCATTTAAGAACATTATGGTCTATTACATTTAAAGAGTGCTGAAAGGCTTAATGATACCTTCTTACTACTGCCAATTTTCCATGTATGTTAGAGTCTGCACACGTCTTGGTGGAATGAATAATTCTTTGGAATTTACCGAAGGTCTAAAACATTTAAAATGTAGAAATATCAAACAAAATATTTATTCGTTGCATTTGCTGTTAAAACTTTTCGGCCAAAATACTTTTTAATAAAATTGAAAAACTCTTAACAGAAGATTCTAAAAACTCCAAATCTAAACATTACTTATAACATAGAATCACTGGTTATTCACAGACAGAATGCAGCAGGTATTTTAGGACGTTGCCAAAGGACTTATACGTTCTTGGCCTTTCAGGTCAAAAATGTAAACGATAGATCTAAACTTATCATCCATAGCAAGGCAACCAAAAACAACTTTTGAGTTTTTTCTAAAAGAACAAGGCCAAATCATCATCTTCTAGCAAGTGAAAGATTAAAACTCAAAGTTTGTCTTGATTTGGGCCTCGTGTTTAAGAACTCTTTAAAGACAAAAAAAAACCATGAGATAGTCACAACGAGCGCTCTTCCTTCTTCTTTGCATACTGTTGTTACGATTTATAAGTTTTGGCTATTTTTAC
>VTPC01091195.1:148222-169915 GCA_011009095.1 Ignelater luminosus
GAGCGCTCTTCCTTCTTCTTTGCATACTGTTGTTACGATTTATAAGTTTTGGCTATTTTTACCTCTGAGAAGCCCCTTACGACAAAAAGCAAAACAGAGCGTTCTCATCAAAATCTACCACGAGTTCTGCCACGAGTAGTATGGAAATCTGTCTTGGTTTTATTTTCATTTTCTTGGTAGTACTCATACAAGCTGATAAAGTTCATCTTTTTTCAAATCGATTCTGCTATGTTCAAATTATTGTTCATTGTAGAGATAAATTGGGAAAAAACAATCAAACGTCAGATAAGATATTTAGATCATTGTCTTTGTTAGAGACAAGCTGTTCCAAGAACTACTGTGATTTCTCTTTGAGACATTGGAAAAAAGATAAGAGATAAAAGATAATTTCATGGTTTATTACACATTATATACGTAGTAGGAAGATTAGGTCATCGTCGACTCATTATCCACGATACCTTGTAGCATATTAACTATAATAATTTAACAAATAGGAAATAAGCTGTGATAGATCAATGATCTTTTTATATAGCGCCCTTACATTCAGTCATAAGACTGGCGACCTCATTGTTACTTAAAGGGGTAGCAATTAGAGCGATTACAGCGCAGTCAAAAAAAAAGACCTTGCCGAAACCGATCAATCAGAGCTAATACAACCGGCACCATCATCATTATCTTCATTGTTGATTCCTGCTTCCAATAAGAAGCAGTTGGTTTAGGAGCTATTTTTAACTTTCGTTTTAGGCTGATATACTTTCAGTTGTTGGTGGGGAATCTGCAGCTTTCACCCAGTAGTAATGAGATGAATGTGAATTTGAAGAATAAGCATCCCATCGAGTTAGACCAAGGCGAATGAAGTGAGCCAAAAGGTGCTATCACAAGGATCGCGCAAATGGAACATTCAACCTGGAGGTGCGCCACAAAAGATCCTCTGGTTGCTAAAACCGCTGAAATTAAACAGCGAAGAGAAAGCATGACAAAGAGAAATAAAATACGGAAAGTTTGTGAATGGCATCCACACAGAAACACCCAAAAATGTCAAACGGTTCCGAGAAGCGCCCCAACAATTCCAGGCTTGGTGTTGGCACGCAGATTCAGAACCTGGGATGGTGGGTTTATTTCCGTTGTTAGAAATAATTGAAAAGTTGATTTTGGTGGGTGTGAAAAAATTACTCTGTGCATATTTGAATTAATACTTTGCAATTCAGCTCTATATGATTGCTTAGTCATCGTATTACACCTGTCTGTGTCAACAACTGTTGACTATAGACTATAGACAATTAGACAAACAAAATAATGGTAGAATCTTTAGTTGATGATGATCCTTCTACACTTTGCTATTCATCCACCAATTCTCGGCAAAACGCTAGGCCTTTTTATGCCCCAAATTAAAAATGACATTGAAATGTCGATATTTTGAAACGACTAGATTATTAAAAGAGAACTTGTTAGTGAAGCTACGCTTAACCTTCTAGGAATAATTCTAGAAGTGTTTTGAAGAATGGAAGTAACGTTAGCAAGGGTGCATACAATATAAAAAAGGGCACTGTTACGGGCAAAAACAGAAAAAGTGACCTTATGCCCGTGTACATCTAAAAGGGGGGTTGCTCGCAGCAGCTCGAATATCGAAGATAAGAGGGGTTCACAAATAATCTACCATAAATTGAATTAAGATTCAATAATAAAATAGTCATAGCTTGAAGATGTCAAAACTCGATATGGGCGAAGTCAGCAAAGCGAAGATGGATTTTTCCATAATGTCAACCGTTAAACACGGTCTTTTGTCGCGTTTAGTCTGTTCAAAAATGTAATCGAGTAAGTCACGAGCGCAAGCTAATTGACGATTAGGTTCACGCAAAGCAACTTCATTGAAATTATTTACGGAATTGGATCTGGTCGAATCTTGAGAAGTTTGTTAAGACACGTGACGATCATTCATCGTCTTCCCAAAGCGTTTTCGAAAACACTTTGGGCACGTGACCACCGTAACATCAGGTTGACCACAACAAAAACAAAATCTATCTTTTGCCTTAAGGCAAGACGAGAATAAGTGACCTGAAACTTTGCAATTCCAGCATTTTGCGTCGGTTTTGGATTTCGAAAACTTGTTTGATGATACAGAAGGTTCTCCTAAAGCAACTGTCTGAACTGAAGATATCTTGACAGCAGCGTAAGCAAGATCAGGTTCTAAATCGATCTTTTTCCAAGTCGGAGGGACATAGTTGTCAATGGCGCTATGCCTTTCTGCGACAATACGACCAAATTACTTTAGATCTTGTACGGAAGACAACCTATATAGACCTAACGGAAATTGATAAAAAGGAACGATGTTACGGCAAAGAGTCTTTAATTGCTTCCCTTTAGAAAAAAGATCTGTTTAGACGAGAAAACATCTTAACTATACATAACAGCGGTATACATGCCCATAGTATCATCCGGACCTTGGGTGCATCGATTAATTTCCTGTAATAAACTATCGTCATCTGGAGGTCAAACTTCTCTACATAAAATGATCTAGAACTCTCTCCAGTTGGTGACAGCATCTCTATTTGCCCTATGAATTTGGTGGTGGTTTATTTAACGACAACCCCAACAGGAGTAGTCGAAGATGGTCTTCACTCTACCTTGGACTAAATTTGAAATAATAACAAACAGTATCAGAAAATCCTTTTTGAACAGTGTAGGGGAAGGCGTTGTACCTTGGATCTTCTTTCTTCTTCAATGTCTTCTTTCCTGGCACTTTCACTAAAACAAAGTCACCTTTTTTTTACATTTTCATTTTCACTGAGATTATCTAGGTCTCTTTCTTGCAGACTTTCTTTGTCTCTTGCTACCATGTCATCGAAGGCTTTTTCATCACTGGAACTAAGCAAAATTTTTTCTTTTTCTCCTTTAGATTCAGATGCTTTTTTTGGCTTTAACTTTGGTTTCCCTTTCGCTACAGTTGGTCGTTTGATAACTGTCAGTGTTTTTTTCAAGTTTATCCGCTGGCTTTGAGCTGCTATTTCTTCTTGTTCCGTATGCATGACTTTCCTCTGGGCCGTCTTTTTTTGCGATCAGCTGTTTTTGGATAAGGGCGTAACATTTCAGGTGTGATTAGAGTGTGACTACTTGAAAATACTTGTTGGGAAATAGTGATGGAGCAAGAAGGAACAGCAGAATCGGTACTTTCTGTTGCCTTTGTTACATTACTCTCTGTTTCCTTTGTTCCTCAGGTTGGGTGACGGTTTCGTTATTTAAAGGACGGTCGGTTACATAAGCTGTTAAGAATTCTGCTGTTCAAAAACGTTTTCATTGAGAGGATAAAGTCTTTTGAATATTGGAAGTGCTGAAAACCTTTGCAGTTTTATAAATTGTTATGGGCTTAGCAGGATTCATCACCATCCATTCACCACAAGCGGAATTGTAGTATATTCTCACTGTCCTCTCAAGGGGTTTCATTTTATGACTGGTGTGAAAGTGCAAAGTCAGTAAAAGTATGTCTGCCGTTTTTCTTCCAAAAATCAATGACCTCTGTGTTCACATGGCTATCGTACTTATCCAAAATTAAAAGCACTAGATCATCAACTGCAGGTTTTACGCGTTTTTTTGAAGTGTTCAAGAAACTCTAAAAAGAAGCGTTCATTAGAGCAACCTGATGGATTGGCCCCTCCGATGGTACCAACTGGAGAGCATTTCAGCATCTGCGTTCACCCTTGGAAATACCATCATGAGTGTTGTTGTTATATTTTTACCGCGCTCATCGCTTGGTCATCTGGCCTATTTGTTTGATTCCCTTAGGTTCTATAATTTTGGGTGGAACATGCACAGTTGTAACTATGATTTCGTCGCAATTCCAATTTTTTTTCAGGTGAACATTGCTACGGGATAAAATTTCTTTATAATTATTAAGAAAACTTGCACGTTTGCTTTATTGAAAGATGTTGTTCTAGCTAAACTTGTAGTATCGGGTTCTTGGTGTCTTTTAAGAAATTGATTTTTTTTCTTCATTCCACGAGTTGGGTTTTTCCATTTGCAACAGCAAACTGGTATGCTAAATCTCTTACTTCTCTTTTTGTCAAACCATAATGATGACAAGCAGCAGTAAGTGGAGAAGTTTTCAATGACGCTCCCTTAGCATTAATGAAGACTTGTTTAGTACTTTTGTTAGCTGTATATTCGGAAACTACGGTTCTAGACCCTTTATATGATTTAACGTTTTTGATCAAAATCGTTTTTGATATATTATAACGTTTTGCAGCCTCTCTTATTAAAATTTCACCACTTAAACATTTATTTGCAGCACAGATTAAGTTTTCTATATTTGCAGCTGGTCTTTTGATTCCTGATTTACTTCGTGGCATCTTCAGATATTTATCTAATAGATAAATGAATTTAGTAATAGTTCACAAAGTAAAATAAAAACGACTCTATAAAATTAGGTTATGTTTTAAAACAAAAGCATGGAAAGAATTATTGAGCCAAGACAACACTTTTTGTTGGTATAATAACAAAAATTAAAACTACAGTGGAACCCCATAATTCGAACTTCTGTATTTCTTCTTCTCGAGTTTCTCTTCAACTCGAAATTTATTGCGTTCCCTGGCACTATTGCACGTAATTTTCCGTAACTCGTATTTTCTATAACTCGAACTGATAATCGCGCCCCTTGGATTTCGACTTATGGAGGTTCCACTGTATTTTTCAATAAACTGGGGGGAACAGATTATAATTATACGAAATACTTGACAGGAGAAGAAAAACTCGAATTGTTGGTAATCTTCTTTTAAGAGAGTTAACATTAACTACCATCTATGGTACAGTAAAGAGAATCATTACTCTATATGAGGGATACGATCTTTGAACAGATAACTGTGAAAAATTCACTGGACCGGTCCGAGGTACAACACCTTCCTCTATAGTCAAAATTATGACAGAAATCCTTAGTTTCTTGAATTAGATCATATGGAAAAGTACATATTGTTCTAGTAAACTTTTATTTCGAAGGTACTGCACGTACCTTTAAGTGAGCCTTTGGGTTATAATAGATACAGGAAGAAGTGGAAATAAGCAGGGAATTGATAGAAAGAATAAGAACATAAACAGATTGTATTATAACTAAGTGTGTCAATAAAAAATTATAATAAAAAGAATAAAGAATGTTCCGATAAAGTTTAAATTAGCATTCTCATTAATTAAAATACCTAATTAGAATAATTAGTACTTTCAATTATTTAGTAGTGTTCACCAACATGATACGCAATTAATCCTAAATATTCTAAATACTGTAAGCATTCAAATTTGATGGAAATGTTGCTTATCTATCTTGTATCTTCGAACCTGAATTATTGAATTTGTTAAACTGTTTGTTTATTCAATTACTAATATGTCGATAATTGGCAATTGGTTGTCTAATGAAATTGTTATGTAACGTATTGATTTCTCAACTGATTCTCTTGATAAACATGTTCTGTTATTTATGAATACATAGAAGCTTGAATTAAACTATTGATAGAAGTTTAGACAGAAGAGTAGTAGTAATTTGTTGATTTATTTAACTAATTAATTAATTCTTCTATTGGTTTGTGTTAATTCTTTTTATCATTGTTGTTTTAAACTCTAAACGAATGCAGTATTATAATATTAAAGTCTGTTCACTAAAATTAGGTGCTTTACAATCAATGTCTAAATAAGTCAATTCAAATAATTCAATTAATTTATCTAATTGGTCGTTGAAGTCAACCAAAAAGCAAATTAAGTCTATTAAGTGCTTACCCAACACTATTATTGCCTGTGGTAAAATGCAATAAATTTCTGATTTTTCTTTAAATTTCAGAACATACTTGAAGGATAATCAGTTAATTAATTATATAATTAGTTAACTGTTACAAGACGCAAACGCAATTTTAATTTAAAATTATCATTTTAAAATGCAGCATTTGATAAAATAACACGAATTAAACGATTAATCAGTTACATATTCTTCTTTATTTATATTAAAGGCATTAACTGGCTATGCCCATTAGCTTTAACCCCTTTAGGCAAAATTACATCCGGAACGTTTTTATTATCGCGAATGGGATTTCAGCTCCGGACGTTGACGTTAATAATCCAACATTTTACAGCAAAACACTACTATTTGCACAGATAAATATTTTATTAACTGATTAACCGTTTGTTAATTCTTGTTATCTGTCGGTAAATAGAGTAATTATGTTACACTGTCCTAATTGGTAGATAGTTTTTTGTTTTAATTTTTAATTTTCTAATTGGGATAATCTACTAACCGAGTAAACGCTTTTTAGTGATTAATTAGTTTGTCATAATTATTGGTTGCTCTAATTAGAAGATACATTTGAATACTTAATTGATTAACCGTAGGTGATCGAGAAATTCTAAATATTTATTTTTTTTCAAGGTTTTTACTTAATTAGAATAAATAACAAAAATGTATATTTTATTTTTACACTTAGACTACTCTATAAAAACGAGATATTCTGTTATAGAGGAATTCATTTAATCTTGTTTACCAACAATAAGTGTTAACGAACGCCAATGCATATTTTATTTTTAGCAAAACTTCTCCCACGTATATATTATCGTGTATATGAAGCACAAGAGAAGAATCAGACCGGTTTCCGCGGAAACTGAGCTGTCCTCTGGGTTATTCTCACACTCGTTAACGAGTATATCCTGTGTCTGATGAACCCAACATGGAAACTCGAAGAAGAGTTTCTAGTTACAGGTGTGGATTGATCGGTAAAGATATCAAAATAATGACAAGTAACCCGTCGATTAGCACAGTATTACACTATTCTAACAGATCGATCATCCTCTGTTCGTAAAAATAAAATTAAATAGACACATACGATACCACCCACTGATAAATAATAAAATAGGTAGTGTCTGTATAGTAACTAAAAGAAGGCGAGTGTACTTGTGATGCAACAAAAAACCTTTTAAAGTTGTACCAAAGTAATGGATTCCTGGTAATGCAGACAATAATCTGAGGTGGTTTTGAAGTATGTTTTCCTGTCATTAGGTCTTTCTTTTTATTAAGTGAATTTTTTTCAATTAGTTATATTTTAGCTAATTGAAAAAGAAGTAGAGATATCTAGCATTTTCCTTCAACAAAATTTATCTTTGATCTAATTATACCATGAAGTAAATTGTTTACAGCTTCTAAAGGATAGCCGCAACAAGTTTCTCTTACTTTTTATTGACCAAATATATATGGTGATATAGAAAATGTTTTCGCTTATTTGAATAAAAAATTGGTTAGTTTAGAAAGTAATATAATTTTTTCTTTTATTTACGCGTTTTCTATTTAACTGTCCGTTATATCTCTGATTAAATGACAACACGAATAAAATCTATACTAGAATAGTAAATAAATTGACTCGTTTAGAAATTTAGGATGATAGCGAAGTTCACGCTCCAAACGCCACACCTTTGATAGCTCTGAAAATATTTTAAGTCGCATATAAAAAGTAAATTGGTTTTTAAAATAATTATACACTCAAATATATTTTTGTATATAGCAATTATCAGGGTAGACTTGAAGAATACATTAAAGTCCTCCCAAAAAAATGAAATACCCATTAGTAAAACCAGATGTACAAATACATATAATAACATCTTATTAGCTAACACGAGGATGAATAAGATTAAACTTAATATGGATATATGTATATCCAGTAGCAGAATATTTAATTTTAAAATATGCAGTAAACATGTAATACGTCTCGGTAGCTGTAAACAAAAAAAAGGTGATAATCAATCTCAATATACTTCAAACTTTTGGAATTTCGCAAAAGATTCATAAATACATTTGTTTAGGTTCAAAGATTCTTTGTAATTATTTGAAATTAAGCTTTGCAGGTTGGAAGCTTCTAATTTCTTTTATAAATTAATAAATGAGATGATGCACAATTATTGCTGCCTTCCATTAAAGTTGTTATCCCTTTAATTGAGAAGACACGGTGCTCACCCGATGAGGTGACTGCCATGGTTACCATAGCTGAACCATGGATTGGATGAATTATGGCTATTTTGATCTTGTTCACTGCTGCTTGAAAAAGTCCGATAGTTGGCATTGAGAATTATGTTCATAGGCTTTTAAGCCATAATATCCGTCCTGGTCCTCTTTTTCTCATGACTTTTTTTTTGTATAACGCTCGTTGTTTCACATAATATCCACTAGGTATTCTAGCTTTCTTATTTATTGTGTTTACAACTTCTGACTGTTTATTTATTCTACATAGAACCTCCTTGTTTGTAATGTGGTCCATCCAAGATATTCTTAGAATTCGAGGTATAGCCACATCTCAAAAGCATGTACCAGTTAGAAGGCCAATATCATTTTTATTTTCTTCTCAGTTGTATCGGTTACATCATTTTGTAGGATCAGTTTGAAAATTTTTCTTTTCTTCCTTTCCTTGTTCTATATAAAAATGACCTTATAGTCATTTGACAGAATCAATATCTCTGCTAAGGGTATAGGCATATTTTTATTCCATTTTATAAACACCACTTCTTTATGCTGAACAGACTAAGAACAGAAATTGTCCAGGTCATACATACTTAGATCCAGTTTTTCAATATCGGTCAAGTCCTGCACTGGCTGGGTTTTCTAGTCGAGCCTTTTGGAGCCGGGCTTCAGTTTCAAAGTTTATTGGGCATTTCGGGCCTACGTCCGATCAATCGTGCCATTCGGTCTTGTCGGGCCTTTTGGACTTCTCGACCCTTCGGGCTTCTCTCCTGGCTCGATCGAGCCTGTCGGCCCGATCGAGAAGATACCAGGTTGTTTTCGGATCTCGTCAAGCTTGCCCCCAGTCAAGATAGGTCGGGACGGGCCTGAAAATTTTGGCTCGAGTAAGGCCCTAAATGCAGACCAAACGACGAGTTAAGTTAAGTTCTGAGGAAAAGTTATCAAAATAAAAACGAAAAACCGTTGGTTATTTAACTCAGAAGCGTAATAAAGATACTTGAACTCAACGTATCGAAATCCGATTAAGTCCACATCTTCTGGATTTTTCCAAAAGCTTTCCATTCTTATCCGTGTTTTAATTTCTTCTATATTAAAGGTTGTCCATGCTATTTATCAAATATAATTAACGTAAGTCATCAAATACAACAATAAATCATCGTACGACATTTATGCATTATGCTTGTGACTCTTGTGGGCAACCAGAAACGATCGTGACTGCTTTTATAGTCCCAATGTCTTATGTACTAAAACAGCAAAATATAAATACAAATTGTACAGAACTCTAAAGTTATTGATTTGAAATGCAGTTTCAAGTTAAATAGAAATCAAGCTTTTGCACTTTTTTTTTGATTTGATAATTTGTATCAAGATGCAACAACACCAAAAAACAGTCAAACTTTGATCTCTTTTTTGTTTTGTTTTCCAGGTAGGTGTATGATTTAATTGTTTCTACATGCTTGTTATCTATTTCTAATTTTCCAGTCGCTATGTTGTTTTTGCTGATCTTCATATATGTATTTGGGTTTATTAATATTCAGATCTAATCCATATCTTCGACTACTTTCCCTCATGCGATTTACCAGTCTCTGTAAACCTTCCAGACTATCTGCAAATATAATTGCATCATCCGCATAGCAGAAATTGTTTAAGCGTTCTCCATTCACTAATATACCTTCTTCAGTGTCTTCCAAGGCCTCTCCGAATATTTCTAACGAGTAGATGTTGAATAACAAGAGTGATAGGATACATCCTTGTCGTACTCCTCATTTGATTTTGATAGCGTCTGACACAGTTCTCCTTCTATGTTTATTTCTGCCGATTGGTTCCAATATAAATTTATGATAATCTGTAGGTCTCGATCTAGAACACCAATTTTCTTGAGAATTTGTACAAACAGTTCTGGATCTATACAATCCAACTTGAAATTATTGTGTTTTCTTTCCAGTATTTCAATTTTTTCTACATTGTTCTTCTAGCTGCTTCTTTTTTTGGCATCCTAATTTCTTTTTTTTTCTATTCATTTCTTTATACCTCTTTCAGCATTCTTTGTTCATCCATCATTGACAATATTTATTTGGGCATCCAATATTTATTCCTGTTGGTTTGCTCCTTCTTTAGATGTAGTTGACTAACCTCTTCAAGCTTCTGTTTTAGTTCTAATATTGCTGCATTTGGGTCATTTGTTTGTTTTCTCATATTACATTTCTGAGTAGTTTTGGGTTTTCCGATCTTCTTTAGTTTGATTGGTATATTTGCACCAGGATACGTTTTCACAGACTGTATGCAATTTCTTTATCTTTTATTCACCATAACGCAATAAATCTAATTTCTAATGATAGTCTCAGGCGAATCCGAAGGATGTTTCCATGTATGCAGTCATTTATAAAAAGTATTCATAGCTGCTAATTGATAACTTTCTGCGAACAAACGTAATCCGTACCCTTTCTCGTTCCGTACTCCTAAACCGTATGGTCTAATAGTATCTCTAAACCTCTCTTCTTCAATCTTGGCATTGAAGTCGCTCATCACTATATTCATGTTGTGGTTGTAAGTATCATCAAGTAAATCCTCAAGATTCTAGTTCTTCTTCTGGTTCATCTGCTAAACACGATTCACTCGGACTAATCACAGTGATGGGAACTATCCTAAGATTCAATAATAACGAAGATGAAGACGATGCTGATAAGAAGAAATCACCAATGTTAAAAATCATCTTTTGAAAATTTTCCTATTAAATAAAACATTAAACTCAATTGAAATGAAAACTAAAACAACAATTTGTTAGTTCATCCTTCTAGTTTCTCATGACAATGAATAATGACGCTACTCAATGAATTACAACAAAACTTTCGATCTACAGCTGCACCTAAATCTTTATTATGCTTGAAATTGTTTTTCTCATGGGATCTTAAAATAAAGATCTTTACAAAAACTAGTTTATTATCTTTTTCGACGTGATTGACCGTCAGATGATCGTTTAAGCATCAACGAGATATAAGAAATTTAGCACTTACTTTTTGAATCCAATACTGTCATTGATAACATTTAAAGTTAGCCCAAAATTTCAATCTTTACAGACCCTTTCATTATTAAATCAGCTTATATGACTCATAACTCAAAAAACATCTCACGGTAGTAACAAAGACCCTGCCTGAGAAGGACCATAAGTATTGGAAGTTGAATCAGTAAGGTCGTCCAGTAGATAGAATATTCTAGCCTTGATTTACCAAGAGATTTTGTTTGATCAAGCTCTTGCACGTTTTAATATCTTTAGATAGTAAACTTTTACTTATATAAACACCACAAGTTAAATCCAGATCTGGGCCCAAGTTATTGATCATATCCAAAACAAAGGGCCCAGAATCAAAATTGGTCTGATTAAATCATGTTAAAGTTCTTCATATTAAAAACATATCGATCCCCAAAAACCTTTACGGTATTAATGAACATTACAGTCACTTTGACTTTACTTCACAAGTTAATCTTCTGGTTTGGATTTTTGTTACAGAAATTTTATATTTCAATAGACCATGGATTCTGATCAGGTAGAAATTTCATCAAGTTAACCAATTTAAGAGAAAATTTGCAAGCGTCAAAGAACATTTCATTCTCTCTCCCCCACGTTTGAGATTATGTAGAGCAAACTGTAACAGAGTAGAAAGTTCTGCAAGTCTGATCGCTTACGCATTAGCATAGGATAATAAATAAAATATAAAAAATAAAATAAATCTTATATTTGTTCAGCCCAACAGATTTATAATCTGTTATACCTACGTATACAGTTCAAAAAAGATACTAAAGTCATGTCAAGCACGGTTGAGCATTTTGGCATTGATACCAACTGTTATTAGAACATGTTGTTTGTCAGTTAAGTCAGAGTTACAACCAAAAAATGCAAACTGACAGTCGGATTCACAACAGCCGTTTTTCCCATGCAATTTTTAGAAAGTTGCCAAAATTGTCTAGTAGAGCTTTTGTACGTTTCATCATCAAAATGCTTTAAACCCCTAACGTACAACACATCTAGAGACTGATGTTTGGGTGTGTTGCAAAAACTGCTACACTGAGCTTTTATTTCTAACTGAGACGTTTTTCCGAGCACGTTATTGTTAGTTTGTCAGAGTGACGAATGTTTGTCCAAAACAAAAATTCTTTTTTTCTCTTGGATTGTGTTCAAAAGCAGATCCGAAGACAGGCATATAAATAATCCAAACCAAAGACAAATTATTATCTTCCCACAGGTATATCCATAAGAAGCAAAACAAGTTTGTATTTCCGATTTTGGAAGCTGAAATGGCACATACCATAATTGTTACGGCAGTTTTTCTCAGATAGTTTTAAAACTCTGAGAAACTTGAGATCTTCACAATATGCCTACCTTAAGAAAAATAAACTCACTCAGTATTATAGACCAGTCTTAACGCTATTTCCGATAGCAAACTTATGTAAGTGCAATTTTCCGTAAATCAGTTACTATCAATTCAAATCCTTTAGAATGTAGAAGAAGATGGAGAATTATCATAAGTGATTCTTCATGTCTTTATTCAGAATTACACAATTTGCTTTAAACTGACTTAAGTCAGTAAGCAATCAGAGAGTAATATTTCCATAATAGCAAAACTTGATATTGTGAAATGCAGAATTTAAAGAAACAGATAAGCAGTTATAACGCGTATATGAGGTTCTGTCTGTTTTGGGAAACCTTGAACACTTAGTACTACTTGCAGGCAAAGAGTAGAGCAACAACCAGTAGTTAATTGCCTGCGATATTCCTGTAAACAATTCCTAGCTGGCCCAAATTAAATTTTAATTGCCTACCCGTGCTATAAATATAAAGCAGAAAGATAAATCTTACGACAGTAAATTCACAAGAGATGACATTATTTGATAACTCAGTCTTCTTTTTGTTGGAAATATTCTTGAAAGGGTATACGTAAGTATATCCTAATCCACAATGTTATTAAATCAAAAAATGGAAGAAGCGAGGTCAATGACTAGATTCGTGACAGACAGATTTCTTGTCAAAGAATAACACTGTAAACTTGCTGTATCTGCTTGAAATATGTGAAATTCAAATGATTGGAATTTCCAATATGAGGAGAGAGCCCTAAAGCAAAACTTCATTTCATCTCCACTGTTTCGAGATCAGCTTGGGCATTTTCTTTTGATCCTTTGGCATCATCCTAGAAAACTAGTTTAATAACTACCTCTTCTGAAACATTTCTTCAACATTGTTTCAGGATTTTTCGTCGGTGGGGTAAATTTTTGGAGTTTTAGGTTTGCTTTTGCTTGACAAAATCTAAAAGTGTTTCCATCTCATTTTTCTTAATGAAACGGCCGAAGACTAGTCGGGAACAGTAAAAATTCCAAACAACTCTGTACCTTCATGAGGTGAAAATAACGTAGAGCTTTGTATAGTCAGATGGTGGCGAACATAAATTAGAGACACCAACGCGACGCATTGTACAATCAGTACAGGCAACTAATGGAAAAGCTTGCTTTAGCCTGACTTGCTGAGTAAGTAGTTTTTAATGAATTTGGTTTGTCTATTCGTACTGTTATATTTAGGAGTCTTTTGGTAACCACAGAAACTTGAATCTCTGTTACGGTATCGTCAATGGTGTAGGTTTTGCAGCGTCTTCTGGAGAATACGGGTATACCTACGGTTTTGGTTTTGGTCTTATCTAAAAGTCCGCTCAGTACTAAATAAAGCTTTTGCTAGGATATTCGCAGTTTCCTAAGTGCCTAATAATAAATAGGTCTTAACCTACAATTTATTTCGGGAATTTTCTTGTTGGTCTGATTCTAATTTTTTATTTTTCAGAATAGGCGTTTGCTGAAATAATCTTCTTCTGGTTCGTCTGTTTCTTTCTTTACCGACCAGCAAAAAGTGCACAACTACCAGTCAACTCATACATTCAAATACAATAAGCAAGTTAACACCACCTCCTGAGTATAGCTCCGGCGTAGCAATTGGCGTCTCAACGTAGGACAGTCCTTGAAAAAGACATCATCGCCGACAATAGAATCCAATAAGATGCTGAGCCTACAGCTTGCAGGCAACCCACAAACCACATGAGAGTGCTGACTGCCAACCTTTCTCTTAAGCCTCAGACGTCGTCGCAAAACAGCAACCGACGCGTCGTTCAGCACCTTGATATATGGCAGAGATCTTCAGCACTCTGGAAATTGGAATTTTGACGGACAATTACGACCTCCGCAGTTTCCAGAGGAGTGTCAAGCTAAAACAAGAAGTAAGCAGCAAAAAAAACATACCACCTGGAACATTATCAACGCAATCCCAGTCTTGAGATCAAGACCTCATTCACAACCCACCGCGACAGAAATTGAAATGTAAACCAGCCGTTCGCATAAGAATGGAGAGAGCTCAGCCGCGTATTTTTGTTTACACGTGCAGTACAACATTCCGCTTCGTTATAGCACTCATGGTTTCGTGAAAGTGATGTGCAAAATTTGTTTACCTACTGCTAGGTGTTGTACCACCAGATTGTTTCCTTTATGTTATTACAAAAGTCTGATACTTGAAGTTATAAAATTACAAACCCATTGATATTCCATTTAGTCTAGTCAAAATAAAGTTTCTAGACGGCATTTGAGATACAGGATTTTTTGACTTTTGGGATGTTTTGGGGGCTGCTAGAGATGATTGTGTCAAAAGTTCTCAGTCCTACGAGGTTGGAAATGTTTATCTTGTTTTGGTGTTTCGCTCATATCTCGAAGACGGCTGGTACTAGCAAACAAGTAACTCTATACGAAATTGTAACTGACTACATTTCCTACTAGACTCCTTCTATAATTATTTTTCTATCTGTGATAGTTTTTGAGATATCGAAATTTAAAAATCGCACTTTTTTCAAAAATAGAATTTTCCACCACGATTTTCGACGAACTTTGTTTTACAACTTGGAAAGCTATCTGTAGATCTTGTACATCACCCTCTTTATCATCCATCAGTGAGACAGCATTTAGACACTGGCCATTGCAATTGTAGCAAGTGGTGGAACAATTCATCTTTGCTTTTCTGCAACTCATTTGGCACCTCCACAGCGCCTGGTGCATTTGTAGAAAATCATGTTTAGGATCTCACAGGGGCTTTTAGGTCCGTTGTCGGCACTGGTTTTAGATATATCGAACCATTTTGGGCTACGTTTCTGCTTCCACCCCATAAGCTCTGGCAACAGGAAGTTTCCTATCCAGTACTGCACCTAATGGTAAACCCTGTAGCTGTGTTTCTTAGCTGAATTCTTTGTTGGTGAAAGAGCAGAGATGTCTGGCTTGATATTCAACACTGACTTTATAAAAAACAAGTATCGATGAGCATTTAATGATGTTTTCTTTGTTTAAGCATTATACCATTTCAAGAAACATTCAAAATCAGATTTAGAAGATGAGGTTCTACAAAACACAGTAGCTGCTTTTTATATTTCTGTATCTTTCTTGCTTTTTCGTAATGCGACTGACGTCGTATCACATTCCGTGAAGGCATCTAAGGGGAGAATGCGCTAGACGTCGAGTTCTTGCAGATCCTTTGTTGAGTTGTTGAGATTGCCTTTGTTTCCCCATGACCAGGTTTGAAGAAGACAATGTCTTTATCCTTCGTTGTTAATGCCATTAAGAGCACTACGAGGACAACATCTTCACCTATCAATGGCTGTGGAAACTTTCACTGTGTCTGCATCATTTGGAGCCTATCGAGTTAAAATTCCACTATCCTGCAGTTTCGATGACAGTACCTCAATGAGTTTGGACTTGTTCAGCTCATTGGAAAAGAATTGTTTCTGCTTAACCATCATCACACAGTCTTGATTAATGATGATATCATCTGACTTTTTGATCCGGCACCGAAGCTTCTGTTTGGCAGATTTAGTACTTGTGCCTGTAGTGCTGGTACGTCTCATTTCTACTGATGTAAAATATTATTTCCCTTCGCTTGCTCTTATGTGTTTGTGCATTGGCAAAACAAATCCATCTACACCGTATGCATGTATTTTAACGGAAATTTATTGTTGTACAACTTTATCTCGGAGCACTTTACTCTAATGCAACGCTTTCCCAGTTATAAAGCAAAATGCGTTGAAGATCGTGGTGTAAAATTTTATTTTTGAAGAAAGTGCAATTTTTAAGTTTGGATATCTCGAAAACTAGCCTTTTTGAGCGTTCGTTGACTGGACTAATTACAATCAGTGCCATCGTCATGTAACAATTTTTCTGTTTAAAGCATGTCGGCCTTCTAATACACTGATTTTCAGAGATAAAATGTATTTTGCCTTGTTTATCCTTTGATCCCAAATTACTACGGCTTCTCTTAATGCCAAGCTGAGTTGAAATAATTATTTTATCTCAAAGAACCTATGCCGCTGGCGTCGTGACAATATAAATTGAAATACGCAGCTCTGCCATATTGTCCGCTGCATTGAAGAGACCAATCTGTACTTCGTGCTAAATATCACGTAGATCGCTTTTGTTAAGTACCACCGCCACGATCAGCAGCCCCTCGATCACTGTTTCAGCGACAGTGCAGAAAATTAGTGAGAAGTGGCAAGTGGTTAGTTTTAGTAAAGTATCTTGATTTTTTTTTTGTTTTGTTCAATTGTCTCTTTTACATTATGTTTTGTTTCTATAAACTTTTGATTAGGAAAAAACTAAGAAACTGTAACGGGAAAAAGCTGAAAGAAGGCCTAATTCCCTGGAAAGGCTAAGGCGAAAATAATTCTATAATTCTAAACAAGAAAACCAAAAGAATATATTACTAAGCCAAAACAAAATCACAGTTCAAACGAAACTCAAGAATTTCCGCAACCAATCCTAAATTATGTCGAACAAAAAGACAAAAGCAAACACAAAAGCGAAACTGAGACGAAAGACGAAACGAGTACCTCTCTCTAGAAGGACGAAATAAAAAAACCAAAAGCGGAAGCAAAAGCAAAAACGTGAACACAAACAAAACTAAAGCTTGTCTGGAAGGACCAAACAAAAAAAAATCACCAGATTAAAATCTCAAAGACCGAACAATCACCAAAAGCTCCAGCCAAAGCTGAACATACACAAAAGCCTAAACTAAGCCTACTATAAAACAAAAGGCAGTCGTGATAATGACTTACCACAGACCTAGCACAAAAGAACTTCGTACTAAACCTAGTTAATTATTATGGGCCACCACGACCAAAAGGATCTAAAACGCAAACGATCACGAAGATCACGATAAGGGGCCTAAAGCCCGAGAGGACCACATGGTCACGGACATTGCAAAACTAAAATCCTAGGTGAATCGAAAGATAAAGGATTATAGCTCAGCCACTAAGATTGGTCATGTCCATCAAGGATAAACAATGTGGAATGCCTGACAAGACTCGTCTTCTTCCTTTGCCAACTATGCTATGAGGCGCCCTCCAAATACAATAAGCAAATTGGCACAGAGTCTGTCTTCACTTGGTGCTCAATATCAAAAAGGTCACGGATTACCACTTTTTGAGCATGACTGAAGGTTTTGTTTTCCCAATACCAATTATTGCTCATGGTTAGTACTGCAATGTTGTTTCTGAATGTTTGCTTCTGAACATGGACTGTTTAAAATTCAATTTCGTTTCGACAGTATTGAATTTTGAATTCTTATTTTACTGAGCAGTTTGCAATAAACAATAATATATTTAGTCAAGAATCTTGCAATAATCTAATAATACAAAGTGGATCAAAAACTCGAATCAACCATAAAAGCTTCCAGAAGGAAGTTTAAAGATTCTAAGAAATGTCACCAGCTACTCTTGGCTCAAATGTTGAACGATTTTTCTACTG
Organism: Ignelater luminosus; assembly: GCA_011009095.1. NCBI lineage: Eukaryota > Metazoa > Arthropoda > Insecta > Coleoptera > Elateridae > Ignelater > Ignelater luminosus. Next base: position 166,005 of record VTPC01091195.1, read on the forward strand.
AGCAATCTGTTATAGTCAGCAATATTTAGGCAAGAACTTTGCAATAATTCAAAAATACCAAGTGGACCAAAAACTCGAATCATCCATAAAAGCTTTCAGATAGAAGTTTAAAGATTCTAAGAAATGTCACCAGCTACTCTTGACTCAAATGTTGAACGTTTTCTCTACTGAACAGTCTGTTATAGACAGCGATATTTAGGCAAGAACTTTGGAATAATCCAAAAATACGAAGTGAACCAAAAAATGAAATCAACCATAAAGGCCTCCAGATAGAAGTTTGAAGATTCTAAGAAATGTCAACAGCTACACTTGGCTCAAATGTTGAGCTTTTTCTGTACGGAGCAGTCTGTTACAGACAGCAATATTTAGGCAAGAACTTTGCAATAATCCAAAAATATCAAGTGGACCAAAAACTCGAATCAACCATAAAAGCTTCCAGATGGAAGTTTGAAGATTCTAAGGAATGTCAACAGCTACAGTAAGCTCAAATGTTGAACTTTTTCTTTACTGAGCAATCTGTTATAGACAGCAATATTTAGGAGATAACTTTGCAATAATCCAAAAATACGAAGCAGACCAAAAACTCGAATCAACCATGAAAGCTTCGCGATGGAAGTTTGAAAATTCTAAGAAATATCAACAGCTACGCTTAGATTAAATGTTGAACTTTTTCTGTACTGAGCAGTTTTTTATAGACAGCAATATTTAGACAAGAACTTTGCAATAATCCAGAAATTCGAGGTAACCCAATCTTAGAAGCTTGACCAACTAAAAATCTAAAAATACAAATTAATTGAAATGCTTCAATGAATCGTAGAAGCCTGGCAGAATTTAAAAACCTTAAGACATTCCAACTGTAAGACCTAACTCAGATTTTAAATTTCTTTTCTTAGCGATCAGCTCATATTGTGGACAATAATATTTGAACAAGGATTTGTAAAAATTCAAAAAATACGCACTGTCTAAAGAGCTTCAATCAATTGTAAAAACTTGACCAGTATATAAAGATTGACAAAAATACTGTAATAGTCATTTCATATTTTGAACCTTTTGTTTTACAGATCAGGCTGCTATAGGTAACAATATTGTATTAAAAAAATACGAATTGGTTTAAAAGCTTCAATCACTTGACCAGAATATGAAGGCTGACAAAAATTTGCAACCTTTAAGGTATACCAACTGTAAGACTCAGTTCAGATTCTGAACAATTTGTCTTATAGATTAGTCTGCTATGGGTAACAATATTTGGACAGCATCTCCGTAAGAATCTAGAAATACGAATTTGCTCAAAAAACTTGTAGGAACTTGGCCAGCACGTGAAGCCTAAGAGAAATTCCAAATTCCAACTGAACTACGTTGAACCATGTGTTTTACAGATTATTTTGCTGTAAGCAACAATGTTTAATTATTGCTCATGGTTAGTACTGCAATGTTGTTTCTGAATGTTTGCCTTTTGTTATTTTGGGTACCTTGCGTGCTTCTGAACATGGACTGTTTAAAATTCAATAGGCTCTGATCCAAAATCAAGACAAAACCAAACGTAAGTGTAGTTTGATGAATCTTGATAAGTAGTAACTTTCAGTTTTTGGTCTTAATATCAAAATCAAGATCAAGACTTGGTTTTTGCCGGTCTTGATACCAAATGATTTGTTTCTGTTCTAAAAGTAAAAATAGTCTGGTAAAATCCATTTTTGTGACCGCGAATGAAACTAGAGAGTTAGTTAGTTTCACGATATATTTGTCCCTGATAGGGTGTTGGATAGGAAAGTTTCACTGTTGGACAAATTGTAGAGATATAAATTTTCTAAATTAACTGTAAGATGCTTGGCAAAATAATATTTTTTATTTTATTTTTGTTTACTGTTCTGGTTTTCATTTTATAGCAACTGCTAAAAACACCAAAATAAACATTTGTTAGTCACTCTTCATTAATTATTTTATAACAAAGCATTTACATAATACCAGCAACGTGACTCATTTCCTTTGGATTTACCGATATCATCAGCTTGTCATCATCGCAAGAAATTCACAAACAAAAAATTGAATTTCCTAATAAAATTCTAATTGTCCCATTTCTTCATTTCATCTTGTATATTATTTATTATCACATGAATAAAATCTGTAAAGATCGCATAAACATTGATTTGTACAAAACATAATAATACAACAGTTTTTTCAAAGTCGTCGAACTTAAAAAAGAACTGTCCTTTTTTATTGCCCCGAAAAACACAATCATTCGATCTCACATTTGGCAACTTAAAGGAAAACAATTCCAGTAGAGCAAGTTTTGAGAAAAAAAAACAGAAGAGATAAAAACATATGTTTTTATTAAACAGTAATAAAGCAGATAACGTGACAATTAAAATTGCCAATTTAAAAATTAACGACTGGTAGTATATAACCGTTGTTTAATTAACAAATGCTATTTGCTTATTAATGAATAACAAATCATTTCATAATTCTCCCCATTTTAATTCGAATTAAACTTACACAATATTCCTTCTCTCTTATTAAATATATATTTCGATATTTTACATGAGAATTAACATCGAGTATAATTAGCAGAACGTAACACGATATTTCTTGAATCAATGAATGGAAGATAACGGAATGCAAGGATAATATTGAAAGGAATCTTCTAATGTTACTATCTTGAATGGAACATAAAAAGATTCAATTTTGATAATTATACTTTAAAAAAAGTTTTATTAAACAATTAAATGGAAGAGCGATAGATCGACAATTCACATCAGGAAAGCATTATTTACGCTCGTGTTTTTTCCTCTCGCTAAAAAGCAACTCAAACGCTATTATTAGCTGAAGAATAAAACACGCAAACACCAAAGTTCCGTTTAAAAAAAAGTAATTTTCATTAAAAAAACATTAGAATAGGCTGAAGTTTCCTTAAAGTAAGGGGAAAAAGTGTTAAAAGGGAGGAATTTTTCACTATTCCTTCCCTATTACCACGACTTAATCTGGTCATTTAGCTAATTAGGGTCTTAACGAATTAATCCTTATAAAGGATGATATCGCCCGTCATTATGCGGACGCTACTGATTGCTTTAAATTCTGAGCACGACAGGATCCCACGCCTACTATGTTTATGCTCGAGTAATTTGCCATCAAGTTATTGTATATAAAAATTTATGTAGTTGCATCGCATGCATATACACTTACATCTAATTCTGCCCATCATGCCTTTTATAGTAACTTGATCTACTTGATCAATGGTGATTGATTGAAGATTACCTGAAACAGATGAAAGATCAAGTATAAGAAGGAATATTTAACGAGAGTGATAAGATTTTTATAATCGTTCTGACATCTCCGTTATATCAATCAAATAACAAGAAGCAAATCTTTTAAAACGGAAGTCTATTTTACAAACACAAAAAGAACCTCCTGAGCATAAGAAAGATATCTTCATTTATTAAATTGCCTAAAAATAAATCGTCCACATTTTGTGTGTGTGGACCAGTCAGTAGTTTTTAAAATCTTCTAGTTCTAGCCGTTTCCTGGGACATGAAGTCACTATAAATAATCAAAAGAGTTCATAATCCGGTAGACGGTTTTAGTTTCTCACGGTGGATTGACCTTGAATCTATCATCCGGTTCTCCATCCCATTGGTTCATGGCTCGCGACCGACTTGATCCAGCCACTCTCACTGAATACCTTATAATAACTAGATTTTACAGAAAAAATTAAAACTGGTAATGCTTGATAATATGCGAAGAGAAGGTTGTTTAAGTTTAGAATTAATTAAACTTGTACGCGATATGCAAAATGTACAAAATAACAACGCAAACTTATTTTGCTAGTTAAGAAACAATAATCACACCTTGAAAGGTATTTCTTTGTTTTGTTTTAATTTATTTTATAGGAGCAAATGAGTAAAGATCACTTAACGTAT
>VTPC01091196.1:0-20088 GCA_011009095.1 Ignelater luminosus
TTCAGTATATATCCTTAGAAATTATTTATTTGGACACAGAAATGTTTGTTAATTATTAATTTATATATTGTTGTTTTTTCGTTGTGTTCGACATCTTTTTAATTTCCATTATATTACTTATTATTGTTACAATTTAAGTTATATATAAGTTTATTTGTTGTATATAGTTACTGTGTTCTTTTGGCAATCTGGACTGTCCAGACAGTTGCTTGGTTAATGAAGATTTATATATTTTAAGCCAGTAAGAACCAGTTTCAGAAATATGTTTTAATAATTTAATATTCCTCATTTGCACCACAGAAGAAATTACTCCAAAAAACCATTTATTCGCATTCCTTTGTTGACAACAACTTATACACAATAGACGGGACTATTTTTAAATAAAAGGCAAATGTGGATAGAAGAAACTTAAGAAAAGATCTGAACCAAACCATAGAACCTGAACGTTTAAAGAATTTATATTTACAAAGTACTAAAAATCGTTTAGTATAAATTACTTAATACTAATATTTATTTATTTTTTTCAACCTATTACATAAAAAACTATGATTAGTTAATATGTAAGTTGTCATTAATTCTTACTAAAAAAAATCTGTATGAGTAGAAAAATATTTCAGTTCAACTTTTATACCAAAGATAATATACAATGTTTTGTTCTTTTCCGACGTCTTCTGCCAGCTACCTGCTAGGATTAAATCTCCCCAATATGTGCAGAGTTCAGACTGTGATCCTGTCGGGTTGACGACTCCTGAAGTTAGGCATATTAAATGTACCTGATTGTACCTATATCTATATATAAGAGAAACGTCGCCCATAATATGAAAACATGCTTTTCTCAAAATTTAGGTGCTTTACAAAATCGTCTATTTAGAAGATTAAATAATAACCTTAGCAAAATTTTTACTGGGTACGACGAGATTGAAGTTGCTAAATGATGCTAGTCGTCCATTCAAATGATATATTTTTATTTTTTAATCTTCATCATCACTGTCTTCCTGGCTATCAATTTTATTGTTTGAAAGTGTGATATAAACATTAACGCATTCCATATGTTTCTAAAATTTCTCATCTTCATCATCGAACCAACTCTTCAATTATCAAACCTCTTTGAAGCAAGATTTCTCTTGATTACCCGCTTTTATCCAATGTTGCATCTCTGAAACGTTTCGCTTTTTCACAGCACATTGATTGTATTGAAATAACGCACATATGAAATGACTGAGGTAAAATATAACCAATCGGAAATTACAATAAAGTGTCAAACAAAAAGATAATCACAATAAAAAAAGCTTGACTTTTGTGAGTCATATCTAATAGTTTAAAATACCTTTATTCAATTGTACGTAGTTGCTAGAACAAAATCTGCAGCCATATCACCTCACGCACAGCTTGAAGTGACGTTATGTACAGATCAGCCGACTATTGGTTAATTCGATAGGGAAAGCATGGACGCCACAAGCGAGATGCAATAAGATGCATTTTTACATCTTTGAGTTAAAGATTGCGTTTAGAAATTTAACTGAATTTTGGAAAAAGAGTGGGAGAGAGAAAAATAGTCTATATATACTTGCCGCGCCGAACAGATGGAGTAATCGCGGACAATTCTCGCGATATTTACAAAAAAGGAAAATTCCTGCAAGTTAGAAAGTCGTCTATAATACCGCGCTTGCCCCTTTTTCTTGTAGGCAACCTGCCAACTTAAAGAAATTTTTTCTTTTTTTCGAAACATTACAAGAATTGCATTGGATTACTTTATCTGACCGGTGCGGCAAGTATGACCTTTCCTTCTATGACAGCTGGATAAAGACTTCAAATCTAATTCGTATGTAATAATATGCTACAAAAACAACTAAAAAACTGTAGAGCAGAACAAACGCAAACTACCTTGCTCTTGTATTTTGTCTCATTATCATTGCAGTCTAGCCAAAGATCTCGTGACTCTAGTTACAGATTGTTTATCTGTTTGGCTTTCACTTTATATCTGAAAAGGTCTCCTATGTTAACTTTAAACAGTCATAAAATTTGGCTTACTAAGAACTTGAGTATTCTATAGTATGTAGTTCAAGTCTTAGTAGCATGAGAATTATTGTTCTGCGTAGAATCTCTAGATTAAGATGTTAAAGCATGGGCGTCTTTTATTAAAACTGAAGAGAAATCTACAGATGAGTTGTAAAAGGTTTACAACAATCAAGAAAATTGGTCTTTTTTGATCATGTTTGATCCGCTATTGTCGAAATACAGAATTTCAGCTTATTTGTCCAATGGCTTCTGAACCAGATTGGCTCCAAGGATCATTGGATGCTTGAAGAAATTCCGATTTTCTGGTAACTTATTTTGTCCCTGTATTGATCCTCGCAAAATTATAATTATTTGAATGAATAAATCAGTGTTTTTGATTTAAAGTAACACAACTTTACTGCCCCCATTGGAGCAGCTTACCCTAATGTGTTTACAGTGTAGTTATATTATGGACATCTTTTATTCGTCTTAATTTTAACTTAATAATAATAATAAACTTAAGTTAGTTACATATTATAACTAGGTACTACTTATTTTTCTTTTCTAATAGAAAATAGACTTACGCCTAAAAACAACGTTTGATGAATTAATAGAAGGACGAGATGTTATCTACGATATCTATTTTCCCGTACAAAGTATTTTACCCAAACCAACTTGGATAGAATTCAATAACAAAGTTTATTGTGAAGGGCTTCCAGAACAAGGTAACGTAGCGCTTGTTTAAAATAAGATAATTCTATAATAATTTGTGACAAATTTTTTAGTACGTCCTGGAAGAGGTGTCACTAATATGTGGGCAACGCAAAATTACGACGTTTCAATTGATTTCAGGCCTGTACCGGTTACAACAAGAACGCTAATAAAAACAATTACCACACCACCGACAACGTTAAATATTCCAACTACATCTATACCATCTGCTGAACAATGTGGTGGCTCTTCGGTGACTATCCAAAACCGGATAGCCCATGGTGATACCATAGAAGAAGGAGAATTTCCATGGATGGTAGCTTTAACGTATCATTTTCAAGATTCCAAATACAAATACAGATGTGCAGGAAGTCTAGTGACCAATCGCCATGTAATTACAGGTGTTGTGTAAATGTTAACTGTGAATACACGAAATATAATATACAAAATATATTTTTAGCTGCTCAGTGTGTGCACTACGTTAATGCTTCCCTCATTCCGACTGAAGACTTGTTAGTAGTTCTAGGAATAATTAATTTTAGAAATTTGGAAAATGAATATGTAATTCGATATGTTCAAAGTTATACAGCACATCCTGATTATCAACAACTGAAAGGCGATGGAGATATTGCAATCTTAACATTATTAAAGAGTGTAGTATTTGAAACTGGCATTCAGCCTTTATGTTTATGGCAAGAGAATGATGATTTGAATGCGATTGTTGGCAAGAGAGGAACTATCGCTGGTTGGGGCGTAGACGAAATTATAGAAAATGTTGTCGAAGCTAAAAAAATTCGATCTACCTATAGTAGCCCAAGGCACTTGTCTTAGATATGATGCTGGTTTTCTAGGAATAACTTCAAACAGGACTTTTTGTGCTGGTAAATGTTAAATATACAAAACGTAAAGTCGCAGATTTATAAAAATTTTGTTTTTAGGAAATCTAGACAGTTCAGGACCGTGCGCAGGATATGGTGGTGCTGGACTTGTTATGAATATAAATGGGAGATGGACACTAAGAGGAGTTGCATCAACTGCTTTAAGCGACACCACCGGTACCTGTGATCCAACAAAATATACAGTATTTGCAGACGCAGCAAAATTTAGGGATTGGATAAGAAGTGCTTTGACGTAAATTGGAAATACAGAAGATAATTTCATAAATAGTGCTTAATTGTCTAATGTAAATAAGTTTTCGTTTAATCGAAACGTTATTTCGGGAAATTTTCCAAACCTTTTTATTAAATGATTGTATTTAGATACAATTTCTAGTATTAAACGTAACGTTTTAATTAGAAATCTAGCAGCAATGAAAAACTTTCGTTTTGCACGATAATACTTTCATTATCGAGGTGCTAAAAGATCCCATATTTTTCTACAATTATTAAGGTATGCTGTGTAGTACTCCTTATCGAGTTTGAGTTTTATGGCACTAGCTAACTAACAAAGACCATTTATCCAAACAAAAGGAAAGTGTGGGTTTAACAGTAATGTCGTAAATAAATAACTTGAATGAACAGATTACATCTGCAGGTCTGTATTTATGTAAGGTACACTCTATTTGACCTTTCTTGAGACTGTAGGGTAACGTTCTTCTATTTGACCTTTTTCAATATTATTTAGGGTTAGTAATAAGAAGCTTGTTAAGGTTTGCCCATTTTAATTTTAAATAACTTGTTTTCACCCTCACCCAGTGAGAGATGGTGCATCACTACTTGCAGCCAAAGCTGCAGACCCTTTTTATACCTTTAGATACCGCCAGCCTTGAAAGAACTGCGGCTTTCAACATATATAACAATTAATTGGAATAATCAACTAACATGGCTCAAAGGCTTCAGCTCATACATTTTGAACTTAATACTACATAACTTAACTAAATGCTAGTACTACAAGTCCGTTATAGTACATATGAAACAGGTGCATTTAATTTATTACTGAATAGGATCCGCCAGTGTGCAAACTACACTTGCACTTTCACGTTCACAACTCGCGTCACTTAGTCGTCACCTGGATGCAAAGAGATGATACGACCCAATTGCCATCGAAAGCTTGGAGTGTTTTCATTCTTGACTAGGACTAGCGTTCCGACCTTTACTTGGTCTTTGGCGGTTTCGTTCAAGTACTCCTTATGCCAACGACACCAAAAATGTTACGACATTGATTGCAGTTTTTGGTATCGGTTTAATCTGTTTTCAGGTACGTGTTGAACGTTAATTTGTGGCAAGCTTGTAGTGTTCGTCCAATGTTCGTTCAGTGTGAGGGAGTGAGGGCGGTCAGATCGTTTGGATCGTTTGAGAGAGGACATAGAGGACGGGAATTCAAAACACCCTCAACCTAAGTCAAGACCGTGTAAAAGTCTTCATACGTTAAAACGTTATTACCTAATACTCGTTTTAGATGCTGCTTAGAACTTTATATCCGCTTTCCAAATACCACCAAATGATGGCGATCTGGCGGGTATAAAATGCCATTTAATTCTCTCTTCCGACAATTTATTTGCTATAAATTCCCCTTCAGAATTTAGCATTTTATAGACCCGCTTTATCTCATCGTTTGCCCCAACAAAGTTCCAACCATTATCCGAATATACAGTGTGTCCAAGATAAGGATACACAGCATGTGAATCTTGGAAACGGTAAGAGATACAGCATCGGCTAATGAAATGAAAGTTGGCTATTTATAGGACCTTTTTGTTGGCGTTTGCAAAATCTAGATATCTTGGATAGTTTCAGAGATATTTAAAAAAAGTAGATTTCTCGATTTTCGTTATTTTTTCTTTCATTTATTTGAAAAGATATCGGGAAACTAAAACCACTTTTTTGCCACTTTTTGTGCTCTATTAAAATACACTAACAAAATTTCTGTACAACGTTTCGGTTTCGAGTAACCATCATCAACATCATTTTTTTAAATAGGTGGAAAAACAGTTGAAAATTGTTTTGAATAGCTCTTGTTGTCACGATTCTAATGATGTGAACATGATAGGGTTATTTTGATTTTGATCTTTTTGTGTTGAACGCTGCTGTGACCATCTGTAATAATTGCTGTTCATCTTTAAAATTTTGATTGATCAATGATTCTAGACAAAACCCCAGAGGAAAGAAATCTAACTGTGTTAGATCAGGTGATCGTGCAGGCCAGGGTACTGCAGAATGCATTAATTTATACCATAAGAAATTAAAATAACCCTATCATGTTTACATGATTAGAATCGTGACAACAAGAGCTGTCCAAAACAATTTTTATTTGTTTTTCCGCCTATTTAAAAAAAAGGAAGTTGATAATGGTTACTTAAAACCAAAACGTTGTGCAGAAATTTTGTTGGCATATTTTAATAGAGAACAAAAAGTGGCAATGGAAAAATGGTTTTAGTTTTCTCATATCTCTTCAAATAAAGGAAAGAAAAAATAATAACGAAAATCGAGAAATAAACTTTTTTTTAAATATCTCTGAAATTATCCAAGATATCTAGATCTTGCAAACGCCAACAAAAAGGTCCTATAAATAGCCAACTTTCATCCCATTTAACCAATTCTGTATCTTACCATTTCCAAATTCACCATGCTGTGCATTCTTATCTTGGACACACTGTACATTGCAAGGTTTCCCTCTACGGCTTATAAATCTTTTAAGACCCGCAAGAAAGCTTTCTGTAGTGAGTTCCGTAATTAATTCTAAATGAACTGCTTTAGTACTCATACATACTATCAAACATACATAATCTTTAATAGTTTTTGCACCTCGCGTTATCCTATCCTTTAAACTAAAAGGCCCACCATATTCAATCCCAACGTTAAAGAGAGGATGGTATTCGTAGACTCTAAACTCTGGTAAATTTCCCATCAAGTAAGTCAACACATTGGATTTAGTCCGAAAGCATGTCACGCAATTTCTGAGGATCTTTTTACAACTATTTCTAGATGAAAGTGGTTAAAATCTCTCTCTTAACGAAGAAATCGACATTTGAATCCCACATGTTCGTGACGTATTATAATATCCGTCAAGTTGTGACCTTTTGGTAAAATGATTTGATGTTTTTTACAAAAGTCAGAATGGATTTAATGCGAGAAGTTTACTCTTTCTGCTAATGCACTTATTTTTTGACAAATCATCATATTCTTGCGAAAAGCATTACTTCTGAATACACCTTATGATTAATAGCTGAACATGATTCAGTTCTTCAGGGTGTAGTGCGCTTGTTAACCTTTTACAATTATTTTTACAGTTATTTGCAAATCGGATAATATAACCCACTATCCTCAACAGTTTATTCAGTGACGAATATTTATTACTAAGTTGTATGGTGATGTTGATTAAGGCAATTGAAGCAGATCGCTACTCACTTATATGACTTACATTCCATTCATCGATGTTGCGTGTTAACCACTCGGGCCCGTGCCACCAAAATTTATAATTTCAGAGAACATTTGCATCTACACCGTGGGAGAGTATATCAGCTGGATTTTCCTCAGACCTAACATGATACCAATCATGTTAATTAGTAAGAGAGGTTATCTCACTTACTCGATTTGCCACAAACGTTTTCCATCGGGTGATGTCTTCGTTTAACCACGCCAGCGTTACCGAAGAATCGATCCAATAATACGTATTGTCGAAACGAATCTCTAAACCTTCTAATACCTTTTTTGCCAGGTTTGCTAACAGTACAGTCGCGCAAAGCTCTAACCGTGGTAAAGTGATCCTTTTTATAAGCGTAACTCGCGATCTGACACAAAGCAAACTTGAGGTAATACACATACTCGCATTTTCACGCTCCATAGGCCTTTTCAGAGGCATCTGCAAAACCGTGTAGTTGTATGGAAATATAATTTAATAATATGGAATGTCATGGTATTTTCAACTCAGTAATGATTTTTAACTCATGCTGAAACGCGCCCAGTTATCAAAAACTTCTTTGGGCACATCCGCATCCCAAGGAATCTAGCTTCCAGAGTTCCTGCATAATAAGTTTTGCAACGACTATTATAGGCCCAAAAAGTCCTAAGGGTTCCTAAATTTGACAAATAACAGATAAGATTTCGGGTTTACTAATGCTTGTGACGTTCCTATCAAATTCTCGCGCTTGGTATTGTATAACATCTAAGGTAAAAATATAGTGCATATCGCGCACTGCTGTTTCTCGAAGGGAACAATCAAGTTGGTCCACAGACCAAGTTTGACTCTGTCTCGAAATACTGAATAATTTTGCACATAACAACTTCGATACAATAAAAAAAGCCGGTTGCACACTGTATCAAGGAACGAAACACAGACGATCCATTGAAAATGGAAAAATACCAAACGTGATTGTTTCAATTTGATACGGCCTTTTATAAAATCGCACCTCAGCGTTCCTTCTTGCAACGGAGCCTAAATATAAATAAGTTCTTCCACGAATCGGCAAGAGCAAAAAAATATACCAGAAACCTATAAACAGTTTTCACTAGAGTGAAACACGTTTTGACGATAAAACCATGTATTGAATTTCATAAATGATGCCTGAATAAAACTTTCTCACAACAAAAAAATGATCTCATCGACAACAAAAGAAACATAAAACAATTTATCGAATACATTTTATGATGAAATAGAATAATAATAAATTTGAATGAAATACAGGTATTCAAAGGAAATGTTAAATTTACTGCTTGAAATGCACCCAAAGATCCATTGAGTTCTCAAAAAGGGTAGATCTGCACATGATTTCCATTGATATTTAAATTAATTTTACAACTTGGGTATAATGACCCAAGTCAATGAACTCGCTGTATTCATTATGACTTAATCTATTCACGCGTGACTTGATTTTCACGGTCCCCAAAAACTCATAAACAGCTGCATCTTCAAAATTCAATTCTAAATTTTGGGGAATGCTCTTCAGTTTTAGGTCGTGTTGTTCCCATATTGTTCAACGTCCTATGTGTCTAAGAAGAGGATCTTTCCTAAATAAATACAAAGATTAAAACACAGCATTTAAAAAGGATACAAACAATAAACTGTTATTTATTGAATAGTTACAAGTTTATTACCTGGAATGAAATGTTTTGTTAAGATTTTCCCACAATCAGGTTTTGTGCTTACTTTATCCTGGTAAGCTAGTCAAATTGTTTTTCCTCGTTTCTCCGCTTTCCTTGTGACTTTTGAAGCAGCTCGGAATTACTGTTGGATAGCTCGAAATTAGCTCGAAAATATGGTCTAGGTCGATTTGCTGATTTCCGGATTTGACTAGCTAACTTTACGTGTCTCAATTTTTGTGTTGTGTTATCCCGTAGATGCTTGTTTAGCTTGCATTTCGAATTACATGTACCTATTTTTATATCACTTCTTGCCTCGATTTGGCATTAAGACTCTATCGTAAAGTCTTCTTACGAGAAGATAATAGTTGGTGCAATTGTTAAATTGTCGTTTTTACGCCCAGTCAGGTTTCCACTTCTTTAAACAAAATGTATTTGAAAAGAAGTGGAAAGCGTACTAAAATGTGATTGCGAATAAATTTATCTGTAAAACTGTCAAAAAAATACTTAATATAATGTAATTACATAGTTTTTGTTTGTTTGTGTAATTAGTGACAATAATTAATGACAATAATTAGCGGTAATTGAGCATTAAGGGTTATAAAGACATTAAATTTAAACGCATTATCTACCCAAGTATTCGAACAATTTGCCAAGCTAATTAGTGAAGTTTTAAACTGATTAAATAAATTTGTAGCAAAATTATAAAGACACGTAAAAGGAAAATTCACATTAACTCACTTATAGAAACAAAACTACAAACTTGTGTAATTTCGCGTTATACGTTAAGATCGATAACTAAAAGCTAGGTTTGATGGGAGGTGTGGTCCTTCTAGATGCGAAAAATAAACATAGAATACTAAGATCACCACACTACTACACAATACGTTCTTATCACAAAGTCAAATTAATTTAAACTGATAAAATGTTAGTTTCGACACATTTTTGCCGTATTCCTATCTGCTTAGTTATTTTGTAATGTTATTTCTATTGTATGCATGCAGAAGAATAAAAGTCAGTTCAAAATTCAGTAAACAATTACATAGAAAGAATTAGGTTTTGGTGATTTTTAAAATAAACATACTCTTAATGAAAACACAATTTTTAATTATGTAATATGTCTGCACTTAAAAACTCGTCTAAACAAAAACTGTGTACAAACTACCAATGTCATTCGAAAAAATGCGGAGTTTTCAACAAGTTCGTTTAAAAAAATGTTAAATTTAGCAAATCTATTTTTATATTGCTAATATGTGCCGCAGTAAAATCTGCAGATACTGAAATTTTTTGCCATCCATTTTTATTGTTTGAAATAAAAAAGATCTTACAGAGCATTATACTGACATATAAAAACATTTTGAAGTAAGAAAAACATAAAAATGTTTTTTGCGGCTTCTTTCTATGTGTTGTTGGTAAACAATGAATGTTCAATTACATTTCTGTTTAAATAGTTAATATAAGTACAATTTACTGAAATGGGCAAGAAAGAGAAACTGTTTCAAGGATTTTTTTCTAATAAAATGTGCTGCTTGACAATGCATTATAGAACAGAGTAGGTAAGCCAATATTAGAAATTTAGATTCTACAGAGGTTTAAAATTTGTTGATCAATAAAGAACTTGTATTGGTAAGTAATAAAATTACAGCTTGCAGAAAAAAAATAATTATTTATTTTGATTTGGGGTCTTTGAAAGTGATAAAAATCGAAAATCATCATTATTTTTGAAAGCATTGCTTTTTCTGAAGAAAAATCATCAGATAATACGCCCGATACAAAAAGAATTATGATTTGGCAGTTTTTGTACACTCTGGGCATGCGAATTTAATTTAGATTAGTTAGCGTTTATGAATAATTAGATTACTGATTTGTGTTTTCAGAAATTATCTGAAAAACATTATTTTTACCTCGACTTTCAATTCTTGAGCTTACAAGACAAAATGCGCTAATTTTGAGGGTGTTTTTTTCAAAGTGCTAATTTCCTTTTATTCCTAAATAAATTGGAATCTTTAGAAGTAAAAATTATAGTAAAATACCTCATGATGAAAACGCCTTGCACCAAAAACCTTCAAGATCAGCACATTTTGTTTTGTAAGTTTAAAAATTGGAAGTCTAAGAAAGACTAATGCTTTTTAGATAATTTCTAAAAACATAAACCAATAATCTAACTATCCATAAGAGCTAACTAATCAAAATTTATATTCACATGCCCAAATTGCATAAGAGAAAAACAACTGATTTATATGCAAGTAGTTTGGCACTTCAAACAGAAGTAGATGATGTAACAAGTTTTTAACAGACACATTTTACGCAGGTAAACTGTGAAAAACTTGTATCAAAAAATCCGAATGTATATTCATTGTTTATAGTAACAATCTTAAATGAAAACTTTAAAGATGCAATGAATTCTGGGGTACGTATATGTAAAAGGCGCTTTTTATATCGTCGCTTGAAAGAAGAAAGCAAGAGCTAACACATACATTAACAGTGAGTTAATATAATAACTCCATGCATGTGAATTTAAGGTCTATGCTGAATAAAAAAGTTGTATTAAATGAAATGCTCATAGTAGCCCTAACGTGTTATCAATAAACATTGATTACAGGAAGATTTTTTATCCTATGCAGCAATTGATAATTTTAATACTGTGAGAAAGAAAAGAAAAGAAAAGAGAGGAGGTGGAACCTGCCTTAGAGGTCTACACGGGCCGAGCTGTTGAGTCGGGCCCTTACGCAGCCCGGCACCAAATTCGGGTCCGGATCAGACCGGGCCGCAATTTAAAATTTTATCTGGTTATACGGACCTACGTTGGTTAATCGATCCGGTCGTGCTTCTCGGGCTGTTAGTGCTTGTCGAGCTTATCGGGTCAGTCAGGCTTTTCAAGTTGTTATTTTTATACTGATTTGGGCAAGCATTATTTTCATATTGAACCAAAGCGGAGGAGTTACACAGCGTAGCGCAAAAGCTTGCGCAGGCCAGGTTTCGTGTTCGATCCTCAGTTTAAAATTATAACAGGCTTTCCGGGTGTAGGTTGCGTTGACTCGATCGCTCCGAACAGGTCTGTTGGACTGTCGAGTCTTTCGGCGGTATCGGGTTTTTACGTTTGTTGGATCTCTTAGGCTGTTTGGTTCTCTCGAGCCTGTCGGGCCGTTGGAGAGAAGTTATCGAGTTTTTCTCGGGTTGCGTCAAGTTTACTCTTAGTCGGGCCGAATTTGAAGATTTAGATCCGTGCAGGGCTTTACTTAAGTTACATTGAATTCTTTTATCTTCTGTTTTATTTCTCATGCTAAACAGGGTTAATTTGGAAATTTGATTCAGTCACTAAATCTCGTTTACTGTCTTAAAACCACGGTATTCTATAATCCATCAGCTCGGATTTTGGTAGCATTAAATAGAAACCTGCAAGGGCCGGGTTTCTTAGTCGGTTCTTTGTGCTGTCTGGCCTGAAGCTCGAGTTCGAGTTGCGCCGGGCCTGATTTTAAAAATTTATCAAGTTCTACGAGCCTAAGTCGAGTGTGAATGTCAAGCTGTTCGGACTCGTCGAACCAGTCAAGCTTATCGAGTTTCGTATTGACCCGGACGGATTACATTTTGTACTGAACAGCACCAAAAAATTGTTATACTGACTTCGACAGATGCTATTTTCGTACTGACCCGGACAAGCATTGTTTTCATACGGAACCGAAGAGGAGGAGTTTCGTACTGCACCGAATCGGAAACATTGTCTTACTGAGTTAGACGGGCGTTATTTTTATATGAACTGGGGCGGGCATTAGTTTTATACTGAGGCGGAGGAGTTTCGTACTGTACCGTAGAAGCCTGCACGGGCCGGGTTTCTTGGTCTGGTCGGTTCAAAGGGCGGGTTTAGATTGGGCCGGGCCTCAGTTTAAAAACCTATCGGGTTTTCCGGACCTACGTCAGCATGATCGGGTCTGTCGGCACTATCGGGCTTGTTGGGTCATTTGATCTTATTGGGCCTCTACAGCCTGTCGAACCTCTCGATCCTATCGGGTAGTTCGGGCGTTATGAGCCTGTTGGACCTCTTGAACCTGGCAAGCAGTTTGGGCCTTTTTGGTCAATCAAGACGTTACCGGGATTTCTCAGGCCTCTCAAGTTTACTCCCAGTCAGGCTGGGCCGGGCCTGAAAATTTTGATTCATTCAGGTTTTTTACCTGTCTATTAACTAAGCAGGGTGTAAACTACATAGAAACAAAAAGTTATAAATGACTTAGGCCAAAAAGAAAATTGTGAATTAAGTGCAGTTGTAATCTCAGATTTTAAACTGTTAATCGCCTCAGTCTACAGACCCATCAACGGTAATTTTAATATATTTAAACAAATCATGAAATAATATGCAGAAAAGCAAGGGTGGCGGGATTTTCCCGGCGGCGACTTTCCGACGGTGCACTTCCCGGCCGGGCACTTTTCGGCAGATGATTTCCCAGCAAGGGTACTTCCCGGCACGGGCATTTTCCGGCATGGACACTTTCCGGAACCGGCATTTCGACTATACTTTCGACTATGCTTAGTCCACGATATTATGTTGAAACATAATATTGAGCTGGTTAAAAGCAATCGTCAGCGAGAGAGCTTCACTCTCGGACCCCTAAGGGTTTCAGGGTGGAAGACCCAGTCAAAAATTAAAACAATGTAGTAAATTATTGTTATTTAAATAAAACAGACTTTCGAACACAAATTGTCAAAAATACATACATACGTATTTGGAAGTTAATAAAAACTATAACACGATTAGACATCTATAAAATAATTACAAATCCATTGCATAAAATGAACAATAAATATTATAAACTATTCGTCGCAAATGTTCAGTGATATAGAAGTCTCCGTCACCGTACTGAAATACAACAGATTCAATCTTCCAGCCGATGCCTTATAGAGATGTTGCTGCTGCGTGTTGCCGTTATACATCTGCGCAATCCTGGTTTCAGTCAGTGCTTGCTCTTTCTTCAAGCCATCAATGAACTTGTATATAGTTAGTGGGGTAAGCACAGCCCAGCTAAGATGAGAAGCCCCGATTAAACGCCTCATAGTTGTTGTTTGTCTTGGGCATGTCCTCTAAGACCGAATGGTAGCAGTTCCATAAATTATTCCACCTATCAACCCAGTTTAGCTTAAAGTATGTCGTGAATTCTGCAAGTAATGTCTGCATCCCGTCTGCCACAAAGAAGAGTTCATCCAGAAGGACATCGTACACCGACTACACGTCATCGGAAGGAATAAATACCAAAATGTTCAGTTAACGGATTTTGTCTCGCTTATTTAGGTACATGCGTAATTACGTACATACCTCGCATTTCAAGATCTTTATTTTTCATTTCCTTCTTAGTACAGTGATGGTTTAAATTTAATACGTATGTATTATAATTGAGAATAAATATGTATGTATATTAGTGTGGCCGTAGAAAACTTTTTGTAGGTAAGCATTTGATAAGGCCCATTTGCCTAAAAAAAAACAAAATTGGCATACGTTTTAAGGTTAGGTTATAGTGAATCAGTTGGAAGACTTTCACCTTCCCCCCAACCACTCCCGCCCCAAAATCTTAATTAATACTTTTCTGTCTCTGTCTTTAGTTCATGAACGGCTTGGCCGATTTTAATTTTCTTTGATGTAAAAGATTGAGAATTTATACCCTTTAAAATGATTCATCACACATGGAGTAGCACCATTTAAAGTTTTGGAATGGGGGTGGTTGAGACGGAAGGTGAAAGTTTCTTAA
The DNA here is from genome assembly GCA_011009095.1 of Ignelater luminosus. Classification (NCBI taxonomy): domain Eukaryota; kingdom Metazoa; phylum Arthropoda; class Insecta; order Coleoptera; family Elateridae; genus Ignelater; species Ignelater luminosus. The sequence continues at coordinate 14,459 of VTPC01091196.1, forward strand.
CTAATTATAATAGGTTATTGAATGTCCCCCTCCAAAACAAAATCGATGTGTTTCATCGACTTTTGATAATTTTACTAATCAAGAGTTATTTCAGGTGGGAAGATTTCAAATAAAAGCCCTGTATAACTCACTCAAGGCACGTTATTTTACTATAGTCTAACTTTAAAGCGTATGCCAATCTTATGTTTTAGGCGAAAGGGACCTTATTAAATGTTTACCTAAAAAAAATTTTAGGTAACATTTTACATTTTTATCAGAAATTCTAGTTTTCTGTAGATTTTAGGTTTTGTGCAAAACTAGAACGTTCTTATAAGAACCTTAAAATGATAAGTACGAGCAGCTTCTTTAATTTAAATAGTTATCAGAAAGTTATTGAAGATATTTTTATAGTTGTTATAAACAATTAATTCTATTAGTATGACAAGAAAATAAATTCGACTGCATTGTCAAATGAAATCATAAGAGGAAACTATAAGTCACACTTTATAAAAGTTTTTTTCATGCATACTTGGGCATCTTTAGGTTGTCTCGATAGACACAGTAATTTAATGACAAAAATGTAGTGTTGCAGTATTTTTTCATAGAATACATCGTTTTTGAGTAAAATGGAATATTCCACTGGAATGCAATGTCAAAATTTAATTTAGAATTTCTTATTGTTTGTTTTAATATATTGAAATATCAAAATGAAATTTTTACCCTACTACCGAGAAATATAATTAGGTTGTCTTCAGAATCTTGGAAATGCATCGTTTCCGAGTAAAATCACAACATCAAATCTTCATTTAAGATTTCACTTTAAAACATAGCGTTTTACGAAAAAAATATGTCTGAATTTGTCATTAAAATGTTTGTAGTTGTAGCGTAAATATCCTTTTTTCCGAAAAAGTTTGGTTGTACTGCTCTGCATCATCAACTGAAATTCGCATAGTATTTTAATATTGCACGTTGTTTCTGAGATATTGGAAAACAAAAAATCCTAAGTTCTGATACTGAAAGACTTCAAAATATTTTAGTCTGCTCGAAAACTATGTAATATATGAAATAAGTACAAGTACCAGTCAAAAACGAGATCATTGTTTTTCGTTTTAGCGGCGTAACAATCTTTTTTGGAAGATGTCCCCCCCCCCCAGTCTATTTGATGGCGGTATCCACAAAAGCTTATTTTAATATCTCACTGTTTTTAAGCAAAATTAATTCACTAAGGCTTTAAAACTCTTGTTGCTCTTTGAGATTTAAATTTAGTAGAATTTAGACTAGACGGTTTAAAGAAAATTTAAGCAATAATATTTTATGAAAATTCTAACTTAACATACAATAATAATCCCAGTTTACCAACTTTAAGCCTTATGAACAATAAACTAACAACTAGTATTCGAATACTTTACATAAAAAGCTTCTTATTAGCGTTGTGTAATTCTTGAAATAAAATAAATATAATCCCTCATAATATTTTCGTAGCAGAATATGTAAAACACTCTCACTGATACCGTGAGGTAACCAATTTTATCAAGTAGTAAATAAAAAAATGCGAATTTGACACTGTTACAAAAATAAAGTACTCAACATTGCGTAACAATAAAGCATGTAATCTGAGAAAAGGTGTGTTTGAAAGAATTGGTCAAGCTGAAAATATAGATTTGTCAGAAAATTTAATCGAATCGCTTGAAATATTGAAAGAGTTTCCGAAATGTCAGGTGGTTAGATTGAATGGAAATAAGGTGGAACGAAGCGATTTATCCTTCAAGTTAGATAACACGGAACTAAATCAACTTGAATATAAAAGTTTCAGAGACTATTCATATAAATAAGTGTGAAACAAATAAAGTATTCTAGGAAAGATTATTGTTTATATCCAATAACTCAATGTTGCAACGTAAATATTTTATTAAAAATATTCAGCACGGTTTTACTACTACTAGTTACCTCTCAAGTTAAGGCTTATATCAAGAGTATTGATTTACTAGAACATCACACCTTCTTAAACGGATCACAGCATATCAGTTCGTCAATAACCTGCATTAAAGTATTTCTTTTTTTCTCCCAAACTCATGGCATATTAGATTATGCAAATTACCTTAATATTATTATATCTTCGTTTTATTTATATAAAAAAATAAATATACAAATTCCAAGGGCACCAATAAACTTGACAGGAAAAAGTAGATCAGGTTTCTTTTAGCTATTCTAAAGTACCTCCCATTAACCTCAAATTTGAACCACTCTGTACACACTCATTTTATAATCTAAAGTCTAAATTATACTTCATAAGCTACAACTAATAACAACTTATGTATAGAAGTAGACACGTTTGTTCTTTTGTTGTTCATACAAATTTATCTAAAGTTTGTTTCTTTACTTATGGGGTTAAACCCTTATCAATGCCGTTGAAAGCAAATTCTCATGAATAGATGACAACTCAAAAAGCTATTTAATGTGTTTACATGCGGTAAACTGCTTTTAGAACTCTTTAGTTTAGTGACTGCGGATTTTATGTTTTACTTGTTACATCTCAGGCAGGATTTTAGGATAGACAAATTATCTTTTAAGTTTTTCATAATGTGTTACTTTGAATTATACTGTCACAAGAAAATGTCAGCAGAGGAATTTAAATGTTATAACTTATAATTTCATTAAAGAAATAAAGAAACAGAACAGACCGTTTGAATTATTTTTTACATTGCTTGTTTAATGTGTTTAGTGATTCCTTTTCTGTCTTAGTCTTATTTTTAATAATCAACATTTCAGAAAATGCGGAATAACTTGTTCTATCCAAAATAAAAAGCAAAGTTGTTTGAAATAACTTCTAATCTCGTGATCCTAAGCCCTTATGAATTATGAGTCTCTTTTAATAGCAACAATCAGGAAATCATCATGTAAAAATAACTATTTCGTAGGTAAGACCAAAAATAACAAACATTTTATTTAAACTTAAAATACTAAACAGTTTGTACTAGAATATTGACGAAAAGACGTGACGTTGCACGTAACGCTATTTTTTGTATATAAATGTTATAATTGCTTTAAATGCTTAATCTCTCACAGAAAAGAGAAAAAATTCATTTTTACTATGTTACAAAATTAACATAACAAACAAAGCTCTCTTTAGAAAAACAAGCTTTACGTACAAGGTCACGTGTTTTTGAAAATTCCCTAATAAGTAATTTATTAAAAACAGGCTAATAACGTTTCATCAATTTTACATTTGTGAATAAAACTGCAGGACCGCCACCTTCAAGCTATAGATCGTTTGCATAATTCTTGCATTTGGTGTACTCACGTCCATACAAGCGACAGTCTCCGTAGCTGCACCTGTTGCAACTCTCTGTTGTTTGCTTTATCTCTTAAACTAGAAGACCTTTGAAGTGTTGCTTTTGGAGACACTCACGATCATTGCGAGTCGTACAAGAAATTAAAGAACTGATATGAAGGTAAACAACACTGTTGCGATAAGAGCAAAACACTTTGTTGGAAACACACAGACAAGATATAGGTACTGCCCGTAGAGAACCCATCAGCAATAGCATAATGTCATTGGAAAGAATAGGGTCAAAGTAGGTTAGGAAAAGGAATCTTTATCACAGCCATTGCTGGGAAAATAGCTTTCCAACTCCGTGTGTCTAAGACTATCGGACTCAATGAAACAACTATACACCGACCTTCAATGTCAAACACTGCACTGACCATACGAACGGTACTGATGTCAGTTGTAAATATTCATAAACTCACCATTTAGCGAACAAACCCCGTACGAGTCACGTGATCTTAATTTTCAAATTTTGATTTGTAAGTGGGTGTTACAGGAATTAATTCTTCTCTTGCATGAGTAAATGCAAAAACCACTCGCATACGCAGTTTTAGTTCCTGGTCCAGGTTAGATCATCTCGTATTGCTAGGAATTCTGCTCGAAAAGTCAAGCGTTCTCTTCCAAATTTTTCATACCTTCAGCTCTGATTGTATCTTGCATCGTGTTTGACTTCTCTAAAAGGTGATTTATTTCCTTTCTTTTTTCTTTCACAGTATTACTTCTTCTCTATATTTACACCTTAAAATCTGGTATAATTGGTTTCCGACCTTAACGTCTAACCGTAAAGGTATTAGGTTTGTTAAAATCTCTAGTATCCTTGTTGCGGTTATTCTATAAGCTTTCCAACCATTCTGCAGTCTGCACCAATATTGGATTTATTCCTTGAATATACATCACGTTGCACAATACTTATTAAAAGTGAGACCTTTATGGCCTTTGCTCAGCTAGACTTGGAAGACGTTCTTGAGGGTAACTGGAAGAAGGTTATAAATTCAAGACAAAATAAACTCCAAAATTTATACAATATAGAAAAAAACTGGTATCTTGTAGAAATGCAAATAAATAAATAGAACAAGTCAAAATCTTGCAAAATTGATTTGAAGCCTTTAGAAAAATGATAAACATCATAAATGTAAAGATGGAGTCACAAAAGACTACTTTATCTTATATGTGGAATTTTGAAAAGTATAATTTAGAAAAATATTAAACAAATGCAAAAATTACCACTTGTAAGTAGCAAAAGGTGTTTTTATGCATTTATTTAAAAATTTTAATGCAAAAGTTAAAAAGAGAAATAGAACGATGAATCGACCTTTAGTAAGATTTTAGCAACTGGCAGGGTAAGGTGGGGGTACGTCTGATTGGTGTAGAAAAAGGCGGACTTACACCAAGCAAATTATTGCTATTGGCCATTTAGCTAGCAACAAATCTAAAAGCCACAAACAAATAATATGAAATAAAATGAAAGTACTTAGATAGAAAATTGTAAATCGAATATTAACTACTCGATTAGCACATTTAACGCCACGAAAGGCAAACTAAAATGGTACACACAAATATCATAGTGCATAGATTCTTCAATAGAATAAAACGCGTTTCTAATGATATAGCCTTTAACCTTAACTTTGAAATTTGTTAATGGTAGTCTGATTATACTAACTGGAAGACGGTAAAAAATAGGCCCATAGTAATCGACGGCAATGCGACTGTTTGTCAGTCTAAAGTACCCTATTCAAAAATTGTCTCTAGCTTTAGTGAAGTGGCCGTGTATACTATCCTGAGAAATAAAGCTGTTTAACATATATAAACAGGGTAGTGTTAAAGTCTTCAGACTAATAAATTTATCTTTAACATTATAAGCTGAGTCCATAATAATTCCTACAACCCTGCGTTGTAATTTAATGACTGTACTAGAGTGACACGAGTGACATCCAAGAAATCAATGTATTACTGAAACAAAAAGGGAATGATAAGCCATCAATAATACCTCTTGAGAAACATTATTGTATAAACTCTGAAAAACATGTAGGCTTGTTGATAATTTGCTAACCAAATAATCAACATGAACATTCCAGTTTAGAAGAGGATCTAGAATTTCTGCTAACGTAATAATTTTGTATACCATGTATTTGTAAGAAGCCAGTCTCCTATTCTGGACCTGGTATTCTGTAGTACATCTAGTAAAATTGGTAAATCTCTATTAGTTCTGATGACTGTTGTGTCGTCAGCATATTAGGTCAGATCGGTGATGGGAATACTATTTTCCTAATTATTTAAAAATATTTAAGAACAACACAGGACCCAACACCGATTCTTGGGGCAC
>VTPC01091196.1:25088-51807 GCA_011009095.1 Ignelater luminosus
CTTTATTTTATGGACCTTGAAATTAATATTTTTTTCATCTGAATCAAATATCTGCATTTAATATTTGCTTTAATAATTATTTTTGCAAATTACTAGCTCTGAGAGTAAATTTCTTTTAATTTTTGTATTAATTTTTTTTTGATTACACGATTAATAGAATATTTCGATTAATTGGTTAATCTGATAATTGATTATTTGGATAATCGATTAATTGAATGGTTAGATAATTAATCAATGGATTATCTAAGTGATAAAATAATAGTCGATTAATCGCTATCAATACCTTACTTATGCAGGGAATTGATATCAAATAAGTAGCTATTAAGTGCTTCATGAATAAAGCTATAACGGGAAAAGGTAGGAAAAGAGGGCTAATACCCGTTACGGATGACGGAAGATGTTCAATCCCGTAGCTCAAGTCGAAGACGAGGGTGGTTCAAGCTAAACCTTCCTTAACAAAAAAAGAAGGAAAGCTTACACTCACAAAAACTCTTGACAAATCTAAAAGATGTTAAAAATCAAGAGCGCCAGAAGCTGAAGGTCATAGTTCATAGATAAAGGAGGGCATATTTGTGGGTCCCGAAATTCGGCAATTAATGAATGACAGCGGTGTAGATGCGGTTCTACAAGGAAAAGAAAAGGTGGCGTGGAATTGTTTTAAATCTGTCGTAAAAAGCTTTCTGGGCAACAACAAAGCGGAAAATTTCAAAAACCTCGTCGACGAAATGTTGACAGCTTACCGCAAAATGGGATGTAATATGTTGCTAAAGATGCATTATTTATATTCCCATTTGGATTTTTTCCTAGACAATTTGGGAGCTGTAAGTGATGAGGATGTGGAGCATTTCCATCAAGACCTTTCAACGTTGGAAAACCAGTACCAGGGAAGATGGAATTTGAACATGTTTGGTGATTAGTGTTAGTTACTAATTATAGAAGACCCTAATACAGAATTACACAAAAGGACATTGTCAAATAGAATATTTTAATGGGTTTTATGTACATTTTGTAATACAAAATGCATCTAATTACTTTAGCGTCTTATTTCGAAACAAAATCATGTTCTTCTCGGAAACTATACGTGCTAGGGAAAAACCAAAAGCAGATTTCAATTCAGCATGAAAATGAGATTCAGGATTACCTGTTTGTAATCAAGAACGAGAAGAAAAGGATTCAATTTGTTAATCAGTGTTTTTATGCACAATCCTACTCACCTTGTTTCTGTAAATCTCAGATTGTTTGTGAGAAACACGCTCCCACCACATTGTAAATTTGGCAAGCTACACAAAGCATAACTGGTGTCCATCTATCGTCTCACTATTTATTTTAGAAGTTACCTCGAACCGAGAACCCACGGCCACTGCCTAACAGCGAAGGCCCACCACTCCTCTCATCAAGTGCTTCCAGTGTGCCCAAAAGCAGGAGATTTTGAAAAAAACTCTTAAAACTACTTTATTGTGTTTTATTCGAGCAAACTCGATATTTTTGTTTGTTGAATGCTTTAGTAAGAATTCTACTTCCTAATTGCTTTTAAATTTACCTTCTCATTTTAGTGTACTTGTGCAAAAGGGACAGTTTTAATAAATACATAACTAGAGGAAATTAAAGAATTTATAAAAATATTATGTAGGTTATCAGGTGGCTTTAAAACTGAATTTAAAGCGCTTTACTATTTACTTGAATGGCTGAGACTATTTTGTTTTTTTCAAAGCTTGCCACAAAGAAAAAAAGCGGAGTATATTATAAAAAGGCCCAAATAAAGCAATTAAAACTTTTTTGAACGTTTTCTCAATTATATCTCAATTACTACAAAATGCCCTGCCGGCTAGACTAATTATGAATTTTACTTGATCAAACATTTAATGAACAAGTTATGAAAACTTCTTACGATGTACAAAAGTAAATCCTAAAACGATACAAAAAATAAAGCTAGCTTTACTTCAACTTGCTCTTTTAACCTTAGTAGAGCCACTTTCTAGGTTTACTACTTTAACTTCTTTGACAGTTTTTGTTAAAAGTTTTCAAATAATTCATTTTGTTTCTTCGAGGTCGCTTACGCAGTCGTCGATTCAATTTAGACAGTTCAGTAAATATTTCTTGTAAGCACTTACTGATTGTAAAATCTGTTATTATTTATTTAATAAAAAGGTAATAATAATTTGTCAATTCATTTAAAACGTATAATAACAATAAAATTATTAATTTATGTAGTTATAGTCTTAATAGTCCTTATTTACAGCCTGCTTATTATACTGTCGATTATTGGCAGTAATAATGTGTTTAGTTACTGAACTTTTAAGTTTCTGAATGAATTTTCTAAATGGTAAATTCTAACAGATTTTTTAAAGCTGTTTACCACATTTCTTTCAATTTCAGAACCTAAATGTTTCGTCTTCTAGCTTTCAGACTATTATTGTTGACTAAGTTCGTTCTTATTACTCTTGGAAACGAAATTTGTTATTTCTATTACACAGGAGTGGATGAAAGTTTTTGTAAGGAAACCAATGCGACAGACTTAAAAGAAGCAATTCGTACATCCATACTCTCAACTATAAAACCTAAGCAGATTAATAGCTTAACTATCAATTCTCTAAATCTAACATCTATTAACCCTGCTGCATTCGACAAATTAAGAAATCTTACCTTTTTAACAATAACGAATACAACAATAAAAGAATTGTTCCAAAGGTACTTCTGGAAAGTGAAAAGTCTGCGCCATTTGCATTTGTGGTATGATAACATATCCGCTATAGAAAAGAGAGCATTTTTAAAACTAAAGTTGTTGGAACATTTAGATTTATCACACAACAGTTTGCGTTATGTTCGAAGAGGTTGGTTTCTGGGTTTAAATAAACTCGAAAGATTCAATTTGTCTTATAATTTAATTCGAACAATTGAAGAAAACTTATTTAAGGGGCTGTTTTCACCATTTTGTAGGATAAAATTAAATAATAACAAAATTTCAGTATTGGGCACTGGAATGTTTAATAGCACTATAGCGATAGAACTTAATCTTTCTTATAATTCAATTTATCGTATATTTGATAAATGTTTTGAAAACAGTTTTATTGATCTTTTAGACTTAAGCAACAACAAACTGTTCAGAATAGACTCTGAAGCATTTATTAACTTTGAGGTGAAAGAACTGAATATAATGAACAACAAACTAATTCTGTATGAAGGAATATTTAAATTTCTGAAAACATTATTAGATTTAAATTTAAACAACAACGGTCTTCAGAAATTAGATGGGTCTTACTTTAAAGAACTTTCAAATTTAAATCATTTGTTTCTACATGGAAACAATATTAGTTTTATAACAAATTATAGTTTTATGGGCCTTAGAAATCTTACAGTTTTATGGTTAAGTAAAAATAGAATTAAACATATAATAGATGATTGGTTTGTGGAATTAGAATCGCTTAAATACTTACATTTAGATTCTAATTTTTTATATACCATACATTCAGAGATATTTCCATATTTATCACGTTTAAGGTTCCTAGATTTATCTGAAAATAATTTCAGTGTTTTACCTTTCAATAAAACCAGTTATGAAAATCTCGTGAATGTACAGTATCTTTTACTTGGTTATAATAAACTCAAAACACTGTCTCGCGGAAGCTTCCAAATTTTTGATACAGAGAAAGAATTCGATGTTTTAGCTTTACACAATAATGAAATAGATGTAATTGAAACGGGTGCGTTTAAAGGTATTAAAAAAATAAATTATTTGCAGCTACAAAATAATAAAATTCGTTTTATAGAGGTAGGAGCTTTTGATGGAATTGACAGTGTGTACATGATTTATTTACAAAACAATTTAATCGAAAGTATAGGGGAATTAACGCATTTACCGACATGTACTGTAGTTTTACTTCAAGACAACACATTATTAGAGAAATCGGACATAATTTTAAACGGTTTAAATATGCAAAAAGTAAAATATATAATATTCCGTCGTTTTTATTATAGAAAAGTTAACAAGAAATGGAAGTATTACAATTTTTCTTATCCTTACGATGTTTATTGGCTAAATGGTGAAGGTAAAAAACAATTGGAATAACAAAATAATGAAAGCTATATATCTTATTTTAGTCATATTGGTTGTATTGTCTCTAAATAAATATCAAATGGTAAAGAGTGAATTATTATCCTTTTTTATTGTGTTTGTGTTTCTGAACTTCACTGCAAAGTCAATTCCAATGATATACGAGGTGTGTGAGAAAAGTAATGAGACTGGCAACACTGCGGGAGATCTGGCAACGTTGTGTCTACCGGCCTGTGATAAACCGGCTTGTTTATCGCTTCCACTTCCTCAGTCCGAGTTACAACTCCGTACAGCTAACACATTATTTTTGACAGCGCCATCAGTGAAGTTGTGTCTTTGTTGTGTGTTACAGAAATGGAGCATCGGAATTTAGAGCAACGTTGTGCAATAAAGTTTTGTGTTACACTTGGTGAATCCGCGAGTGTGACTTTTGAAAAGTTGAAACAGGTCTATAGGGAACAGTGCTTATCAAGAGCACAAGGTTTCCGCTGGCACAAATCATTTTTGGACGGCCGAGAACACGTTGAAGATGAACCTCGCTCGGGGAGACCTTCAACTTCAAAAACTGACGAAAACGTTGAACGTGTGAGGGCTCTTGTGAGATCAGACCGTCGTTTAACAATAAGGATGATGAGTGAACAGTTAAATTTAAACACTTTCACCGTGCATCAAATTTTGACAGACATCATGACAATGCTCCGTGTCACACAGCAATTTCCATCAGTGAATTTTTGACCTCAAAACGCATTACTGTTGTTCCTCATCCCCCCTATTCATCTGATTTGAGTCCTTGTGATTTTTTCCTTTTCCCGAAATTGAAACATGTCCTAAAAGGACGTCATTTTGGAACTCTGGAGAACATTCAAAAGACTGTGACCGACCAGTTAAAAGCCATACCAGTTGAAGACTTCCAGCGCTGCTACCAAGAGTGGGAACAATGACTCCGCCGGTGTATAGCTGCCCAAGGGAACTACTTTGAAGGGGATAACATTGTTGTTTGAAAAAAATAAAAACTTTGGTTAGTATGAAATCAGTCTCATTACTTTTCTCACATACCTCGTATGAAGTTTTTAAGAATCGCCGGAAATCAAATAGTGAAGTCTTGTGTCTTATTGTGCTGCAGAGACTCCCTAACGTAAGTTCGAATTAATTTGCTGCAGCTGTTCTAATACAGGGTCCGGCAGAAAAATCTCCCACATTTTGCTCCGCCACTGTGCGCTAATTAACGAAGAGATGGGGACCTTAATGTGCGCTATTAGTAGTGGACGCCTTGTCATTTTAGTTGTCATTATGAATTGGAGTGGTGAGCATCGTAATTTTGTCCTCGAAACATTTATCAAAAATAACATTTTAAGGGAACACTAAATCTCGTTGCGCAAAGCCGTTGGGTGGCTTGCACGTTCCCCCGATCTTGCCCCATGCGACTTTCTTTCTCTGGGACTGCCTAAAATCTAAGTCTGCGAACTCCTTCCACAAAACACTGACGAATTGAAAGAAGTAATACGCCAAGAAACTGCAGCAATATCACCTTAAATGACGGCTGGAGTAATGCAAGCCTTCAGGAAACAGCTATAAACGTGCATAGTAAAAATTTTTAAAACCTAATGAAAAAACTGCATTATATACACTTTCGTTTAAAATTATTAAAATTTTAAATAGACTATAAAATAGCTTTTTAACTGAATCTTAAAGTATGGTAATTAAAATGGCAAGATGGCCACTACTAAAAGCGCGTACTAAGATTCCCCTCTCTTCGCTGATTCCCACACAGTGGTGGAACAGAATGTGGAAGGTTTCTCTGTCGGACTCTGCATAACCATGTTAGAAGCACAAGTGATTTTAAAAGAAAAACCAACGCGAAGAAAAAGTACATAATTATTTAGAGCACCTTAGAAATTCGTTGTTGTAGAAATTAATCTCATATGGTTTACTTGTTCTTTACGATTTTTGTTTGGCATCTGAATTATAAACAGTTCAACGTGCAATATCTAACGCAACATAATCTCTACAATCGGTTATCACAACAACCGACCAAGAAACCTGTCCAATATAACTGAAACGTGTGTGTGGTTTTTTGGTTGAATGACAAACCCTTTTCACTCAGAAACCAAGTGAGGTAAATCTTCAATTCGGTCAAAAAGACTGGACGGGCTAAAAGACTTATGTTAGAGAATTAGAAGCAATGTCTTGAGACCTGTAAGATTCACTCGAAAATACAATTACAAGAGGATTAACGAAATTCCAGAAGGTATAAAACTTTAGAAAGCTCTAACCATGGTGGTTACACTGCAGATGGTACGAAAAGTCCTAAACTGTTGTTCATACAGTTTTTCTCAGACAGCACAAGCTTTCCAAATTTTTATGTTTTTATTAGGTAACTCTCTTTCAAACTCAACTCACTAGAAATTTGCAAGAAAAGAACCTTCTTTCAGTCCTGAATCCACATTGTTGCCATCGTTTGTCCCCTTACCAACTTTAAACCATAACCTCAATTTCCATTCATCATAGTCTCATTATGTATGCTTTTTTTGCTTTTATTACCGCACTTCACATTTCACTTTACTTCTTGAATCTTATTTTCAACACTCTTTCTTTGCATTTAAAAACCATTTTCTCAGTAGTTTGTTTAGTTTCTTCACATCTTTGTAATCTATTTTCCTTTTTATCCTCGAAAGTCATTTCCCCTATTTTTCCTTTTCTAGAAATATTTTTGAAATGTTTGTCGAACTTTAACACTTTTCTCTATGGGATGTTTCAGAATTATATGGTCCATATTGTCTTCTGCTATTTCACATGCACACATCCACCCAATACCTTGCAATCTGTACCTATTCTTAAATTAATCTTAAATCCGTAATACTCCAGTGGAATTTCCTTGTACAAACTACGTCTCAGTCTGGCACTTTCCCAATAAGTCTTGTAAATTTCCTTCATGGTTTCCTCTTTGAGAAAATTTTTTGCTTTGTTTGCACTATTCTTTCAATCGTTGTCTTAACCAACTCATTGAATCCTTTGTTATAATTTGCCGTAATATGTGATTTAATACAATCTACTATTACTTCGGTTTTATGCGTTTCTTTTTATATAATTTATAATGCTACTTTATTTTGCTGAGAGAAGCGTAAAATCGACACATTTAGGAACAACTAGCAAGTCAACCTCTGTTTCTTGTCCCTATACTACTCCATCGCTATAGAAATTACTTGTAATTCCGTTTGGAATACTTTATTTTCATTATCCTCAACTTGAAGGCTTCATATTTCTTCGACTTCTTGGTGTATTGCTTCTGTACTAAGACCATTAGGCGTACCTTTGATTCCATCCACGGATCAGTTTGAATATAACGCTCATAACATGTACGCGCATGAAAACGTTAAAGCAACAAAAATAAGTATACTTTCATTCATTGCTAAAATCTTCGATCTTCCCAGTTTATTAGGCCCATTGTGCAAAATTAATAATACAAAAATTATGGAAGTTGCAGTTAGATTGGGACGATCAAATACCCATCGAATTACACAGCGAATAGGCAGAATTTAAGCAACATGTCTCGCTAATAAGGTCAATACAAATACCACGTTACGTACTTGTTAAACAAGCTGTTAAAATACAAATTCATGTGTTTTCTGACGCGAGCGAATTATCTGTGCGTTTGCTCCGGGCGAAATCAAAGGTGGCGCCCTTGAGAACGGTATCATTGCCTCGTTTAAAATTTTGCGGTGCGCTACTACTTGCTCGATTGCTCAAGAAGAGTTCGGAGACCCTTCAACTTGATATCGACAGTGTATATTTGTGGATGGACTTTACAATTGTTTTATCATGGATCGCAAAGAAATCACGAACATGGAAAACGTTCACCGCCAATCGAGTAGCAGAAATTCAGAATTTAACAGATCTTTCAAGTTGGAATTACATTTCTTCCTCTCATACACCCGCGGACATAATTAGTCGAGCCACTCATATTGACACATCAGACAAATCAAGCTTGTGGCTTATATTTTTAAGTTTTCCCGAATGTCATTGGCCTTCCAATTCCAGTAGAACGTCCGTTACCTGTAAATCAGATCCACGAGAATTTGCTCGAAGCGCGAATAAAAAGTGTCCTTACAACTTCAGTAGGCATCTTCGCCTTCAATAATATAGTGAATAGATGTTCAAAACTAACAACGTTGATTCGATCATTAGCCTATTGCTTAAGATTCATTAAGAAAATAAAGGCATTGTTAAAGGTCCGCGTACAAGATTCTAACAAAACAAACGAAAATTACACGACACCTGATGATTCTACTAAAACGAGTTATCTTACCATAAATGAAGTGTAAGCAACTGAAATTTCTCTTCTCAAGGTCGCGCAAATCCAAGCCTTTCCAAACGAATTATGTTGTCTTCAACGGAACCCCGAGGTTGACCCCTCCAGTAGTTTAAAATCATTAGCACCTTTCTTAGATTCGTCCAGCATTATGCGTGTTGGCGGTCGACGCATTCATTCCTACATTTCATATGATCAAAAACATCAAATTATCATTCCGTATCATTCGCATCCACTCACAATGCTTAATTATCAGTTACGAGCATCGGCGCAATCTACATGCCGATGCTCAGACCACATTATCTTTTCTTAGGCAAAAATATTGACGAATTAGAGGAAAGCAGGTTGTTAAGCGCTGCAAGGCACGCCCTAAGTCGATTATTCCAAAAATGGGAAACCTTCCTTCTGAGCGCGTAAATCCGTCTCGACCTTTCCTCGTTGTGGGTGTAGATTACGCTGGCCCTTTTGATCTTAAGAACGGAGAGACTCGCACGAGAAAAACAATTAAAGCATACGTTTGCGTGTTCGTTTGCTTAGCCACTAAGGCTGTTCACATGTAATTAATATCGGACATAACAATGGATGGTTACTTAAGCTTATTAAAAAGATTTGTATCTTCTCGTGGTATGAGCACAAACATTTTTTCTAATAACGCTACCAATTTTATTGGTTCTAATAATGAATTTCTGAAACTACAAAATTGGACAAACTTCAAAGAATTTCAAAATTATTTTACAACTTCCAAAATGCAATGGCATTTTGTTCTGGCACGATCGTCAAGTTTCGGAGGTCTATGAGAAGCATCCGCGAAATCGTGTAAACACCACTTAAAACGAATTTTTAGCAATAATCCTTTTACTTATGAGGAATTTTATACCTTAGTGAATCAAATTGAGGCAATTTTAAACTCCCGTCCGCTCATCCCTCTATCTAATGACCTGAACGATACAGCTGTGCTTACCCCAGCACACTTCCTCATTGGGCATCAATTAACTGCCATTCCCAAACGCAACCTGTTGGATTCCAAGGTTAACTTCAGAAATCGATACCAACATTTGCAGTATTTGAGACAGCAATTTTAAGAAAAATGGTCGTTCGATTATTTACAAAACTGATTCCCGTGGCAAAGTTAATGAAGGGAAAGTGCCATTGGTGTCATTTTATCAGAAAAATATTGTAGTTTAGTAATTTTGATAGTGACACTCTCACAGCTGTTGCGTATGGCTGGATGACGTCATCCAAAATGGCCGCCATGGCAATATAAACAAAGTGCATTATCTCGGTCGCTATCTAACCGATTTTAATTTTTTGGATTGTTGGAAAAGTATTTGTAGTAGCTAAAACAAATGTTATTTACATGTATTACGAAAAAGTAATATTTTTGTTGATATTTTTATTAAGGTAAAAAACGATTGTGGGAGCTCAATTTTGACATTTTTTGCTATGTCGCTGTTTTGGTTTGACATGGTGTAACTAAAAAATGGGCAACTGGGTAGTAAATCTGTCTAACATACCATTTTAAACTCTTGCTTGTGATGAGGCGCTAGAACATAAAAACAGAGCAATGAAGGTTGTGGGAGGACTACTTAGAATAACACAGCAACCCAGTGCTTTCGCTCGCTTTTTCTTAACAGCACCTGAGCTCCAAAGAAACAGTGAATATGTGTGGTAGTTTGCCCAATCAGGAAGCATCTGCTAAAGCTCAAGATAAAGCCATTTCAATTCTATACGGTGAACTGGAGTGCATTGGAAATTCTTTTAAATTAGGGGGCCCTGAGTTCATGAACTTAGCAACAAAGGCTGTATTCAGCGAGCAAGTCGCATCAGATGTTAGCCGAATTGAATGATTAGAAAGAGATTTGTATAAAGCATTCAAGTCTGACAGACTTATTGATGGATCAGTCAGTCTCTGGGCACCTATCAAAAAGAACAAATTAAAACTATGTTCTACTACCAACAGACAACTAAAAGTAAAGATTGCTGAATCCGTTACAGAATTGAATGTAGATCGTTCCTTTTTTTGCACGAATTCTGATTTTCGCACGATCTCAATAACCTATGCACAACCTTAGGGAAGTACAAAATGTCGGCTGTGCCTAGATCCATGTTTGCACAAGATGGAACAGTGCCCAGCTAGAAGTAAACTACTTAATTCATATTTTGAAGTCTGTTGTGAAACCCGTCATACATAACTCCTTATTATCTGTTCTGGATCACCAACCAAACAGCTGGATTGCAATGGTAGATGGCATGGAAGAATTGCAGGCTCTTGATAAAACCACCGGAGTGAAAACCTGTGAAAACCTGTGCAGATCTTGCTGATGTGTTTACTCTAAATATTCAAAGAAAATATGTGACACCACTGAAATTTTAAATATAAATATAAAAAAGCTATTGCCACATACTCATACCAAAGATGAATTAACCACCTACTTTGCAGACAAAATTATATATCATAGCAAGAAATCAGCAAAAAAAGGGTTGTTTCATGGAGTACTGAAGTTTCTGCAACGCATTGTTCTTTGTATTGTTTAAATAGTAGTCAAGAAGAAGCCGATACAAAAATCTTACTACATGCTATTAACGCCAAAGACAGAGGTTCAGATAGACTACTAGTGTTTGCTCAAGAACACAGATATTTTAGTTTTGCTAGTGAGACGCTATCTAAGACTTCCAGAACCCACATTTCTTGTACCATCATCAGTTGAAGCAATATCAGTACAAAACATATTTGTTTCACTCAGAGCACTCAAAGCTTCAGCATTGCCCGGATTTCACGCATTAGCAGGTTGCGACTCCACCGGAAGTTTGTTTAGAAGAGGAAAGTTATCATACTGGAAATCATTTATTTCAGCCAATAACGAAGAATTTATTGTCTTGCAGAAGCTTGGTACCAGTGACTCAGTACCTGATGATACGGTGTCTCAGTTGGAAGCGTTTATATGCTGGCTTTATCAGCCACGCTCCTCAACAACATCACTTGCAGAATTACGGTGGTCAATATTCACGGACAAGCAAACCCTTGGAAATAAGTTACCTCCAACTAGGGGTTCCCTTATACCTGCACTTAAGAGAGCTAATTCTCAAGCACTTGTGTAGTCAAAAGATGATGAACCTCAGCCGGCCATCCCTAATCCAATTGGATACGGTTGGTGTATTAAAGAGGGAGTGCTTATCCCTGTCATGTGTAAACAACCATGTGCCCCGAATTCGTTCTGAAACTGATTAAATGTTCATGTGTGAAGAGCCGATGTTCACCACCTTCCAATGTTTAGCAAACAATCTGCCTTGCACAGAAATGTAAAGTTGCAATGTCGACAAATCAATGTGTGACAATTCGTATCAACCTGATTGTACTGACGAAGATAGTGACAAATCTGATGAGGCAGATTTGTAATCTTCCTATTGTATTTTTTGGGCATATAATACTCAAATTTGTTAAAACATTATTTCTTATAATAAAGCAATGTAATGTGGAGTATATTTTCATATAATGTAATTCAAATTATTTTGACACATAATTTCTTAATTTTAATTTATAATAGTACGGTATTTGACGACAAATCTATAGAACCTACAGATAATATTTATAAATTTTCTCCCTGATTTAGATTTTCCAAATATATATGATGAATGCATATATAAGTTTTACTAAAACGAGATTAACAACACATCTAAGATTTTTTTATCAATTTTATTATTTTTATTTACCTTAATAAAAGTATCAACGAAAATATTACATTTTCGTGTAACATGTAAAGAACATTTTTTCTAACTATTACAAACTAGCTGACCCGGCGAACTTTGTTCCGCCTTAGAGGCAATAAATAAGCAGATTTTGGATTTTATTAAGTTCAATTTTTTATTAGGAAATATAAATAAAAAAAATCAAGTATTTTAATGATTCTTTATTGCCCTTGTGATACACGACATTTTTTGTTTTATTATCAGGCGCAAGAACAAACAACGCAGATGGTCTTCCGACCCATGAACATGCCACATATAACTGACCATGGGAAAAACATGGATTTTCCAGATTCAGACCACAAACTTTCAAGGATTGGCCTTGTGATTTGTTAATGGTCATGGCGAATGCAAGACGGATCGGAAATTGAAGTCTTTTAAACTCAAACGGCATATCGGTTGGGATCATCGGGATCCTCGGAATGAGAACTTCCTCACCTTCGAATTTTCCTTTGAGTATCGTCGCGTAAATCACATTGTTCATCAATTTACTTACCACCAAACGCGTACCGTTGCACAGTTTTGGTTGATTTATGTTTCGAAACATGATTACTACGGAGCCAACCTTTAGGCGTAAATTGTGCGGTGGTAAGCCAGGCACATCCAAGGAGTTTAAAAATTCAATTGGATAGTTGGTGGCTTCATCTTCATTTGTTACACAGTCAATAGATTTGAATGAATGCATTGTTCCAATGATCTCATTCTGAATTATGTAGTTTAGGTCATCTACATCTTTATTCTTAGCCGCTAAAATTGCTCGTTCACTCAACCATTCATTATTTTTGTAGTTAGTAATGATGTTTGGGAATACTTTGTTGATAAGTTCGTCTTTCGATGAGACAAAGTTACAGAAATTCTGAGGAAATGAAATCAATCCGCTCGATTTGTCGACAGGTACTCGACCATTACCGATAGTCAGCAATTGCTCAGAGAAATCTTCAGCAGATGTATCATTAAGCAATGCAACTGTCATGTTTGTTGTCAGCTGAAGTTTCTTCACATAGCGCCATAGATTCGATGATTTGAGGTAAGCGTTTATTTCGTCGGCAGCCGTTGATCTTGGAATTACTAGCAGTGTTTGGCGGAAATCGCCAGACAGTAAAATCATTGCGCCTCCAAAACATCTCGAGTCATTGCGTAGATCTTTCAATGTTTGGTTAAGTGCTTCTAATGCACGTTTATGCGCCATTGTGCATTCGTCCCAGATGATGATTTTCGATGCTGATAAAACTTTGGCCATTGCGGAGTTTTTTGCAATATTACATGTTGGTTCTTCAATAGTTTGAAGATTTAACGGCAATTTTAATGCTGAGTGAGCCGTACGGCATCCTTCTAACAATGTGGCTGCTATTCCAGAAGAAGCAACTGCAACCGCAATGTTGGATCTCGCACGAACAGTGGCTAAAACTACTGACATGAGGAATGTCTTACCAGTTCCACCAGGGGCATCCAGGAAATATAAACCACCATTTCCATCATCAATTGCCGTCATTAATGTATCATAAACTTCCTTTTGTTGGGGATTCAACAGGGGTACATTCGTTTGAACTACTAAATCTAATTCCTGGTGATCATATTCACGTTCCCGTTCCAATTCTCGATTAAATGCGTCATTCATTTCACGATTTGGCGCTGGCATTCCTAACCTGACTAATAAACTACCGCACATGAGGTAACACATGTCTTCGATCAAGAGTAAAGCCCGATTATGTATCTCCTCATTCATCTCAAGATCGGGATTTCTGGAACTGACACGAATTTGATGTAAAATATCTTCTGACATATTATCCTTGTATTTGTGCCACAGGTTAGATGGGTTCGATGGAAAGCATGTCGAAATGATGATAGCAAATAATGTGCCTATCTGACTTGGAGATGCAGAGATAATGGCTTCAACGATTGTCGTATCCCAATGGGTATCGTTTTCTAGTAAATTGAGTTCTTCACATGCAGCACGATATGTTGGGAATATTGTACCGTTAACAGTCCGTAGTGACTCAAATGACGTTGGCCCACGCACATTTACCAGCAACAACCGCAAATAGAAGCATTCATCATTCTTTGGATGAACTGTATACATACGACCAAGAGCATCAGTAGAACGCACATCCGGATAACCAGGAACCGCATCGCCTTGCTTCCGTCGTTGAAAATTCTTCGATCAAGCATTCCAAGTATAATAACGTGGCATCTCCGAGTAAAGCAAAGTTCGTGCAAACGGATTGCTTTGGCACATCGCAAAGAAACTGGTCAATGTTGTCGCTGGAGGTGTTTCAGCACGTTGAACAACATTCGAAGCCGTGAAATATACTCGTTGACCATTCTCCAGATGCACCGCCAAATGCACAACAGTAGGATGACGTTCGTGAATAGGAAATGAGAATATACGCCAAATCGCTTCATTGCAGTTCACATAACGACCAACTTGATAGCGCGCAATTTCATCGTTGGTATTGGAGGATTGGATGCCAAAAACCGCCATATCGCTGCCTTTCGTGACATATTTGCAAATGTATTTTATGGACTTTACTGAATTGCAATACCCAACGTTGCAATGTGTCTTGAACGTTTTGGAAATAAGTGGCGAATATGGAACAATCCAACTGTTGTCGACAACGAAATCCATTCTTTTCACTTTTGTTGTGATAGTTCGACCGTTATCATCGGGTGATCGACGCCGATACAGTGGATAACCATCGTTGCCAGTGACGGTCTCCGCCGTTAATTTCCGTGGATATCGTTTGGAACACTTGTCGTCGACCATGCTAGGTGATTGGGGATTGATGGCGCCACACGGTCCATGAATCATATTTGTAATTACAACATCATGTAGGTCTGGATCGGCTTCGTGATCGGGAATCTCGGCACATATGATATCATCTATTTGGTCTGGTTGAATTCTTTCCACTAACCAAATAAGAATGTGTGCGTGCGGCAGGCCTCGTTTTTGCCATTCGATTGAATACATCCAGCATCGAGTATCTCCAAAGACACGTTGTTTAACAATGTAGTTCATCAGGGACCGCATTTTTTTGCCTGAATACACGTGCTGTGATGTCGTGTCGATCACTTGATGTTTGTCCGGGAAGCAGCAATTGAACAATTTCTATCCATTTTGGATTACAGGTAAAAGATCTGGCCGACCGTAATGACGAACATATGTCATTGCATCTTGCGCATATTCATGCATATGACGTGGACTACCAATGTACGTCGCAGGCAGAATAGTTAATCGACCAATATTAGCTGCATTTCCTTCAGTACCAATTGCATCACGTAAATGGATATACTCCGCAGAACGCAGTTTGGCTTGGTTCAATCTAATGAAAGTTAAACGCTCCGTTTCTATTTTGACGTACATGTCGACGCAATACTGCTGAAACAATCGACGAAACCGCAGCAAATAGTTGTCAGCACTTTGACGAATCATCAAACGATATGCGTAATAATTCATCGAACTAACTTTTTTTATAGTTTCTTCACCTGAAATTAAAACAGTAGATTTAGTATTTCGTATGTAAATTTTTAGCATAATTATAATGGGGTGAAGATAAATGATTTTAAATCGGTTGCCAGTCATTTGTCCAATTTTATCTATACAAACAACCCCTAATCTTTTCCTGGTAATAAGCAGTGTAATTGGTCTTTTATTGGAAACCAAAACCAAACAATGTAAAATGTATGTCATGTTGAACTATGATATTGATACTCACCATTCAATGGATTTATCATTTTGATATTAAAATAATATCCATCTTCTCCTTGCCAAAACATCAGCGGGTATTGCAACGTGTCATATGAACGATGTGTTTCAGATATTTGTTGCAGTTGCCCAGTATCGCGACGTGTAAGCACAATATCGCGTGTTTCCAAGTTTTCACCAACAATCAGGATGGCAACTTCATCTATTGTTGGAGCGTTAAATGTGCGTTCGTGTGTTCCAGATGGTCGTTTATTTGCTCTGATCACGACTTTGTAGTCATCATTTGGCATGCGCTCCAAAGCAATCTTGAACAGCCTGACCAACGCATGATGTACATGAAGTAGTTGCTGCAGATCTTGAAGAATTGCTCTTTTCATTGCTGCATTGATCTCTTGACATCGATCAAGTTGTTCTTCCATGTTGCCCATGAAGTATATTTGTAAAAATTTATGCTATGCATCTTCAAGAGGTTGCAATGATCCAATTCGATGGTGAATCTGTCTTTGTATCTACAAAATAAAAAGCAAAGTCAGTATTACTGATTTATAAACACTTTTTTTAGAATTAGCAAACATAATACGTAGAAATAAGTATAGTAAGTTATTCTTCTATTATATTGTGTGTAAGTACAAAAATAAATAAATAAATACCTTGAATGTCGGATTAAATCCTCGTTCTTCGATAATGTCTGCCCCAAATGAGGTCATTTGGAAACAACCATTGTATTTTTGAGTGTTTGCAAGAAAATGACGTGATTCGGGTGTTTCGCCACAAAGCAATGAATGCAATGGCTCAGGTGGCGGAGTCAATAATGGCAATTTCACTTTCCCACTAAGGCAGCACAATCCGGGCGTTTCTGCGGAAAACTTCAATGCGCCACAATACTCGCAAACAACGTCCATTGGCCCAATGCAAACGCTAGGATGCAAGCAGTAATCAGTGCTGCAATCGTATCGAAACGCTGTTCGATTTAAATCAGCACTTGATAAATCTCTTCTTGTGCGTCGAAAATTATCTACTTGTTGATCTCTGTTGTTCACTCGACGATTTCGCATTGCCAACCGAGCCGTTTCACGGGCTGCCTCGCTTTGCTCTTGTGATTAAGAAGCACGAAGTCGAGCCATACTAACGAGGCGCTCTTCACGGGCAATTTCTTGTTCTTCTTCAGTCCTTTCATTCGCAATGTTTCGTATCCTTCTTGCATTACGGCTTTGTCGGGAAAGATTCGATCGTCTTGGTCGCGGCATTGTTAATGATGATTCAAAGAGAATACATATTACTGATGATTATTGATTTCTGACAAAATTTATAATGATCAAATTTTCAACCATACTTAACCATAGACAAAATTACGTTTAGCTGTCATTTGCGTTTTGTTATTCCATGTCAGATGCGTTTTTGTTATACCACGTTTTATAGTGACTTGACGTTTTATATTCTCTTTGACGTTTTATGTCACGTCACACGGGAACGCGGTCGAACGGGATAAAAAGCCGTTCTTGAGTTATAAATAGTGTAACTAACACGACTTTCTTTTATATATATATATATATATATATATACCTTTCCAACAAGCTAAGAAAAATTAGAATCGGTTAGATAGCGACCAAGATAGTGCAGTTTGTTTATATTGCCACGGTGGCCATCTTGGATGACGTCATCCAGCCATACGCAACACCTGTGAGGGTGTCACCATCAAAATTACTAAATTACATTATTTTTCTTATAAAATAACAGCACTGGCTTCTTCCCTTCATTAACGTTGCCACGGGAATTAGTTTTTTTACATTGTGCTCCCGGACCAGTATGTTTGTTGCACACTGCAAAAATGAAGTAAAATTAAACGTTACTGCGAATGCTAAATGAATAGGCAGATATATCTCCACATTCCAAATCGAGCCCGTTGCATATACAATTAAAAGACAATTGTATAAGGGAAAAGCACCTAACAAATTTACAAGGCGCTTCCGGTGTAGCACAGTCCTGACTGTTTATCTGACATCCGCCCAGAAAGACAACAAAACAAAATCTTGTCAAATCTTAAACCATCCCAGAAATATGTAATCAGTTTTACAGAGACAGCACCTTGCCGCATGCTGAGATACGATAGATTCAATGCACATAGTAAGGCATAGAAAAAGAATTCATTTTTGAGGAGGCCAAGAATGGGAAACCGTGAGTCTAGTTTAACATAAGCCTAAAGATCTGACAACAATGTCAATCTAACAGCAAACATAAATAATCTAGAAATATCAAAATATCAGTTTGACACCAAAACAAAAATGATTGTGATGCCACCAAGTAGCTGAACATAATTCTTTTACAGTCACCTTAGAACTGGAATTTTTAAGTCATATGTTGCATGAAGCTTTGATGTTGATAGACATTACAACAGCATATAGTGATTCGTTTCTTGTAACATTAATGTCTTCAAGATGATGTCTTATAAATATTTAGCGATGAGTTGAGGATAGATAGCCTATCACAGAGTCCTATGTAAAGAGACAAGACCTAGTGTTATTGAGATCGGGGTTGATATTTTAGCATAGGAATTCAAGCATTCTAATTCACGGTTTTCTACAGGATGCCTTACTGGTGATGACGTGCCTTATAGAATCTGAGATGCAATCCATTAAACATCTTCACGGGTAACTTAAACTTTTTTTAAACGGATATAATATGTAATACATTCAGATTATTTTCATATAACGGCCGGTCACCCTTTTGATAAGTTATGTTGGAAGCAGGATGGCTACGCCACAAGAATTTTTTGTTTTTTTTTTGTTGATATCAGAATTGACAATTTACATAAGTCAGTCTCAGCAGTGTAAAGTACAGAAGTACACAAGGTAAACCAAACTTTAGAATTTGAGGTTATGTGTTTCTTAAGTTCAAACAACAAATGTTGCTACTTACGTCTAAAGAGAGATATTTAAAGACACAAAGTACTAGAGTACCAGTATCTAAAAGAATGCAAACACAATCAAAAATAACTTGAATTTGAGATAAAGGTTTTTTACTTTAATCTAAAACCAAAAAGGTTTTGAAATATTAAAATCTTCAAACATATCGAAAACTGCAACTATGCAACGAAAAGTGTCAATATCATACTGTATAGTATTCCCTCTAGGGAAATTTAGAACTAAAACTGATAGTTTGTACCAATGGAAAGAATAATTTTGACAGTTGTTTCTTGAGTTGAGTTACTATGTTATTTGACATTCTTATTAAAATATTAAATAGCAGTTAAACGTTTCGACTGAAAAAAATTTAAAAGTATGTCAAGCTCTCGATCATATTTCGCGCTTAGACGAAGTCCATCTAAATTAAGTGAAGGTGACTGCAAACCTGTTATGTGGTCAAAGTATTTTAAAAACCAACAGGAGGTTATAGTAGATGATGATAAATTTAATATATATTCGTGTGGAGAAAGCGGACCGGTACTGTTACTCATTCACGGTGGTGGTTATTCCGCTCTTACTTGGTCGTTGTTTGTTGAAGAGATCAAAAATAAAATTGAATGCCGAATTCTAGCTGTTGATCTTAGAGGTCACGGAAATACAACAACTACAGATGAAGAAAATTTATCTTTGGATAAATTGACTGAAGATGTGGCTAACATCATTGATGTTTCATTTGGAAATAATATTCCATCGATTATTTTGGTTGGACATAGCTTAGGTGGAGCAATTGCTGTAGCTCTTGCCAAAATTGTTCCTAATGTTATAGGATTATGCGTGATAGATGTTGTAGAAGGTACAGCTATGGAGGCTCTTTCCAGTATGCATAACGTTTTAAGAAGTCGACCTAAGACTTTTAGAAGTGTTGAACACGCTATTATATGGAGTTTTAAATGCGGACAAACACGTAATTTAGATGCAGCGCGAGTTTCAGTTCCAGGACAAATTAAAAATTTGTTAACTGGTAAACTAGCAGCAGAAGAATGTGACGATTGCGTACAAGATATCAAAGATGATTTTTCATATACTATAAATTGCATTCGGGAAGATTGTGAAACAACCACACAAGAGATTGAAGATAACAACCGTTACACGTGGAGGATAGATTTAAGCAAAACGGAATCTTACTGGAATGGATGGTTTAAGGATTTATCAAAAAGTTTTTTAGATGTGCAAGTGCCAAAAGTGTTATTGTTAGCAAATATTCATAGACTTGACACAACTTTGACCGTAGCTCAAATGCAAGGAAAATTTCAGTTGCAAGTGTTGCCACGATCTGGGCATGCAATACATGAAGATCAACCTATTAGAGTTGCTGAGATAATTTCAGGATTTTTGTTAAAACAAAAATTAGCTACTGCAAAAAAAGTAGCTCTGTTTAATCTTAAAATTATGTTTCTAAAGATACCTTTAAGTGTAGTAACATTAAATCTGTCTTCGTAAACTTGTTTAATAACGAATAATATTTATAGTTAGGTTAAAAATGAAATGTAATGTACTTAAGCAAATAATAAATCGGTAAATAAAAAAAGATCTAATTATACCGGGATGTAATCGTAAAGTTCAAGCATGCCCTCTGCAATAAAGCTCACTATAAACAGCTTTCTAATAAGATTGCTTTATTCAAATTATAGAACTAAAAAGTTGCTAGATTTATTCAACAGTTTCTCCGCCTCTGTTACCTTGTAAATAGACAGAGCAAATTCCTATTCCGTCAACAGGGCTATCCTGGAGTGACGTGCATTCATTCCTTTACTATGACATAATCTTACATCTCGCACTTTGAGACAAATCACAATGGCCTGTTTGGATCCAAATTACAAGGTCTGTAAAAGTTTTCCTGGATGCAGTTCCGACAGTCTTTGAGCAACGGTAGTCGAACTTTACACTAGATCACCAGATCACTAAGCTATACTGTATCCTTGGTTTAATAATTATTGGGTAAAAGTCAGTAAGGTATCTAAAGATTAAACCTTAACTCTTATTTACCACATGGTGCAACTGCCGAAACGATGCTGTCGATCTTCCTGCCAATATGCGACTTTCAATTTAGTTTTCTATTTAGGGACACACCTAAACATCTGATCTGCTGTGTTAGCTTTAGAGATTTACTGTGCCATGCGGGTTTCCTAAAACGTTGAGAGAGAAACCTGTTTTAGCACTATATTTCCCGATAATCCTACACGCTATTTATATTTGATGACAGATGATGTTCAGAAAGCAATCTGTAACTAGTACCCGCACTAATGTATGTATACCTAGCTAGGCGGTTCAAAACTCTACCTATTATTAGATACCAGTTGCCTTGAAGACTATGTTCTTGCATTTCAGTATTCATCTGGCAGGCTTCTAAACCAGTCTCAACGTTTGCCTTCTGAATATAAAATCTAAAAACAAAGGGTTAAAAATAAAATCTAAAAGTCTGGTAGTTATTATAAGTAGTTCTTATCTAAAAGAGAAGAATATTAAACTTTCTTTAAGCAAAATTAGAAATACTCGAAGGAACTAACCTCGTTCACCGCTCATTATCACACATTCAGTTTGTTTGTCTCAACAAGAGATCTAGGGCTTATTCGATCTACATAGTGTCTTATGCTGTTTTATTTTGTAGCTGACGATTATTACCAGCCTAAAAGACTGTCACACCGTTCACATTGTTATATTACTCCCAATAGCTTACTTTCTTGCTACGCTCTAATTCCTCTACAAAACGTCTTTTTCCAACCCGATTGAGATCATTCTTTATGGTTATTTCATACAGTAAGTTACATCAGTGAAATATTAACTTTGTCATTCTATCGTCCAGGAATTTTGCTAAAAAACCTCTAGAATTTGATCAAATACTGTTTTTAATTGTGGTATGGCCTAACATTAAAATGTCCAACATCATTCTCATCTTAGGTACTTCTATTATCATATTATTTGAGACCACGCTGATGTCGACTATCTTTTTATGATCTTATCGAGAATGTGAGCTCAATATTTCTATAGTTAGTACCTTTGGGTCGGTAGATGCCAATCACTCAAGCATACGTTCGTCTCAAGCGTTAGTGTCTCAGCTACTCGACACATCGTTGGAAGTTGGCGACACACTTAACTGAAACTAGGAAACCTTTATTAGTTGTCAATGTTTCTAATTACATAGGTACACCTACCTTATTATGAGGCTAATACAAGGGTAAGCAATTACTGCCTGGTTGGCCAAATCTAGTCCGCATGAGCTTCCTGTACGGTCCACAAAAAAATTATAATTAATAGCTCCCTTGTTATTTGTCGGTAGTCTACTTTTTCTCTTTGGGTCCGGCACATATTTTAAAAGTTTGCATCTAGTCTGCACTAAGCTTTAATTGCGTAGATGCAATTAAACTACTTCTATGACTAAATCCTATTACCTGATATCTCAGGATTGTCACGAAGAACTCTTAGGCTGCTAGCTAAAGTAAAGCTAGATACCATTAAATAATTCTTAGGCCGTTCGCTTTTCTTTCACCCGGTTGCCAAACTGTAATTTTGTAAACATATGTAATATTCTTGTATTGGTCTTCCCTACCTGTCAGGAAGCTGCTCAGTTCCCCGATAGCGTCTCAAATATACAGAAGAATACATTTGGAAGCATAACAGAATGGGAAACTGTCTTTAATCTTCGTGATCGTCTTTGACCTGCTACACCAAGCTATGTTAGAATCAGTCAAAATCAAATGATAAAATTAGAATCTGTGACAACTTTAAGATAGTTAGTTGTCGGATGTTTCTAGATTCATTTCCTATTCCACAACAAGAATTGTTTATAAAATTAAGGAATGGTCATATTTTTCAAAAATTAATTTGACCAAAGCTTATCTACAATTAGAATGGGATGATGTTTCAAAAAAAGCTAATGGTGGTGAGGCAATTAATTGCAAATACCCTTGATTGTGCAAAATTAGTTAGACATCATCGTGATTGGTTCGAATAATGCAGAGCATCTTGAAAATCTAAATTACCTATTCAAACAACTGAACGAAAACGGTTTTAAGTGCAATTTGCAAAAATGCAAATTCTTTAAACCAGAAGTTTAATACTTAGTCCACACAATTAATCGGGATAGTATTACACCCCCAGATTCCAGTATTGAAACTATAAAAAAATCGTCTTTGTTTCGTTATATTGGCGAATAATAATCTCTTTCAATTCTCAGCTTTCGTGGACAATTCAAGCAACACGCTTAGTCAGTGTTTATCCTGATGTTTACGTTGCTTTGGCTACAGATGCTTTATTGTCGCACCAATATGCAGATGCTACTGAATGACCAATAGCGTACTTCTTAAAAACATTATATGATCACCAGAAATGTCACACAGAAAGAGAAGAATTGTCAATTAGGTGTTGCATAAAGAAATTCCACGCGGGCCAGAATTTTAATTAATTACTAATTGCAAGCTTTTAGTTTCTATTTTCAATCCAAATAAGCAACTACCGGTAAAGCAGTACAGAGATTACAACGTTGCGTTGGAACATTACTCTTATGGGTTATAACTACAGAACAAAGTTTAGACAAACTCAAACCATTGCAACGCTGACGTTATGTTTCGACCACCTTTTAGTTTAGATGAATAATTCGATATATCAAAGAATTCTTGTTCTTATATTGGTAATGGGAATGATACAACAGTTGCGGGAATGGAATTCTTAGTAACGTAGTTGAACTTCAGCCGCTGAGCGTCTCTGAATACGCCCATTTATATAAAAATTAAACAAGTAATAAGATAAAATGACGTTCTGCAAAAAGATCTATCACTTCATTGTCAATGGTTGACAAGGAAGCATTACTAAAAATGACAATGACCATCATGTCTATTTTAACAAAAGTAAAGTTCGTAGCTTCAATCACGGATTTATTCCATCCAATTCTGAATTAAATAGGGTTGTAATACAACTTGTTTGCGTAAATTTATTTTAAAACCTCTAAACGAAAATCACTCGGGTGTGGTGTGCATGAAGCAATTGGAAAGACGGTGCTGTTGGTGATCATAAATTGACAAACAGATAAAAGAGATGATAGTGTAATGTAAACCATGCAAAGATATCCAAATAAATCTAAATCAGAAATTTAGCCATTACCCTTCACCTAAAACCGATGCAAATGTGTGCCTATAGATTCTCGAATTCAGCGTGGTTTATCTGAATCAACGCTTTCTTGAAATATCATTACATAAAGAATAAGTTCTACCACTATCAAGCAAACATTAAAGAAGAAGAAGAAAGTGTTTATACGTTTTATCAAAATCAAAAGACCGATTGCACTAATGATTTGATTTTCATCAAAATCGTTTGGTAGCCAAAAATACATAAGTATGGCTTTTATTTACAATCAAATCGTTGTTGGCGCATTCTCCTTAATCTAGGGTCTATACCCAACTTTTCTCTGCATTTAATTACTTCGTACATATTGCATAATGCATTGGAAACAAACGCAAAAATCTCAGCTGAATATATTTCAAACACATTTTATGTGAACGTCATTCGTGCGTCTTCTTCAAAACTTGCAAAATATTGAAGAATGTCCAGCAAGCAGAACGTCTAGTTCATGTAATTTACTGGTCATCAGTTACGTTATGTTCACATATGAAATGACTTTAGAATGTCGCAGCTTAAAAGAGGTCATATCAGGAATGTGGAAAAGACTACATTTAATTTCGAAGCAGACGTCTTTTTGACGTCATACTAAAACATAGATTCTTAATAACAAATACAGAACATATTCAATTATTTAAATAAAATCGACTTTGCTTTGCTTGCTGGGTATTGCTCTAGAAGTCTAAACGAAGGAAATTCGCAGTTTTGTTTTTTATATGTGGAATGAAAGAAATATTCTCAGTTGACGAAATTTACAATTATACACTTGCAGTGTCGTCGGAGTTTGCTTTTATTTTCAAATTTTAATAATTCTCTGAAAGCTGGAACTCAAGAGTATTAGCTCACGATTAACTGATTCAATACACTGAAGTGACAATAAATAAGCGAACCATAAGAATACGACAAAATAAAACGCAGTAGAATTAGCGCATATGTACGCTTTTATTCAAAAATAAAACGTACAACTACTGTAAATAGTTTGGGCAATATTTCCTTAATGTAAACTCGACCTTTATAGTTTGTTACCTAGTAACATTGAACTTCAGAAAATTATCACTTTGACAGCAACAGATAAATTTTCAAAATATTTTCTTGGTTTATTGTAGAAACTTTAGGCGCTTTAAAAAATATTTTTATTTTTTGAACATTTAGTACAATCATTATAGTGGTCGTATGTAGACAAAATTAGAACAAAATTTTCTTCTTTACAAATATGTTTGTTTAGTCATGTTATACAACATACAAAAAGTCCTGACGAATCCGAGGTGAGTGTTGTCCTCCATCTTGAAAACATGGCGGCGGAAAGGAGTCCGAGCGCGGTTGATTAAAAGTTACAAAACCTCGTTTAAGCTTTAATTCAAAATTTTGTTTTATTAGAAAAATGTAACACCGAATTAATTGCATCATAACTGCTTGCCAGCAAGTCTACAATAGGCAGAAATAAAATTTTACTCTTATCGTAAAGAATATTCTTTGTAACTTTCTCCATAAATCCATTCCCAGACGGCATCAGAAGAACATTCAACCAAAGAATATCACTCGGTGTCATAATTCAAAACGTTTCAGATATAGGTCTAGTTACGTAAAAATCTTCAATTTGAATACTTTTGAGACCTGGAGTATTGTCCCAGTGAAAATATTTAATTTCAATTTTTTGTACTAAATTATCAGATTTTTGAGATAACTGATTTTGTCCGCACCATAAAGGAACATTTTTCAACTGATTCTGTTGGAGTCACACACTCAATACCTCTCATACAGTGGAGAGTTCTGGGACCATCGATTGTGCTAAGATTGATGTCGGCGTTATCGAAGACAAACTAGGCGAAGGCTCCTCTATTGATAGCTGAAGATTCTTGCTTGGCAGAAGCTGCTTCATACGCTAATATTTCATTATATTGAACGCTCAGACCAAGTTTCGAGAGGATGGTTATTATAGTACGAAATGCGAACTTATGATGAAAATATAATCCCAAGCCAAGTTGAGTTCGAGAAAGAAATGATTTAGGTCTAACTGTGACCATAATATTGCGAGCAAAAACAGCGATCTTTTCTTTCCAAGGTTGTGGATCTCCTTTTTTTTCTTTTAATATCATTTCATTGAGAAACGTCTTCAAAAATAATTTCTTTTTCTACACCATTCAAAAGGCTTCCAGGCGCAGAACAGATTTTTTGGTCACTTTGTTGTAAAATGATATCTTTTTTGATAATGGCTGCTGCTGCTTTTACTATTCTTAATCTTTCTTCCTCCTCATTGGCTTCTCTAGCGGAATACCAAGCATTATTCAAACTTTTTCAACAGTGTCTCGGAAACAAGCAACAGTCTTTTCGAACGCTGATTTAGTTATAACTATTCTATGTAATCACAAATTTTTTGAAAAGCTTCAGCTATTTCAGGGTCGTCTGGTCTTCCAACATCCTCTTTTACGGGCACCGGCTTAAGAAACTTCAACCTGCACGGGTCATCATTCTTCTTCCGCTACTAAATCCAGGACACCTATTAATCGACTTGTAACTGTTTTGCCCCAATCATCATTTCTTTTAGCAGCTGCTTTAAGATTGTTGTCTTTAAATTTCAACGTTCTAACTTCACAGACTTTTTTACATCTTTTAACAGCCTTTTTCGTTTTACATTGTGGGTCACATGTTTCAGCACAAAACATGCACATATCTTTAAAATTAAAAACAGGTTCACTTCCCCGCAGTTTTCTTCCACAGGAGAAAAACTGGTACTTACTTCGGCCTCATTACTTTCCGCTTTTCTTCGCAACTTTGCTTTAATAGTGTCCGGTCTGATGTAAGCTTTCCAACAATTCTTATGCACCGTAATACTTTTT
>VTPC01091196.1:56807-74187 GCA_011009095.1 Ignelater luminosus
TATTAATGTTCTAACGAGTATTTTACTTTTATATTGGCAACATTTTGTTATATTTGTATTCATGGCAACACTGTTTTTGCTCTCTCCCTTGCGATGGCGATACTGTAAAAACGAAAACGTGTTCTCATCATTCTTTATGAAAATAAACTAAAGTTAAATAAGTATTGTGTCTCGAATTAATCTAACAAATAAAACTAAAACAAATATCTGCATTCCATTTTAAAACTAACAATCTAATCGCTGTTTGTTATGATACCACGTATAATTTACCTCTTTCGCATCAAACCTCTGAAAGAATTACATAAGATTGTTACTTATAGATTCTGAAAGTCTTAGCCAAGTGAGAATAACAAGATCTTCTTATTTACATTGTAATCTTTTCAATAATAATAATAATTAATTAAATTTTTTGGAGTCATTTAGGCTTTCAAAGCTATAAGTTCACGGTTGACGCTACTATTCACATAAATAAACTAATTAGCAATAGTTTCTTAAATAAGGATTTTGTGGTGTCCATATCTTGTGACTTTTAGAAAGACTTTGATAGTAGGCATAAGCAAACTCTGATTGTAATAATTCTTCTATTTTAACATTCTATGTCTTAGTTCTTAGTGACTCAAAACACCATTCATCGGCTCATTTATTTATTAATCAAGTTGGGAATCGAAGCATAAGCATTGCAATCTCGTACTAATGAAAAACGAAAATTTAAAACCTGGTAATGATGTAATAAACAACTAACAAAGCAAAGAACATCGTTTTGAATTCTGGTCTTCTGGAACTTTTGAGGATTACCATGAAAAGCGGAAAACACCGTTAGGAAGCTAGGACAGAAGGAAATTGCATATAAGAAGTAAACATTCTGTTTATACCATTTTAAACGGGTTACACGGCGAGTGATATCAATATAAGTTGGGCGGTAGAAGTTCTAGGTTTCATAAGGTCAATACCCAATTTAAAGTATAGAACCAAAAGAGAAAAACATTGTTACAAGCTAATAATAAATAAAAAATTAAACGTTCAAGGATTCCTATTTGTTCAAAGATTTAATCTGTTTTGTAAAGAGTTGGACTATAGCGTTTTATTACGCTTGTGGAAATAAATCCTTTTCCCAAAAATCTAGCAAGACTGTAGCCTCCCCGCTAAAAAACGTAGACATGCTAATTTTATATCTTTGTCACTCTTCAGCGTATCCCAAATCGAATAACTCAAACGCGATTTTTTAAAAACTAAAACCTTGTAACTCTTAAAATTACATAGTAAATAACCTCAGAAAAACCAGCAAAAAAATAAAAATTCTATAAAAATAGGCGACTTTCAAGAATTAAATGTAAACACAATTAATTCTTGAAGAACTAATGAAACTTAAGTTTGTTAATGTGTTGGGGCGCTGACAATCAAAGCTGTGTTTTTGCAAGTGGTCCACTGATGTTACGCAGTAGGCGTCTCTAGTACCGTTCCTTTGTTAAACGATTAAGAATTGTTGCGATACCACACCTCCATCCTGCTGTATAAACTTCCTTTAGGGATACCAAAACCTGCATAAAATTTTGCTGGGTTCCATTGCAAGAAATAAGAGTGCCGATGATCATTTATTTGTTGTACAATGTTTTTTCCACAAGATGATTGTGGTGATATTACACAAAAAGTTTGATGCCAAATAGTTGTAAGCCCTCATTTCACTTCCATTAGTTCGTGAGATGAGTTTACCTCTGGATCATCCGAAAAAGATTCAGAGTCAGATTCTGCAAGCAAACGAAAGATTACCTATATGTTTTTTCCAGTCAGCCAAAGTAAGGTTTTTGCAGTGATCACCAAGAATTTTGCCAAATGCCTGAAGAACAATTTGAAAGAGACTCAAATTCTAAACACGATTTTTAGAAGTTGTTCCAGAGTTATGTGCTTGTTGTAATAAGACTTACAAAACCCCCATGCCATTTCAGTAGGGCTATACTGACAATGGTACGGAGGCATTCTAGGAACTTGATATCTTTTCTCTTTCAGCAGTTTATCAATTATGTACATCTTTTTATCTTCCGATTGAAAAGGATTTATTAAATCCCATAACTGATTTTTTTGGAAATTTTTAAATCAAATTTGACATCTAAAATAAAATTGCACCCTTCCCTTCCCTCTATATCCCACATGCAAAGTAGTGAAGTGTTTCTCTTCATTTTTAAATTTAGCTGGGTTACTCTTAATATCCGAGTCGTGTAGCCAACGTTGACTCACGGATCCATTTTGATGGATCCATGTTTCATCTAGTTTCACGAGTCGGATATTTTCACTGGAACTTAAATACTGTAAACATTTTCTAATAAAGGTAATTTTGGATGCAACAACATGTTTTTGTTCACAGAGAATTTTGCAACCGTTAACTGATTTACATTTGTAACTCATAGATTTAAAAATCTTATACAAAGTTGTCCTCCCTCTCTTAAATTCATAATTTTCCTTTACTTTAGTCAAAAGATCATTCAAAGAAAAATATTGATTTTAAGAGTTGTATTGCCAAATAAGTTGTTGCAAATTTCTTTTAAAAAAATTATTCCAAAACAAATTATTTTTGGGTCGTTTGCCAGATACCGAAGATTTCAACTTATCTGGTCTTTGTTGCACAATCACTGCTAATTTAAAACGCCCAACCTACAAAACAATATTATCAGCCTCCGTAAATTCAAGCAAAACGTTTAATGTACTTACTTCAAAAATGTCTTCTTGAGAATTATAGATAAATTGCAACTTTAAATTTGGATTAGTTCTTCTCTAACGTTTGAAAGTTTTTATAATTTGCAGCTTTGTTTTCATTTATAATTTTGGGCATTATAAATTATTATAATTGACATTAATAGATGCGAAATATAAGAAAAACGTGATATCTTTTTAACAAAGCAAACGTTTATGAAAAATTTTTGATCGTGCAACGGCGCCAAATACAGCCGCAGCTACGGCAATTTTCAAAAAAAAAGAAATCACTTCCAACCTAACAAAATGAAAGCATGGCCTATAACAACCCATAAACATCGTGAACGGTGTATACACAACCAGATCATCGGTTTGGCATCCACTTTAGACGATGAAGAGTTTAAAGCATAAGGTGAAATTAGATCAAAAACTGCTAAAGCCTCGTCGGTATTAAAAATATTCCTAATGTGACTGCAAAGGGTATAGTTGAATGTACAATTAAACCAAAGACCCATTCAAATCCAAAACTAGCATTGAAAACGTTTATAGTTTCTGAAATTTGCTTATGTTTATGTTCAGTACCAGTTGATTTGATATAGTCACAGTCCTATTAAGATTTCTGTTACACAGATATGTTTTAATAATTGACATCAAGCAAATGTTTTTGCGAATTCTAGTACGTGAAGAAGACAGGGACGTCCGAAGAATTCTTTAGAGATTTGACCGTGAGAATCTCATTTAAGAGAATAGGTTATAAACCGTAACATTTGGTGTAACTAGTTCACCTTATCTGGCTAACCGAAGAATTCGACAGTTAGCTTTGGACGAGCAAGAGAATTCCCTCGTGTTTCGAAAATTCTTTGTTCAGATATCTATGTAGATGATATTTTAACTGGTTGTGAGACATTGGATGCAGCATGTCGAATTAAGTTTGAGTTGCGAAAGTAGGCTAGCAGCTACCCAGAAATCTTGGCTGATACTTCTGTAAAACATCAACAACATTCATCTTTTGATAGTGAACGTTCTTGCTCTGTTAAGGTTTTAGGTTTGCAATGGCAGTTGCAAATCGATAGTTTTACTTATATAGTTTTTAGTATGTCAAATTCTTGTAGAAAAAGATCGATTGTGGTCTGATCTGGCAAGAATATTCGATCCTTTGAGATTTATTTCACCTCTCACACCTTTCGGTAAGCATCTAATCGAGTATTTATAGACTTTAGGCTTAAAGTGGGATCAAAAATCCCTTTTAGATGTTACATCTCAGTAGAAAAGATTTCAGTCTGAACTTTATTGGGTATCTGCACTTAAGATACCTAGACACCGCTCTACAAAAGGGTATGTAAATTACAGGCGTTTGTGGATGCAAGTTTATTTAGTAGCTGGAAAGTCTAAAATCGCACTTTTAAAAGGACTGTCACTGTCACGATTAAAACTTTGTGCTGCTGTATTGTTAAGAGTTTTAGTAGAATTTGTTCGTATATGGGGATAAACTTACTATTTCCAATACGTTTGCTTGACCTGACTCTAAAGTTAGTTTCACTTGGATTCCTTCGTTAGTTAGTCATACCCAGGATTATATCTCTCCCAACCATTGACGACATGTTCCTTCGGATAATAAAATTCTGCTGATTGTGCAAGTAGGAGTTTGCTTCTAAAACAATTACTTCATCACTCCATGTACGAGTAGTTTAGTGGTTCTCCATTTTTACTGAAAACGCTAGATAATTAGTCCTTTGATACTTCAAACTTCTCGTCTTGGGAAGTCCAAAACGAAAAAAGAAAAATTGCTCTGCTATGGACAGTATTCTTAATAAGTTTTCTTCTTAAAAGAAGATCGTTAGGAGTGTAGCGCTTTGTTTTCGATTTGTAAATAACTCAAGCCATAAAGAACGTAGAAAATTCAGTGCAATTTGCAAAACCTATTTTCAACACGGTCTTGGTAAAGCAAGTTCAATCAGAAGCATTTTCGAGTTGTATTAGTCAACTAGAAAGTGGAAAATGCAATTCGAGATCTATTCGAAAGTTAAACCCATTTGTAGATAAAGGGGATTTCTCAGAGTCGGCAGGAGATCAATCAACTCATCTTTGTCGTATGATAAGAAATTTCTCTTGTTACTACTTCAAAGACACCACTTGACGGAATTAATTATCGAAATCATTCCTAATTTTTTCATCTCGGTTTACAAGCTCTGCTTTTCTTAATACCACAGCAAGTCTGGATTTTGTCGATCAAAAATGCTATTCAGCATTGTCCATCTCGTTGTTTTAAATGTTTCAAAGTTAAATCCAAAACCTGTAGTATCATACACGGATGATCTAACTGCTTCTCGAGTATGTCACTTAAAACCATTTCGGAATGAAGGTGTAGATTATGCACTTCAGTTATGTTAAGCAAATCTAAAGGTATACAATCCCAAAAGGCTTATGTTTGCGTATTTATATGTTTGGCCACGAAGGCAGTACATTGAGAGCTAGCTTCCAATTTAAATAGTGAAGCTTTTCTAGCAGCATTTCGTCGTATCCCATCGCGTAGCAGTCGCTGAAGTGATATACATTCGGATTGTGCCACAAACTTTATTGGTGCTTACAGATAATTGACTGACATTACGAAAGAAGCCGTAAAATCTAAAGGAATCAATCAAGTCAAACTTTGGCGGGCTTTGGGAAGCAGATGTGCGAAGTGTCAAGGCTCACCTAATTCGAGTAATAGTACGAACCAGAACCACTTACTTGATTTAGATTCTGCAAATCATAATATCATCACATTTCAACGTTGGCAATTCAAAGATTGCATGCTGACTTCTGGAAGAGATGGAATCTTGATTATTTAATTACGTTCCAGCCGAGTTCTAAATGAACAAAAGGGAATTTAAAAATTCAAATAGGCGATTTAGTGGTCATAAAAACAAACAGCGTCCGCCTTTACGTTGGACGCTTGCAAGAGTAATAGAAACTCATTCTGGTATCCATGGTAGTTACAGTTGTCACAGTAAAAACTGCCAGTGGCACCTTTCAAAGGCCTGTGTCTAAGTTGTGTTCATTGCCAGTAAATTAGCAATGATAAATTTTATTTAGCTTTGTTTGTTAAAATAGTCTGCTATTTTAAAGTTGGCAGTATGTTTCATATTGCCATTTATCTGGTTTTCTCTGAGATAAATTGTATATTATATTTCTCTTTTTTTGTTCTAATTTCTTTTGACTACAATTACTGCCCAATCTTACAAGTTAGCTTGTTGGTAGTCATAGCAACATATTATTATTAAAAATTCAGCAACTGTTAAACCAAAGGCAAGTGAAAATTGTGTAATATTTACTTTTTCATTTTCTATTCCATACACACAGTCCGTTCTTGATACACAAGAGTTTTATCACCATTACGAACTATTCGAGCCTTTCATCGGCTGTAAAACAATACAGGTATTCAGGACGTGGTTAAAATGAAAAATAGGATTGCTTATAGAAAAAAGAAGTTTTCTTTATTGAAGTTTTAAGAATATAAACAAATCAGAATTCTAAATTCAAGAGTAACTTCTCCACATAGCAGAACCATGCAATCGTTCTGTTTGGTGACACACTCAAGTTTTACAATTTAAGAAGCTATAAAACTAACCAGGTCATAATTTCTTAAATGTAAACTAAAATTTCTTTATCGGAACTGTTTCTTAGTAAGTGTAAACCAGTATTTAAAAAAGTTGCGAAATGCGCTATAAAATTAATTTTCAATCTGACTGTATCGTACACAATTTGGGATATGTGCACTGCAATGCAAAAGAGCCTTAATTAGAAAAATAAATAAAACTGAGGTACCGCTGAATTCGTTGCACTGAAATCTAATTGTAATTAAGGTAAACAAGGAAGCCCTAACCACTGAGTAAAGGATTTGTGAAAGAGGCGCAAGCCCTATACAAAAAAGCGTTCCAGTATTGCTATCTCAGTCTACTTGGTTCCCTGCACCCCACCATCCAGAAACTATTAGTTGCATAGTGCTGCCACAACAAATTTACCTCTTGCCGCTTGAAATAACTTGTTTGTTGTCACAAAATAACTTGTTGTTCAGGCGTTTACCCACAAAAATACAATTCAAAGTAATTGCAGCGAGGATTTTAAGAAAGTTACCTATGAAAATATTAAATAGGATTTATTTATTTATTTATTTACAATTAAATTACAAAGTGCTACATTAAAAAGTACAAATCTTAATTTAAACAAAAAAAAAACTGAAACTGTACCTTCTTCATCTACAAATAAAATAATGTAAAGAAACAATCTTTGAAATTCGAAAAATAAATGATTCTTTTCTAGGTGTCCTTTTTTAACGAATGTTGAAAAATAGTTACACGTACACTTGTATTTACAAACAACTGAAAAATTAAATTAGACTTCTTCCAAATATGACTACTTATGGAAATCAAATAAAAAGTATATTTGTCTTTAGCTTTTATTTTATTATCTAAATGTTGTATTTCTTTTTAATAAAGTTACTTTTTACATCAATCTCATTAAAAAATCGAAATATAACAACAAAATCTAATAATAACCCGAATACAATTAAATAATAGTTATTTATACCGCGAGAGCAACAAAAACCGAGTAAAAGATACCCATGGATTCTAAATTTCTTGTCTTTGATAGTTTCATATTAATAAAAAAAAAGTAAACCAAAAGCTATTAAAATAATACAAGTGACATTGAAAGTTTATTTAGGTTATTTTTTAAGTGATTACAGTAAAATTAATTTACAGTAAAAATAATTTATATACAACCGAGAGATATATCTTATAAAGAGCACTCACTCACTGGGATAACGTAATGTTTGAGATTATCGCACGCGTGCGATATCATTCAGATTACGGCACGCGTGCGATAATATCTCCAAATCGCACGCGTATCAATGATTACAACACATTTTCATATTAGAATCTTATTTTCGTAATGGTATCAAGAATGAAAATGGTGAATGGGAATATGCAATAATCAAAATGATTATGATGTTTAAAAGTTTACTGTTTGAATTTATAATTTAAGGATTACTCTAAGACAATCTTTTAAAATTCCAAGGGTATCTT
Organism: Ignelater luminosus; assembly: GCA_011009095.1. NCBI lineage: Eukaryota > Metazoa > Arthropoda > Insecta > Coleoptera > Elateridae > Ignelater > Ignelater luminosus. The sequence continues at coordinate 64,559 of VTPC01091196.1, forward strand.
TGACTTGATTTTTTGTTGCTGTCACGCTATAACAAAAATGTAAAGTTAAGTCGTATACAATATTCTTTGCACGACCGTATTTTAAAGAAAGTATGCAATTAAGAAGACCTATTGACGGTAGATTAAAAAGTGAAGCTAGTCAAGATCATAACTGCGTATCACGAATTCATTTTAATATCAATACGGCTTTATAACATCTATACGTCAAATTAATCAAATGTTTATAATTGTCAACTTTTGACACACAACGAGTTGTAAAGCGCCAAATTTAACACATCTTTTCATTTTCACAGTTGTACATTATTTTATTTTCTTTACAATGTTATACAAATTATATTTTTTGAGAATTATCCCATTTTATATACAGGGTGAGTTACAAAAACCGAAACAAGCTATAGCTTGGCTATTTATTGTCCAATTTTAATGAAATAAAAAATAATGAAATAGCTCCAAAAGTACTACAAACCACTATTTAAAAGATCTAGTATACTCCCCGACCCTTTAGAAAGACAATAGTCAACTGTTTTTCTTTAAATAGTATACTACAGTTTTGTTGACTGATTCTTGTAGAGAATTCTTTCCCGAATTTATTGATGCATAACATGGAACTCTGATGTAAAACTTCGAGAGAAAGAAAGAATAATTTATTATGATAGGGTAATATACCTTATTATCATTATTTAAAGTTAATGTTAATCCCGTTTGTAGAAAGAAAGCATCTGGAAATGCAAAGCATATTAACCACAACGAACTCTATTTTGATCTTTCAGCGGCCATTTTGACCATGTTGCCTAGGTGATATCAAAAACTAAAAGTATACGTATCTTATTTTTTGATGTACTATACCATTCTAAAGTGAAAAAAATGTTTGAAAATTTTTCAAATTCTAGTAGCCATTTTGACCACGTTCCCAAAGAGATATCAAAAAACGAAGCCACCACATTTTCTTCAGTTTTTGATGTAGAATCCAAATCTGAAGTAAAAATTTCAAAATTTAAGACAGACTTCGCAAATTCAGTAACGACTCCTTTTGGAGTTCGTTGATAATTTATATATTTTGTTTACAAAACATCGGAATGTTAGACGTTGCACGGGACACAAGAATTCTACACTTTCATATTCTGTTAAGATAATATACGAACTTTCCTATGAGGCTTGCGAGGCTTACTAATTGATTCCCTGACTGTTACAGAAAGTTGATTAAATTCCCATTTTAATTGCCTAAATAATTTTATTTGTATGAATAACTTTAATAAATACTCTTTATGGTGTATACACGAAGCGCTACCTTTTAATTCAAACCAGTTAGTAGAGCGTTCTAGATATGCTTTCAAGTAATGTTCTATAGTTTCGGTGACCTTACTGCTACATTTGTATTTATTAAATGCTTCATTAAAAAGTTTTAATAGACTTAGTACAATCTATACAAACTGATCAGATGGTCTTTTCAGAAACTTTATGTCGTTTTCGCAAGAATAATCTTTATACAACATAAAAAGTTCGCTTTTATACACTAAATCATTCGAGTCTTTTATCAAATATTAAGCACATAATTCACAGTTAAACTTTTTTTGTATCTTGTGAGCTAAATAACCTGCCACGTAAATACTGGAACTTGTCTCCATAGTCACAACACTTTCAGACGCGTTTTGTTTGGTCTCTTCAGAAATGTTAAGTTGACAATCACTTGCACTGCTTTCAGTTGAAACACTATAATCATTACCCTCACTTGTAACACAGACTTCTTGATCACTGCTGTTTGTTTCTTGGGTATCGATTTCGTCAATTTCGCAGTTTCCAGTACCTTCAGCCATTTGTAGTCGGATATTCATGTTTTGCTGAATAGCAATGCGACACTGGCGAACTATGGGAGTAGGATTGTAGCCTCCTCTATTTCTAATAACTGAAAAGAAATTTTCCAGTGAATCCTGGTTTAAGAATTTCACTCTCAGCTTTCTTAAATGGTCCCATAATAAAAGGATGGATTTTAATGTCCACTGGAACCCGTCCAAACAGTAAATGTTGTTTCTTTTCGTATTACCCTCGAAAACGTCTATATTTTGAAAATACTGTATTCTGTTCTGTAGAATCGTGGTAGTTTTATTATTAAACACAGACAACGGTCTTCTTTTGGGATTGGGATCGTGCAACACCCTACTGTTTAAAGCATCAAAAATGTCATTAATATTTTCAATAAAATCAGCAGTATCCAAAGCTGTGACACTATTGACTTCTTTGGTTATCGACGCTGTCTTAATTGCTGCCGAAACAGTATAAGAAAAAATTTGCGCAGCGTATTTTACCCGCATCTTTTGAAAATTCGAGGGTGACATATGAGCGGGAGTTATCTTTAACATTGCCCTTGTGGTCATGCTTCGTTTGTCAACTTCGTAGGTTGCTTCAACATCAGTCCATGATACGGCTTTTTATTAATAAAAAACTGAACTTTAGTGTTCATGAAATTGTTCCTTAAACACTTAAATAAATGAGGTGCATCAAAACAGGTATATACCTCTTGGCCATTTATATTAATAACAGGATTCTCTTTAGAGGCGCCTAATTGTTTTAAAGCGCACCGGTTATTTGACCCCTGGTCGCATACCAAAACCAGTGGCTTGAATGACATATCCTTCAATTTGTTAATAACAGTTTCAATAATATGTTGCAGTGCTATACTATTGACAGAACCAGAAGAAACAAAATAACCCAACGGAATCTTCCAGTTGTGAAGTAGTCCTCTAATTAAAAACACTAATCCCGTATTGGCCAATGTTGGATTTCTACCCAAATGCCCTAAATCATGGTAGCCTTCTATAGTGTCTTGAGACTGGTTAAATTCCAGCTTTTTCTTTAATGTGATCTCATCGAACACTACAACGCACATTTTTTCTTTTTCAGTCATTGATCTTGCCTTAAGATGCAATTTGTTTTACTAAACTAGTATTTATTCCAGTTTTTAAGTTACATACCTTCAACCAACTTTGAATGGTTTTAATGGCGGGCAATTTAAATTTAAGGTTATGTAACATAAACTTGTATGCACCTGGTGATTTATAATGCAGTGAAAGAGTTAGTTGTTTTTCGGCTTTTGACCATTTTTCTTCTTTTCTGTGGAACAGTTGCATATTGATGAATGTTTTTACTGCGGGGTTTTTGTACATCAATATATTATTCATCACAGCACTGATGGAAAAGGAACCTGTTTTATTTTTTAATCTGTACATCTGAGATTGCTTTGCTTTCAACATTTTTTGAAGTTTTTTAACTTTAGTAGAAATGACTCTACATTGTCTTTTTAGCTTCGCTTTCGTGGGTGTTTCCATGTCCAAGACTCGCTCACTAACTGTAGAACTTGGACTGGGTGTGCTATAAGCTCTGGATGTTCTGGGCAAATTACTCTTGCATAATATTTCTAAGTTTTTATCACTGGAAACAGATGCCAAGCGCTTCCTTTCATAAGTTTTGAAGTTTTTCGAACTGCTCGATGCCCCTGGGTTAACTCCTTTTTCTGAAGTAGTAGGTGCCCACACTTCCCGTTCTGTCTCTAGAAATATAAAATGTGTGGTCTAGATAAAGATCCATGGTAATCTACTATGTAATACAACGGGTGCTATCGATTTTGTCAGTAATTTTTGTCGTTGAGTTTTCGCGACAAAATATGTCTGGCCCAGTGGCGTAATAACTAACAACAATATACAGACTCTTAGACTAGAGATTACAGTGATATACATGATTAGTATTCTACAAATGTATTTGAAATTGAAAAGGCATTTTCTATTTAGAATTATTTCTGCAAAGGGTTGTCCTTGGGGGCTCTAAAATATTTTTAATTTTTAAATCTATTTACATTTAAGCGTGTAAAAAACTAACCATCTAAATTTGCAGATGATGATAGCGGCTTTATAAAAACGTCGTGTTTTAGTAACTTTTTAATTTTCTTTTGTGTATTTTCCCATAATTTTCGTTTTTGGCCACCGCTTAAATATACTTGTTTTTAGACATTATTTAAAAAATTAAAAAATGGAAGCAAGTAGTAGTTTAATGACCACACAAAATTTCTCATAAGAAATGAAGAACAAAACGAATGTTAATACAAATCACCCCATTTGACACTAAGTTTTATAATTAACAATGAGCAGTCTAAATTTTTCCTTTAAGAAACTGACCATTCTCAGTTTATAGATTTCTAGAAAAGACAGTTAGGGCTTTTCAGAAGTGCATTATTGTATTACAGTTTAAAAGTTTCTTTTGTATCGAAAATTCTTTCATATCCCATGATTTACAACCTCTGTACTTACTTAACCGAAAAATAATAAGACATTCTTCTGAATACATACTTGGAAAAATACAGTTTTGAGAGTTAGTGGTGCTATTTCATAAAGTGATGATAAAACGATAAAGAACGAACAATTAATAGCATAGTTAAAAGGAATAATGGAAACAATGAGATTAATCTTGCGGGTACCCTTTTCTTTGGGCCCCCCGCATTGCAGAAGTTGCGGGGATGGTTGTTACGCCACTGATCTGGCCGACAAAAATTATCGAAAAAATCCTATTAGGAGTTTTATTAGGCAAGACAATCTATCGAAAAGGCAAATTCCCTTTATGTTCTACTGCATCATAAATACGATACTTAGTTTATAATAATGTTTTCAGTTCAGAAAGCTATGACTTATTGTACAAGTAATATAAATATAAAGTAAATTGGACTCAACTGTCAAAGTCAGATAATATATTGTCACATATATAATTATAACATTAATAACTACAATAACAGCTAAAGAACACTTTGATACTGTATACTTTCATAAATGTAAAAATGTAAAAATTAATTTTTAAAGTTTTTTTATGGTTATTATTTTTGTTACTCAAAGCAGTAGAACATAAAAGAATGTATGTCACTCGTACATAATATGACTTTATTGACTCGCTTTTGATTATGGCCTTGCTTGTTCAATAAAGTCCTGCATTATGTACTAGTGACATAAATATCTATTAAAAGCTAATAATTATAATACTGGCTACTTACCGGATTCTGTATATTTTATAGGAATCGCTGTTTTAAGTAATAATTTACGTTTGTTATTTATAGTAATGTCACTCGGCAAAAAATGTAATTCACAAATTAATTTGTTACTTAATCTAACGTTGTCCATAAGTGCAATATTAATATTGCCACAATTTTTTTTCCACACCTCTGTTCTTTTACAGTCTTTTACAGGGAATTTGAAAAAGCTAATATCTTTATAAATTTTGTTACTTTTAAAACAGTTATTGTAGACACAGATATGGCTTGCCGTAATACTCATTTTTAAAAACTAAGAAACACACATTAATAAACAGCAACTACAGAGCATACAACTAATAGCGGCCGACGGTAAGGTTTACGACGTGAACACGACGACAGCAAGTAACCGACTGAAAAATCTCGGAACCAATTGCCTTAGAACGCCCCCTGGTTGTCGGAACCAGCATTAGCTACGAATATCTCCATTTACTGGCGCCTCTTCTACAAATCCTTTACTCAATGCCCTAACTTTTAAAATAAGTGATACAGACTATTTTTTAAAGTGGAGTATCCTACACAAATGTGAAGAAACCAAACGGGTTTCACTGAATATCTCAAAACTATGATCACGAGAGTTAGGCCTTTTGTTTCTCAGGGCAGTACAGGTAAATGCTAACAATCTACGGTTATAGCTTTTGCAAGTTTTTCATTCTTATATCTTCACAATAAAATGTTATTTTTGAAGGCGCACACTCTAAATAAACAATAAAAGCAGCAACTTGTATGATAAGTCCTAGAAAATTTGACGAGAACTGTAACGTTATTGAAATAAGAAAAATTATAAAAATATAAAAAAGCAACTTCAATAGAACTTTTCTATTAAATGTATTGGAGACTTTTTTAAAATATTTTATTAGTTATTAAAATCTTAAAATGCAGTGTTTAAGAAATTATATTTTTCCTGTTGCAAGTTAAATTTATTTATAAAATTAATCTAAGTTTTTTAACAAAGAAAAATCTGAAAAACATCTTATTTACTTTTTTCGGTTGATTTGATTTTTAAAATGTCCCAGAATTATGAATAAAGTATTGTAATAAGAGTTAAGTTACATTTGTGGAATATTAACAAGTGTAAGATGTGTTGCATAGCAACAGGCGCGGTAAAGTAAGCAGATTATAAAGCCTACGTATTTTATTTTAAAATTAAATTAACTAAGTAGGTACTAAGAAAATTTTTCCTAATATGTGTCAGTTTTTTAAACCACTGATGTTTATTTTGAAACGTACAACACCTTCGAATAATTTCAAGAAATTAGTTGCTCATGTTAATTTAAAGCAGCCAATAAAATGTTTCTACGTAAAACCCAAGTAAATATAAATGTTTTGGGTAATTTATTACACAATTCTTCCATAACCATATTCAAGTTTGGTTCATTAATCTAGAATTCCCAACTTAATTTCCTAACTTGCTTCTCCAGAATAAAGTCACGTTTCTTTTTTACATCTTAGGGATCTCTATAATACTACTCACAAAATATATGGAATCGGTATTACCCATACGGAGTACCTTCGTTGCAAAAGTAGTTTCCTATAAATCATCCATCCCTTGTTATCTTTCAGACTTGTTTTTGGCAGAAATATTCTTTAGTAAATTGGTATATTTCAAACTGAAAACAAGAGAAAATTCTTCTTATTGTTGTATTAACTGATATTTATGAACAAATCAATAAAGTAATTTTGAAGAATTACAATAACTGCTTTCCATTATACAATATAAAATTATCGATATTAAAATCTCATTTAAGTTAATCACTGTTTTCATGTTTCGCTAAAGGAAGCAATAAGTTAGTAACACGACAGAAAAAGAAATAACAACCAACCTTCCAGGTTTTATCAATTTGAGAGCGTTTTGTTATTCCCAACGTAACCTTTCAATAAAATATATAATACCTTTCTGACCTAGTTCATCAGTTCAACTCTTTCACCCTGAACCTAAATCACTTTGTTACATTATTTTTGTGTAGTCCGTGCCGCTATAAAACTTTACTAGTCCTGCACTAATGTTTTTTGTATTTTCTGCACCTGGTTTTTAGGTCCACTTTCGAGTATTACGGTGGCGTGTACATTTGATAGATTAAACGTAAAACCTAAAACAAAAGTGATTCCAATTAAAATAATTGTATAGAGGTCGTAAGCAAGGCACTATAGGTATGAAGGTTCCGTTATAGTCTCCATCATTTCAAAAATGCATATTCTGAGTACGAAATGTATTTCTTCTTAACAGTAAGTATTAAGCTCATTAAAAATATGTATTGTAAAAGCAAAACAAATACTTCCAATCTAAGTTTGGTAATGATTCAATAATTAGATTTCTGTTTGATGTACATAATCTAGTCGCAACATCAAGCAACGTAACGTTACAAAGATATTCCCTTTAAAAACCTAACTAATCTATTCTTAAAATAAATTACTGTTATCATTAATGCTAGCATTAACGATAAAATGCAACATAGTAAGGTTTAATTCGATGTGTTTTGTCAACTTTCTTCTATTTTTGTTCTTGTTAAAATTTATAATGCCCTTTTACATTTCTCCTTTAATGCCCTTTGGTCAAAAATAAAGTTTTACTGTTTGTTTAAGATAATATCAAATTCGTTAAAGTATCTAGGTTAATGTCGCACGGAAGTTAGTTGATTATTTCTAAGATTATATAGCGCAGACTTATTATTTTCTAACGATTTCAGAAGAGTTGAGTTTATTTCTGGAATTGGTTGCATAGGAAAAACGTGTAAGAGCAACTTTTTTTTGCTACAACAAAAAAAATAAAAATTTTACTTCGGGCATAATATAGTTTTTCTTGTAACAGTAACGTACCCCTTTAGGAAGTCCTGACAATATTTACAGCGATTAGACATCGATTATCTATTTCAAATTATGATTTAAATTTGTTTAGTTGATAACACAACAAAAGAAATAATATTATGGTGAATGGCAAAACTGAAAATTTTGTTTTTGTATGCTGCTGATACCTGGCAACATGAGGAGGTTGCCAGTTTTCTCCTGATTTCAAAATGTAAATCAAAACAATGTAATTTTGCATCAATAACGCGTTTACAAAAATGCTAATTTATAATTTGAAACGGATAATAGTAATAATAATAATAATTTTACAGAAACTTTCCATAACGCACTTGGTTTCCAAGATAGTGAAAAATCAAAAGAGCTTAGTTTTTTTTATGGAGGTTAAAAAATGTTGGTTGCTGTACAGGAAAATACTCAAACATTTTATTCTGTCCTCTTCAAGATGTGAGGCTTTGAGAATTAAGTACTGAAAAATAAATTCTATCGCTTTAGTTGCTTTGACACGAAGTTTTGATTTGGCTATATACAGTCTGTTTAACGTTATTAGAAATTTCTGTAACGTGTGTTTCATGCTTTTGGATGTTATTTAACGACAACATGTCTTATGTCAACTGATATACACCAAGCATTGTCTCTTATTATATTAATCAACACAGTTTTTTCTCATGAAATTTTATCAATCAGTATAATTAATAATTAAAGTAAACAGGTAAATAATGTGTAACAGTCATTTATTTATTTATTTATCAATTTCAAGTTTAATATTTCCTTCTTACTTAATCTTACTTGTTGACAGTGAGACGCTGGGTATAATTTTCCTACTTTTAAACATATTTGTGAATCTGATTGTCTGATCTGGGGGGAGAATGTTGCTTGAACGAACAACGACGTTGTCGAGGACAGCCATCTTCGAAGCGAGTTTCAGTGTTAAAAGGCCTAAATCTTAGGGTAAGGATAATTTTATTATTGTTGTGTCCTTTCTGATGCATCATTCGGTTTTCTGTACCATTAGCCTTTTGGAGGAGGCGTTAATTAACCTGTCGTTTGAGAGTTGGATCTCCGAGGAACACTGAAATAGGAGTTCTCCTGGTGGGATTTCTCAATCTTAAGACCTGACTGCTTACCGATTTAATAAACCCTTGAGAAGAGGCGTATAAACATCCACCTGGTCAATTGCTTCCGAATTTCCCACGGTTTAATGAGTTTAGAATTCTGTTGTACAACTGTTAATACGTAAATTTAAAATTTTGATACAATTTTGTTGGATCGAATAAGATAAATGAGTTGGGTAACTTTAATTAAAATTGAAGTTAACATAAAACCGCTTGGTTTATTTAATTTTTTTAAATAATGTAATTTTTGTTAGAAAACTTCTTAATTACATTTGCCATAATTAGGTTTGTCAATTACATAAAGGGAGCGATATTGATTGTTTTTCTTCGCTTGCTTTGATTAATTTTCAGGTGTTTGGAAAAGTCCAGTAGCGGTACTTGACCTCATCCTGATGTAAGCTTGGTGAATTAATTAGTTATAAAATTATATTTCAATGTCGTTTCTCATAATTGTTTTCTTTTATAAATGTTCACTTAAAGGGGTTATTCTTTTTTATAATTTTAAATTTTGGGGTTAAATCTAAAACGTCATCATAAAATTGTTTTTTTCTTTTCCTTTAATTAGAATTTTTTTTAAAAGAAGTATGGGTTATAGTTAACTAAATTTCAATTTTGCAAAAGATACGGTATTTCTTATAACTTTAAAA
>VTPC01091196.1:74587-108254 GCA_011009095.1 Ignelater luminosus
ATTCTATGTAACTGGCTCGTTTGATTAATCTTTATTGTTAGAGAAATACAAAAGAAATTTTCTGAAATCTTAATTTTATACTTTTAAATTTAGCCTGTTATTAAATTAAAACTAATATAGATTTTTTGGCACTGAATATATATTTATAATTTTGTTTTTTTATGTATTATGGTTTTTCGAATTAATAGAATATTGTAGAAAGTGAATTTCTGTGTTTTATTGTATGTGTAATTGAGAACCTTCACCTAAGGCAGCCCTTAAGCTAGTCTGGCCTAGGACCTTTGTTCCTAGATTGCAAATTGCATAATCCACTTTGTAACACAAGGTTGCGTTACAAATGTTAATTATACTGGGTTAGCTTGTATTTTTATAAGTAGTATCCCAACCGCATGTCAAATTGTAGGATACTTCGACAGGCAAGAGGACTACTTGGTCAGACTATTTCCCGAAGAAAATTTGCAACAAAATTCTTCCAATTCTTTCTTCTTTTAATTTCAAACTTGCTGTCAGCAAGATTGTCGATAATTTGCAGTAGTGCAATGATCACTGTAATACGTCCAAAATCCAAGCTTTTTTATTGGTTGAAGTTTTCTTGGGGAGGGGGGGAAGTAGTCAATTAAACTCATTTTTGTTAATCATCGCTTTTTTGGCTTCTCTTCAGCCTTGATAAATGGAGTTTGTGGATGCCGAACGTTCTGCTCCTCCGTTGGGATGAAGTTGGGCTGAGGTGTTTCTTCATTCTAGAATTTTGAATTTTCTGGCGTCACTGCGGGAGGTGCATGGCGGAGGCTGTTGAGTTGATGGCTGGCTGTAGATTGGTTGGTGCTGGTGTTGGCGTCGCAGCGGCTTTCGTTGATTGGTTGGATTTAATGGAAGCTGGGATTGGAGGACACATCGATGCGGGTTGTATGTAGTAGCGGATGGCGGGAAATGATGGTTGGTGATTGGAATTAATTTTGAATGTTGGAAAACGGTTGTTTTCAAAACCACAACCCCCCACAGATCACTCTGCGGGAGGATTTTGGAAGGAAAGGGATGGGGAAGGGTAAGAAGTAACGCAGGCAGCAACGGCTGGTACGGTAATTACACAAAGTTTGGAGTACTAGTCCGAGAAGCTCCAAGCTCAGAGCCAGCAAGGAGAGGGTAGCGGTCGCGATCTGCCCGTCCCAGACAGACTGGTCTGGAGGAGCTGAGAAAATAGTGTGTGGAATATGGCGCTGGCCCTACGCCCACCCAAACGCAGGATTGCAGCTGTTGTTGGAAGGGGCCGCTCGCAATCCGGCTCTCGCAGTCCGGAATGGTGGCTAACGACCCCTGTTGGATGCTTCGATACTCTTACCGTACCGGGCATTACCGCGCTGCTTGATTACAGGTCGACCATCTCGCTTCACACCCGACGCTGGAATGATTAAACTCAAAAGAATATATCGTAACTAGTAAAGTAAGTACGCATTCATATCTGGCTGAACAAATTCTAAGCATAACCTTTGTCTTTTCAAGTTAAATGGAGTTTTTTAAAAGTAGTTACTAAACAGTTAAATATGTATCAAGTCACGAAACATCCCATCTATGTTATACACATAAAATTAGAAGTAGTACAACAATTACAGTAAAACCTGTTAAAAACTCTGAAATCAGTTTCTTTTCATCCGAAAACTATTCTAGCTGACTTGAGGCTACTGGAAATAATTCTTTTGTAGATGTTCACTAAAATTAGTTAAAACTACTTAATGAGAAAGAAAAGTTAAATACATATTATTGTTTTGTTTTGATCCTAATTAACAGTATTTTTGTTTAAACTACACTTAAGAACAGTTATAGGCTATTAATGTAACCTGTTAAAGCTATTTCGATCCTTACAACATACTGACAAAACAATGTTTTGGTTTGCTATTGTAAAAAGAAACACCTAGTACAGTAATAAGAGGCAGTTGCGTTAAACTAACTACATAATTGTAGAGGGTATTTCTTAGTTGCGTGGAACAAGTATAAAGGCTGCTACTTACCAAGTAGTGAAGCATACCTCGCGTCATGACAGACAATCCAAAGGTTTGCTTTTTAGTGAGTTTGGATGATCCCAGGTAACTAACTGATGTGGTACATTGCTGTGATCTACATAAAAGTCTCTATTGAGGTATGACAAAAGCCAGAAACAATAATAATAATAATGATAATAAAAATAAAACTGCAAGATAGCTGTGTGGCTGGCTGTTGTTGAGTGACGACACTACGGTTACCCGATGATTCCGGGGACTTTTAATCCCTGCCTCCTGCTTGCTTTGTACAACCGACAGGAGTGAAGTCGTAAAAAAATTGCGCCTCTAATAGTAAGGAAGTCAGGGCTAAAAAACATAATATAAAAAATTTCATTTATTTAGGTACTTTCGAAAACAAATGAAACATTGGATCGAATCTCTTTTTAGATTATTGTTGACCATTAAGATTTAAGTATCCCCCAATTTAACCGACCTTGTGGTATCTCTCATACAGGGTATTAAAAAATAGTGTCAAAATCCCTAAGGGCGTGTACTACTCATGAAAATAAGTAAAAAAGTTTAGGTAAACATGTGTACAAAAATGTATAATTTTCTAGGTACGGAGATACAGGGTGTCAAAGTTACCTTAATTCGTTTTTCAATATTTTAATAACAAAGTGAGCTATATCTGAATGAAATTTTACATTTATGCTTGTTACTATTAGGGATATACTATTCTATCCAGTTTTGTGTTTGATATCTTATATACTCAAAAGAAATCTGTTACATTACTGAAAAATTAAAAGAATCTTTTGTTTAAAATTCGCAATCGATACGGTCAGGTAAGGAGTTACAGGAAGCTGCTATGGAGACACGATAAAAAATCCAGGGGTCGAAAGGCTAAAACAAACTTAGAACAGGCAAACCTTCTGTAATAAAATTTACAAACGGTGCTAACTCGTCGACTTTACGAAAGCACAAATGATATACAAACAGTTTATAAAGGGGTACACTACCAACCATTAAGCTAAGAGAAGTGCAAGCCAGAGAGTGCGTGCCAAGCGGAGCGCGTTCCAAGCGGCTTACTAGCAGAACAGGTTAGAATCGGGTCCGGTGTTCTACAAAAGCACTGAGTATGCTGAGGAGAATTCCGGACAGGGCGGCGCGGCCGTTCCTGCTGTCCCCCAGCATGGACGGATCCGCTTAACGGACAGCGACGTTGTCTGGATACCGTGTCTTATAGTTTGACCTACGGTGGACCTGCTCTACAGACACCGTCGGCAGTCAAACTACAAGCAAGGGTACAGAGTTGAGGAAGGAGCCACCCAACGGCAACGAACCTGCTGGACAGACAGCGACGGCAGTCATACCGCAAACAGAGGTATGTGAAGCCGACAGGTTGGGATAGGCATCTTAACACCTTTCGGTCTTACCAGGTACTTACCATTCTCACTGGATATTGGAGATGGCACTGGATGCTTGGCTGGAACTGTAAATGCAATTGCAACCGTCCGTCCGACGGTCATCAAAGAAATTTCTATTTGAGTAAGTTCATAAATTCATATTTCAAGTGTTACCAAAGCTCTAGAAGCGTTTAATAGGTTGCGTATCGGCATGTTTTAACAGATTAATCTTAAGCTCTTCATGGTAAAGTGTTCGAAAGATTTAGTTTTTCCAAAATCTCACTAACTAAACATCTTTTGTTTAATTTCAGCTTTTGAAACAGATCCTTTGTTACTATAAATTATCTAATATTATCTAGTAGTATTCCTAAATGTTTTTTATTTGAACTTTACAGCGTGAAAATACTTATGGTTTAAATTCAATAATTTCAATGCCAATATGTTTTGAAAAAAAAGCTGAAATAAGAAAACTAAATAGAAATGAAAACAAGCTACAGAGATAAAGTGTTGAGAAATCAAACATTTTACATAATCCAATTCGAATAAAACTATTTCCTGAGATTACAACTGTGAATCTCAAGGAAACAAAACATGAAAATTTAGTCTTGGGCAGCTTTCTCTTAGCTTCTAGCCTTTCTACCAAGTGTACACACCAAGTTCCATCCTCCTAATTCTTCTTGTCTTTAACTACAATTCTTTTTGTTCAGATTCGAAAACTCCCTAGCACTGCCACTGCCCAACAGAAAAAATCTTTTTTGGTAATTATTGTACACATGACTTCTATAGAAATAGACACTTCAAACAGGGTTTCGATATCTTACAAAAGCCTTCATCTCACCCATACCTAAGAAACCAAATCCAAATTTGGTTAGCTTAGAACAGTGACAGGGTATTCGCAAAATACTGCCCTTTTATTAAAATTTCTTGACCCTGAGCACCAAAGTCCAGAGGGTTTTTTCGGTCTGCGCCTTCTTCTTTTAGCATGAATGGAAGGACAGTACAGGATTCTTATTGTACCCCAAGGGGATCATATAAACAAGAAACATTGAAAACAGGTAAGTAGTTTCCTAGTTCTAAAAAATGGCTATGCCCAAAAAGGACCTTATTTGACACTTTGACATACTCGTTCTCCAAACTTAGGTATTGGTTAATGTAAACCTACACGGGGATCAGTGTACGCAAAAGGGTGGTAGAAGTTTAGTAAACTACAGTGGTCAGTATAGAAGACAATTACATTACTAGCCTCATGATCAACCGAGGGTACCAAAAGAACGCATCGATTATTCGGAAAATGAGGAAAATATTTTTCCATATAAATGCCGTATTCACTGTAGATCCGTATATAACCAATTCAGTGAAAAAAAACCTGCAACGATTATAACTCGTTTACGTCCAGATCTATGATCTAAACATTTTCGTACTTCGCATAAATTCACAAGTGTCGAAATGTCAGTTACTGTGCATACTCCATCAAGGTCTGTTTCTACTCTAAAACTCCCAATATGTTGTCCTAAGTACTTAATTTCTGTTGTACAAAAGATACATTTATTATTATTAAGTGTAATTCCATGGCTATTAAATGTCTGTAAAAGAGTTTTCGTATTTGAATCATATGCTTTTTCAGTTGTTTAGTATAAGGAGATTATCCATTTGAACCACAACTCAACTGTCAAATGCTGAAGAACGTTCTATATTATTCTTTAAAAGATTTCTAAAAGCAGAGGAATCCTAAAAGATAACCTGAAATAAGTAAAGCGATAGATGGAGTGAGAAACCTACTAGATTGCTGAATAAGTTCTATTTACCAAAAGTCATGACTTAGATCTAGTTTTGAAAAATAATTAGCATTATTAAGTCTAGTAACAATTGTAACTAATGGCGATTATTCTCGAATAACAAATTTGTTTAATTCTGTAAAATTTGTTCAACTTAATGTTTCCATCAGGCTTAGGGACTATTATCAGATTGCGCCAGTGAGTTGTTTCTTCTATTTTGTAGATAATGTTTCTGCGATTGCGATTTATATCACCTTTACCTTCTCTTACTAAACCAGTTTCTACTCAAGGTACAGATATCAAACTGAAGAAAAATTCCATCGTTTCATTAAGATGTTTTTCTATAAGAAATTTTCTAAAACATTTAACTTTACTTCTAGTTGTTTCTGTCAGATCTTTTCTCAATCCTAAACATTTAATAAAATGTAAATCTGGTAGTGCTCATTCTTTTCGGTGATCTTTATGGGTGTAAAGAAGGAACCATACTTTACTATTAAAGCAATTTAAAAAAAACAAATTTAATACATTTTGAATACATACACTTTCCAGCTAAAAATTATTTTCAGAATATATATTGCATTATATCTGTTGCACTGACATGAAGATAATAGAATACGCAGAAATCTTTTGGGTATCTCAGTGGATTTTCTACAATATACAAACAAAGAGGAAGTAATTAACGTAAACAGAAAAACGAGAGAAATAGTACCTTTGGTCTTAGAGATTTATTGCAAATCTCTTCTGGCAGTAGAAACCATGACAAGTGGCTTTTAATGCCTCTGGGGCTCTTCTCTAACTGCTAGACCTTTTATCAGAAAAAGATAGATACCAATCACTACTGACATTATTAAGTCAGTCTTTCAAAAAAAAAAAAGATTTTAAGCAGGAATAAGAATTTAAAGTCCTCAATAAAGCTAAAACAAAACCTAAAAAATAGAATTTTCAAGGTTGTAGTAGTTACCTGCAAAAATATTATGATTAAATCTAAACCATCTACAAAACGTTCATTTGAATTATTCAAAAGAAAAGCTCTTCAACAATTCAATCTAAGTTTGCTAGTCAATTAATCGTGAAGTAACAGCGATTTAGATAAATGATCGCCGCTAAATGTAATATACATAAGTTATTTGTCAGTCTGAGAAAATTGGATTAAACACAGTTAATAGCAGTGCAACTTCAAAGGTTACAGCAACGGGAACAATAATCATCAGCTAAACCTGACGAGTGTATCAGTCCCTTATCCCTGTGTTCTCCTAAACTGTGGTATCCACTCACGATAAAGAAGTGAAAACCCAACCCTAAATGGAAACAGAAGGAGCCATACAGACTTTTCGGAAGCGCTAAGGAGATCAAATAGATACTTCCATATACAAGGAAAGTTCATACCTCAATTCTACTCACCCTAGAAAAAGCGCACAAAGCAGTCCTTGTGCTGCAATAAATCAACTTTTAATTGTGGGGTGTGTAACCATGCAAGGTGCAAACGACCGCAATTGCTAAAAGTACAACAAATGAGAAATAGGAAACAGAAGTGGCGTTGTTTTGTCCACAACCTACATAAATATTTCTGCCAATTGCCTTCTACAATACCATTTTAAAGAAATGCAATGCAATTGTAATTACAAAAACCAAGTTGGACAGGTCGAAACAAATAGTTCTAGTTAAGGAAAAGGTATTTGTTCCGAAATGTGTCAACCAGCCCGCAAATACTTTCTATAAACCTTACAAATCGTAACTCAGTCATAATTTTACGCAACTATTTATCAGCACGTAGCTTTTACTCTGTTTCTATACAGATAAAACAACATTCATTGACTTGGAGACTTTCAGTTGTAAATATAAAAGTACATTTGAAAACTGAAAATATTAGTTTTTGAATACGCCCAGTTTTCCAATTTCCAAATGACCACATTTTACTGAAGAGTATTACGGAAAAGCAGTTATTAGTAATGTCAACTCTCTTCTAATTAATTTGGGTTACGGTTAGTCGTGCATCATGCTCATGACTTTCGCCATTTTGCAGTCTTGTCATAACATACATGTAACGGTAAAAAAATGCAAAAGACTCAACCTAAATGATATTCAATTGATTCTTTTCAGACATCCAATACAGAGAAGAAATTCTAAGTTCCGTATGTTCGCAAGAAACGTCAAGGTAGTTCGAGATTACTTTCTCAAAAACTATAGCAAACAGTAAGAAGACGCCAAATCTTATATCGAAGACGCTATACAACAAAACAATATTCTGATCACAGTGTGTAGGGATGTTCCTTATCTACAAGACTGTTGAAGATGAAGAAAAGGGTAGTATGTAGAAAAATTGTTTCTGTTAGATCGTTTTGACTTTTTTAAATTTTTTTACCTGTTTTCACACTTGCTATTGTCTTTCTATACATAACCCCAGATCACTTCAACATTTCTTTATCATAGTCCATAGACCTGGTGCCTTGGTTTTTTGTCAGATATTGTGATTCAAAAATCAACAAGGTTATTTGGTAATTCATGACGTCGTGAGAGTAGTCTGACAAACCTATGCACATTTTATGGATTTCAGTTAAAGTTTCTTTACAGTGAAATCTGGTGAGCAATTATGAACCTGCTAGGAATAGACGTTGCTTCTCGATTCTTTTAGCCATTCTCCTTTTCTTATCTTACTAAATGTGTAATTAACGTTTTTGTGCCTTCTTATTTTTTCCAAAGGTAGCATTTGTTGCTGAGAAGATATACTTTAAACAGTCATTGTTGCTTGCAGTGAATAAAGTTCAAGCTTCTTTATAATAAATAAAAAATAAGGAAAAGCTGCTGCCCAATAAGCTGATACACTTTTAGAAATTAGTAGGACAGCAGAAAACACAAAGGTCATACCTACAACGCAATGTGTCTACAGCTCCTTGGAAAATAAGTAATGCTCGGTAGGTACCAACCGCAAATATTGGGATTATTCTGATCACTATCCCAAAAGCAATATTTTGTTGTTTAATTGATAGAGACAAATGATCATGCCACGTATTTGTTTTAGAAAACCTTCATTACTTTTATTTATAAAAGAGACATCTAATAGGCCAAAGGCATTCGACACTAACAAATTTAACCAATGTGTGTTTTAAATTTAACTAGAGTGTTGCAAAATTTTGCATATGCCATCGCCAAACTCGACCATAAAGCAAAATTGTCTGTAACAAAGAAATTTGTGATTATTAGACATTTACTTTCTTAAAAATTGCACGGTGTTTTAAAAAAAGGAGATATGAGAACTGTGTTTCATTTTATCGCGTTCTTAAAGTTTGCTCATATGTTGTCACTACATTCTGCTGGTTTAGTAAATTATGAACCTCTCGTGTCCAAACTTTCACAAGACCAGTTAGTGAATTTATAGAAGGAAAGTCAGGTAACAGTGTAAATGCAACTACGTTTTAACATTTTGGGAAAATAAAGATTTCTTTCTTCATTTTATTTAATCAAGACGATTTGGCATCACATGGATGAAATCTACATAAATCTACCTAAAATATTTTTTAGTAGAAACTCTGTAATAATCAAATGTAAGTGACGGTATTATGTGAAATCTAGTTTAAGCCTTTTATAAAAGCTAAGCATAAAATCTGTTTTCCTACTCATGGACCGATACCTTACCGGTTTGGTAATTACACTGAAGAGCGTTATCTTGTTAAAGATTGCACAGAAAATATCTCCCAACTGCTAAAGATAATTTATCTCATAAATTGTATTCAGTGAGTCCTTTGGCTGTTTGAAAATCGAACTGTTCAGACCTTTTACATGGTTCAAACTTGTTAGTTCAGTTTGACAGTTACTTTTCTTTAAATATTTCTGTTGATGTAGGTGTCACCCGTGGATTCTCTCTTATAGTTTGGCTTAACCTATAAAATCAATCAAAGGATTGCGTGAAATTAGTCGATTCTTTTGAATATCATAACATCGCAAGCAGTACCTACAGGCTTTGCTGCTGATGTTTACATCTGTTTTATGCGATTTAATCAAAATAATACTACATTGTTTAATTATTATTTTCTAGTGCGGCAAAATGCAAAACGCAGATCTTAACAAGATATTGGAGTAGAACGTGCAATCAAAGAAGTTGAATTTATTCATACAGAAAGCTTGTAACTCTGGATGGATCGAGTAGTTCAGAGCCGCTCCACAAAAACCAGGATAAAGAGAAGGGTTCTTGGACAAGACCAGCAACCTACCCAAGGTAAAACAATGTATAATGCTCACAGAACCAGAACAGGGCCTTGGAACCGGACGGATAGCACGATGAAGACCTCGACGAGACAAAGGAAAATACGCAAATGGAGAAAAAGTAGTATCAGACTGGGATGTTGGAATGTCCAGTCGTGGAACAAACGAGAACAAGAACAAATGCTAGAATTAGAAATACAGAAAATCGATATCTGCGCAATATCAGAAACAAAAAGGAAGGGTAAAGAAGTTATCCCATTTGAAGACTATACACTCGTATATAGCGGTGTAGCTAAGGAAGAAAGAAAGAAAGAAGGTGCAAGCATTACTGTCCACAGAAAGTATGAATTTAATATCAACGATGTTGAATATTATCTGGAAGAATAGTATCGGTGGCGATTCGAATATCAAACAACATCTTACACGTAATAAGTGTGTACGTCCCCGAAGAATCGAAACGAAGACCCGATAAAGAAAGATTTTATGAGACATTGCAGGAATATCTCAACGACAAACCACAAGATCAAGCCATCCTTATAGTAGGAGATTTTGGGATATTTGAAAGCCCGAATCAGAAACGAGATCGTGCATTAATAATAATGGAAAAGCGTTAGTACAGTGTTGCGCAGACAATAATCTAATAATACATAATACCTACATTGACCACAACATGTAATTTAAATACACAGCAATCATTCAGTTATTGACGACATAATTTCAAATAGGATTTTGCATTCGTCACAAATATTAGACATTAGAACGCTAAACTCAGTAAATGTAGATAGTGACCACAAATTATTATTAGGAAAGTTTCGAGTAAATGTACATCAACATAAAAAAAGACCTTCTATTTACAAAGACCAACTGAATCGGGAATTAATAGAAAATAAGAGTATACAAGAACCTGTACCAAAAACAAATAGAACAATGTATTCTCTAAAATGGTGTAAATGAAGAGAACAAACTGAGTGAAGCATGGGAAAAACTAGAAACAAATATACTGCAAGCCGCAAAAGAAGCACTAGGAATTCAGAAAATAAATGTAACGAGAATCAAGACGCCATAGTTCACAAAAGAAGTGAAGAAAATAGTAGAGCAAAAACGACTAGCTTATATGAAATATAAGTCACAACCAACTATAGAAGAACATATACAAGTAAGAAACCAGGTCAACGAGAAAATTAGATAAATAAAGCAAAAGTTCCCAGAAAAGTATACAAATGATTTACAAAGGAACCCTTTACGGTCAACAAAAGCAGATTTGGCGAATAATACGATCTCAAAGGAAAGAAATAAAGGAACCTAACAAAATGTTAAAAGAAATTATTTTAGAAATTTATATGTCACTGATCAAAGAGAAATGTTAGAGGAGATAATACTAGAAAGCAATGTTCGAGTGGTGGTTCAGGTCGAGAGGGAAGAACTTGAAAGAACATTAGAAAAACTAAAAAATAGAAAGTCACTTGGGCCGGACGAAATAACAAATGAAATGTTGAAGTACGGAGGAGAAACTCTTACACAAGAAATAACGAAAATAATGCGACAAATATCTCAAACATCAAAAATACCCACAAGTGGAAAACAGTTATTGTAATACCTATCTTTAAGAAGGAACAAAAGCAATTACCTGGAAACTACAGAGGTATAAATCTACTTAATACGACCTTCAAGATAACGACTAAAATTCTAACAGAGAAGATATCAGATATGGTAGAATTATGCGATGAACAGCATGGATTTAGGATAGGCCGATTTTGTATCGACGCCATATTTATTATTAGACAAGTAGCTAAGAAGGTGTTAGAATTTAATCGACATTTCGCATTCATTTGCTTCTTGGATATCGTAAAAGCATTTGATAACATAGAATTAGAATTTATAATTAATTTACTAGAGAACAACAGCATATCCAGTGGAATAATAACGTTACTAAAAGACATATACAGATACACAGATAACTACAGCAAAATAAAGGTTAATGAAATGCTAACAGAAAAAATAGCAGTACAAAAAGGCATTCAACACGGAGACTCACTCAGCCAGCTATTATTCAACCTAGTCATGAACGAAATAATTCAGGATATTAAAAATAGATAATGCTATGCTATGGAAAATGAAGAAATAGATATAATATGCTATACTGATAGTGTCGCATTAGTGGCAGACAGTGAACACAATTTACAACGTCTATTATTTCAATTCTAACAAAGTTGTAAGAAATTCAATCTAGAAATTTTAACAATGAAAACAAAGTGCTTAACGATTAGTAAAATACCCATACGATGTAAATTGGAAATACAAGTCAAGTTATAGAACAAGTTAACAACTTTAATTATTTAGGAGTAGAAATAATAAGTGGGAAAGTGATCAACGAAGAAGTAAAGGAACAAGTAAAAAGAACATTTAAAATATTTGGCTGTCTAAACGACACCATATGGAACAATAAATACCTAAGAGAGACAAAAGTACGAATATATAAGGGTGCGATACGGCCAATACTGACTTACGCATCTGAAACAAGAGCAGATACTAGCAAAACACAACAAATACTAGAAACAGCAGAAATGAAAACCTTAAGGGGAATAGTAGGAGCCAGTAGACAAGATCACATTAGAAGCATTGATATAAGAGCACAATGTGACATACAGAAAATAGGAGAGTGAGCGAAACAGAGTAGAGATAGGTAGACCCAACATGTTTCGAAAATGAACAAGTCTAAGCAAGTAAGAATCGCAAGAGATCAGAGACCACGCGAAAGAAGAAGTTCAGGTCAGCCCATTAAAAGATGGAGAGATATGCTAGAATAAAACACGCTGTAAGCTTAAAGTAAAGAAAAAGAAGAAAAAGAAAGCCTGTGAAAAAAAAGTTTAAATAAAGTCCAAAATTGGTCAAAGGAAAAAGACTTGTCTATCTTATTGAAACAGATATCAGTTAGGAACAAGGGAAACTAAAACTGAAATGATAATCTGTAAATTACAGCTGCAGGGCTTACAACATTCAACTTCTTTTAAAATGAATAATGTAAAACCAGTGCCAGTGCCAACACAGCAATACCCAAGTTATATAGGAGTAGTACGAAATGGAAACACTGAGCAATTCAGAGATGATTATTCAACAGCCACCCTCGCCAAATATTTAGAGGAGTTTAAAACAATGTTTCAACAATTAATCCAGCAAAACAGCATGGTTATGAACTTGCTGACTACGCTAATCAGCAAAATTCACTAAGTTAATCAGAATAGCACTGTGAAATGCAAACAGCATTCTGCAACATAAACAAGAAATTGAAATATTCCTCAAACACAATTTAATCGTCATTTTCCTAATAAGCGAGACACATTTTACTGACAGATCATACTTCCATATTCCACAATACCTTACGTACTATACAAATCACCCTGATAATACCGCACACGCTGGCACGGCAATATTTATACGAACCTCAATAAAACATCATGAAATGCCTAAATACCAATTGGATTCATTGCAGGGGGCGACTGCAACAGCAAGCACACCTTGTGGGGGTCTCGTATTATAACAACCAAAGGCAGAGAAATGGTAGCCATGATCCATAATAAAAACAGATCTAGCAAAAACTTCAGATCTTCTTGATTTCTTTGTTACTTCTGGAATAGCAGTACCTTACATGGATGTTACGCCGAGCTATGATCTCTCATTCGACCACTCACCCATAATTGCCTCGATTAGTAAGACTATTATATTAATACAAACACATACAAAGCTACATAACAAGCAGACAAACTGGGATGAACATCGAAGTCAAATTATTAAAAAAGTGAGACTAAATACAAGTTTAAAAGAACACAATATAGTTGACAAAGCAATAGCAACATTTACAGACGTTGTTGTTGAAGTAGCTCAACGAGCCACTCCAAAACAATCTGCACAGTGGAACTTAAAAAACTTATAGCAAAAAAACGGAGAACCAGAGCTAGATGACAGCGAACACAAGCACCAGCTGATAGAACTACCTATAACCGAATAAGTAATGAGTTCAAAGCGAGAATCCGTGACCTACGAGAAAAATCGTTCAACGAATACCTAAAGAATCTTAACAGATTCGATAACACTATATGGAAACCAATTAAATCTAGGAAAAAGCCAAAACTACAGAACTCCCCTGTACCTAACTCTTCTCTTTCTGCTGCTGAGTGGGCAAAAAGTGACAAGGACAAAGCGAAACTATTTACTGACCACCTAGCTGTTACATTTACACCAAATGATGACGAAGTAGACGACGAAATAGCTAGACATCTCTCTAATATACCTCCTAATCTACCACCAATTAAATCCTTTACTGCTACAGAATTGCAACAAGAAATTGATCTTTTAAACACAAGGAAAGCTCCAGATATAGATAAAGTAACTCCAAAAATGTTAAAAGAACTCCCTAAGAAAGGTATGACTTTTCTATTATTTTTATTCAATGCACTCCTACGGCTTAACTACTGGCCCAAACAACTAAAAACTGCTGAGATAACATTAATTCCGAAACATGGAAAAAAACCCAATGAAGTTTCGTCATATAGACCAATCAGTCTTTTACCAGTTGTATCCAAACTCCTAGTAAGATTACTATTGCACAGGATAAACACTGACCTACCAGCAGAGGAATGGATTCCAGAGCATCATTTTGGATTTAGACAAGGCCATTCAACTGTCCAGCAAGTTCATCGTATAACACATGAAATATACCGCGCATTTGAACAAAAGAAATACTGCACAGCTGTATTCTTAGACGTCAGCCAGGTATTTGATAAAGTCTGGCACATTGGATTACTTTACAAAATTGCAAAGATCCTCCCATTAAAGTATTATAGACTCCTCAAATCCTACCTAACCAGCAGGCAGCTTAGAACCAAGGTGAATGATGAAACATCCACGAATTACCTTATCAAATCTGGAGTTCCCCAAGGAAGCGTGCTCCTAGCGACACACGCCGATCCAGCAAGAGCGTCCAATATCTTACAGCATCATTTACTACAACTACAACAATGGCTAAAAAAATGGAAAATTAGAGTTAATACGACGAAATCTAAACAAGTCGACTTCACATTAAGAAACGATCGCTCTCCACCACTATACATCAACAATGAAGTAATTCCAATAGGCCAGTCCACAAAGTATCTCGGTTTCTATCTGGACTCTAGACTTACATGGAAAAAGCTCATCAGTAAGAAGAGGAAACAGATAGACCTGAAAGTGAAAGAACTATATTGGCTAATAGGCAAAACATCTAATTTATGCCTAGAGAACAAGCTCCTACTATATAATACCATACTTAAACCCATATGGACGTATGGAATTGAATTATGGGGGTGTGCAAGTAAATCAAGCATTTCCATTATCCAAAAGCGCCAATCCAAAATATTACGCATGCTTACCAATGCACCATGGCACGTGTTCACCCAACGGTTCACCAGGACTTGAAGGTTCCATTTGTCACTGAAATAATTAATGTTTGAAGTTTCAAACACTACAGCAAACTAGAAACCCACCCCAATCTACTCTTACTGCAGCTACTCCAGATGCCACCTACTAGAAGATTAAAACGGTTATGACCAGCTGACATGAAGACGGACTAAAAGGCTCCCTCACTGGAAGGATGTAATGTCATTTTAAAGTTTTGCATACTTATCAGAATTTTACGTTGAATGTTGCTTTAAATACATTCATTTAATATAAATTTATCGCTTCGTCTTACTTTTTAATGTTAAGCAAGTTGTTTATATTGCTAACAGATATTTTTCTTTGGAGTTCTGTAGTTAAGAATTAAAATATGTTCAATAAATGGTTTTATGCTTCTTTCATTAGTGAAATCCGATACATTATTTTATGACCCGAACGTGCTTGGTGCTGTTTTTTTAATCTTTGTTATATTTTTCAACTGTATTTCCAAGAAAGAACATGTTCGTAATTTGCTAATTCATGTTTGGCAGAAGACAGTTCTACAGTAAAGTAATGATATCTAGTAGTTTTCCATCATCCAATTTATCGTCTGTATTTTGTTTGGAGATATCGTGTACAACTGATTTCTCTATTTTACCAAACCGTTCCCTTTGTTGGTACTTTGTGATTTTCTCGGGGGAGTCGAAATTTGGACACCGTGGAACGCGGGTGTTCACCGCAACCTCCCGGGTCCAAGGGGACCCGGTGCTTCTCGCGTTTTGTTTCGATCTCTAACTGTGGCGCACGGTTAATTTCGACATTTTAGTGGCTGTGAATTTGCTTTGATTTTCTATTTGGTTTATGGGCATTAATTTGCATTCTGAGTTAATCCTCGAGGGAGGCCTCTTTGAGGATTAAAATACTGACGCATCATTGTGCGGACAAACTTTAAAAATTCATATGCTGAAAGGTGTTACCTGTATTTTTACTAGTATGTGGAGATGAACGACAAGCTCATCGTCCCTGTCTTCATTAGAAGGATCGTGTAAAGAAGTAACCGTGTCGAGCCAGTTATTTGGAAATTATTTAGTCTCACTTTCTTCTTGAGTTTTGGTTTAGTCATTATGAAAATCTCCGCTATGTACCTGATGTTCTTTAACTCCGCCATCTTCGTCATACTCCCTGGCTGATGGAATGAATATCCCATCTTCAGTGTCCATCGAGAGATCTGGTATTCTCTTCGTTATTGAGAAAATAGTAAAAGAGAATACAATTTAGTCTCCGGACACGATTTTGAAGTGTTTATCTACAGGGTGGTATTTTGGGTGGACCCTATATACAGCGTGTTCGTCGGTGTGGGGACAGGTCGACGAATTACATCGTTTTGTGTGGCACTGTCTCCTGGCGCCCTTTTGGTATCTCTTTTAGGCTTTTCAGCTAAAAGCTAAGTTTTAGTCTCAGGTAAGATCATCAAAGCCTGGGTTATTTACTATTTTGGAACCTACTCCCGTCTTCGATATGAGCTATGGGCTTGAACATCTACTGATATCTGGTTTATACGGGACTTGTGCATACTTTTGGGCATTTTCCCGTTACAAGGACCCTCATCCCGTCAATCACGACAACACACTAGCTCATAGGATGTATTATCATTCTGATTGCTAAAATATACTCAATAAAAAAATAGTTTCGGAATACACAATCATCTTAATGAAGAAGAACTTATGTCTGTAGTGATACCAAAACTTTTAATGACACTAAACTTTCCAATAAAAAAACTATTTTGATTGTTTATTTATAGTTTCAGAAAACTATTTTGCCTTATAAAATTGTTGTTTTATTCGGAAAAAACATTTTAAAGTATGTTACACTTTTTTAAATATTGCTGATTGTACTGTAGGGTGCAAGCTAGTAAAAATTTCGTTATCTCGGGGGACGCACTAAATCGTGAAGCCGGCTCTGTCCACTTGGAATGTTTGCTGGTGATGTGTTAAATAGACAATAGTATTTGATAGCGATATTAAAAGAACTCGCTTTAAAGATAAGTGAAGAATTTGACAGGTGTTCGACAATAAGCACAAAATAAAATATCGAGTGGCGTGACGTTCAAATTTAAACCAGTTTAAGTACGATTGATAAGTCAGTCAACGCTTGCAAATTGATTAGTGTAGATGAATACGTTAGTAATATAAAATAGAGGTGATGGATGTTTTGAAAATTAGAATTGTGCATTTTTTGTGATATTTTAAAAAGTAATTTTCGTATTAAATATTTCTGTAGTAGCGGCAGATGTTTTTGAAACTTCACGCGGTGTTTAAAAAATTGAGGTTATTACTGTCTTTAATTGCATTAAATATTTTTAAGATTTCTTTTAACATTATAAATTAAAGATATTTACAATAAATTTGAATAAATAATAAAAGTTTTACCTATTTCATAGTAGGTATATAAAAGATTTCATAAGTAGTAGTGAAAAGTGTGGTTTTTCATTAAAAAATAAAGACGTTAGACAGAATGACTTATTGATTGTGCAAGTTCCAGTTGTAATTGAAAATAACTTGTTTTACTGAATATTGCGACACACAAGAAATGTAAACTAAACAGAAGATGCTTCAGGTTCAGGTAGGAAACTAAATACTATTAGAATGCCAATGACTGAAAACAGTAACGATTAAGACGTAATTTTCATGCCATTATATTATTACTGGATAAGTGCAGTGTTAAGCAATTACAACCGTAATTCTATTAGTAATTTATTGCATCTTAACTGTATCTGTTATCGGTGTTATTTGTCGTTAATTTTTGAGATGTATTCAGTAATTAATTGATGCCAAAGACAGGTTTGGCTTTGCAGTAACTTTTCTTCATTTTATTTTGAGATATCTAACAGAACTAATGTAAAAAGTGAAACGATAAAAAATACTTCCTAGCAACGATCTTGCAAATAAAGTAGTACTTGTTAAATAATGTAATAATAGTCAAATGACAATAACAAGAAAATGTAGGTTTATTAACAAAGTAGTTCATCTCAAACGACAAATGTAATACAAAGATGAACTTGTGGTTAGAATGTCTTGTGTACATACACACATTTCTGAAACTCATGTAAACAGAAACCTTAGATTCTCATTTATAGTGTGTTGGCGTATCCTAGCACATAGTGATATGCATTTCACCGCAAAGAGTGTACGTGAGCTGTCGTACATCTGGGAGCAAGAGATTTAGGAAGGGTCTGTTGGGAAATTTCCCGTACCCTTTAGCACGTTCTTGCAACACCATCTAGAGAAAGATGTACGCATATGATACTTCGTTTTTATAATATAACAACTTGTTTGACTTTGTTCCAATATTGTGAGAAGATATATGAAAGATTTCAGAAAGTTTTTGATTTTTAAGATATAAATCTTTCAGTTACGGAGAATTTAAACAGTGAGGTTTTATGTGGAAAGAAATGAAATATTATCGAACCTCCAAACAATTTCTAATATTTAAGGATACGGACCCCTTTTGTTTTATAAGTATTGCTTGTTTAAATCGATGAAATCGTATGGTTTTGAGTTCCAAGAACGTTAAACTCTCTTTTGGCATGTTTTGCAAGTAATTAGTTTCAATACTTATAATAACTGCCGTATTGCAAATTTAAGTTCAGTTTTTTTTACACATGGCCAAAATAGAAGATAGAAGGCAACATTTTAGTATTTATTTTATGCTTTATTCAACTTTTTCTGTCATACCAATACTTTCATGTTGGTTTTAGTAAATGTAGAAAATGATATTCAAACTTGTATAAATATTCAAATCAGTAAGGTACCTTGTAACTAGTAGGCAAGTCACTAGCGAAATTAGCAATCCAAATAAAACCGAGTTTATATAATCTGAAAAACGAATAGATATATTTGCAAATCTTTTCAAAAGGATGACAGTTAGAAGAAATAAACACGACTTATGTTTTCTATTACATGTATATTCAGTTCTGGTTCCCTAAAATGAATAAAAAAGAAAAATTATGTGTCTCCCCAGCGCACAATGGGGCGAACACCTCATTTTTCGGTCATTGGTATATAACTTTGATATTTCGCAATAAATGTATAGAAACTGGACTAGTATTAAATACAAATAACATTTACTAACATATATTAATAACATATAATTCAAATGAACTCTGCAATATTAGTAGATATATACCGGGTGGCCCAAAAGTCTGGAAGCGGTTAAATATCTCGAGAAATACCCTTCAGATTAGAAAGTTACGAAATACGTATTCTTTTATTTTTAACAACTAATAATAACTATTTTATTATTTTTACTATTTTCATAAACAATCACAGCTTTCATTTGTTTTATTAGAGAAACAATACATGCAGCACTGAAGGTGTGAGTCGCGTTGAACTAATCTTAACTAACAATATCTTACAAATGGGGTCGAAGGAGGATATAAATCTTATATTTCCAAAAACTACATATTTTTTTTTACAAATTGGCGTACAGTACAGTTTGGAAGATTTTGGAGGAAAACATTTTTGCGAGTTTGAAGTGTTGGATTTTGAATTCACTTGAGTTTATTGCTTTAATTATATTATGTGTTTTTAAATAATTTTTATATACGGGATTGGTATTAACATAAGATTTAAAAGTTAAACATAATTAATATGTTTTGAGACACTCAGCTTTCGTTTTTGTTTATTTTCTATCAGGGAGTTTTTTAAAGAAATTTATGTCGAATTGACACAGTTTCACTACTTGCTCAACTCAAAAACTAAATTTTTCTGCTCTGAGAATTAAATTATGCCAGGCGTGTTGTAATATTTCTGGCGTAACTAATGCTATAACTGATGGAGTTACATAAACGTGATCTTTTAAAAAGGCCTATAAGAAGTAATCCAAAACTGATAAATCTAGGGATCTTGTAGGTCAAGTCCTCAAGCAAATTGTTAGGTATGTTATATGGTTGAAAAGAGAATTTTGGGTATATTCAGAATTTTGAGAAATATATAAGGTGTTCCATTTAAACAATTAAAGTTAGTTGATGTTATGTGAAAACAGTAGCCGTTGAGTTTTCTTTTAATGCATGATAGTATACCTCTTATTACATCAAACAACTTCCACCTTTGCATTTTATTCATATCTTTAAAATTAAATAGTTATAGGCTGGTGAATGTTTTTCAGCCACCCTGACTGAAAAGAAATTAAAGATATAAGTAAATATATAATTATGATTAGCATGCGCAGTAACAGAATAAAAACAACAAGAAGAATACCAAATTAGTATCTTATACCGACAATAAAAAGAACAATTTAGAAAGTTCAGAGAAGCACTCTTTATACAAACAATGACCGATACTATCCTCCGATTATATAGATCAGTAGAACATCCTATATAGTTCTGGAAAAAGATTTCTCTCTCTCCTGTGCTTATGTCTAAATGTCTTGAATTGCAAAATCGTAAAAGAGTCAAGCAACAGGTTTTTCCCATTGTACATATTAACAGTAGGGTGGGGCAAAAAGACTCTTCTATTTTTTTTCGATTGCTATACCCAGGAAAAGTTGTCTTTTGCCTAGCTAAACAAAATGAAAAAAAATTGTTTAATAAAAACATATCTTCCGTTTGCCCATAGCACTCAAAGTTTTGAAAAATTGAGGAATACTTTCGGAACGCTATAGGTTCTAATATGAAGTTTTGGGCATGAGAAACACACACAAAAAATTAAAACTCGCAGTTTCAAAATATTTATTGTTCCCGCAGAGTACAAAAAAAACACATTTTCTAAAAATGGCAATTTTTTGTGATTTCTCTTAATTTTAATGTTTCATTCGTTCATTCATTCACCAACGATACAAAATATTGAGTGTTCATTAGGGAACAGTTGAAAGATAATTTCACAGCGGTTTACAAACATGAATTATATAAAATTATTAAATAGGAAATCATAATACATAACCACCTTTTGTTAAATGCAATCTTTTGCGTAAGAAATAAAAACGCTTAGTTCAAGGTAAAGCTAGAGCTGCATTATAACATTTAGATAACAAAATGTTAAGTAAGAAGAATTTACTTGGCAAGATAAAATGTAATAATGCGACAGTTTATAATAAGTTACAAAACATTGAACAACAAAAGTTGTAAACTCCTTTTTGTATTATTTTGAGAAAATAAATTTTTTTTAAAATCAATAGAAATCGAAACAAAATTCATGTTTCTAATAAAAACTTTAATACATGATATATGTAAGTAGGTATACACATGTAATAGCAGTAATAATTTACATGTTTTTATTCAAATATTCAAATGGTCGAGGATTGCTTTGTGTTTGTTTTTAAACTTATTTTTTACAATTCCAGACTCGACATAAGGCGTTGTTTATCTTCTGAGACGCTACGAAGTCGCTAAATAAAATAAAATATGCCTCTAATGCTCGGTTTCTGAAACCAATTTATCTAACCGATAAATTTATGCATTCTATAAATCGCCAAAAGTTGTTCTCAAACGCTATGTTGTACCTATGAGACTGATATCGGCTTTACAAGTTATCGTAGCAAGTTGGTGCGAAAAGTTATGTAGCGCCGGCGCATTCTACATCACTTGAGGTTTCGAGCGACTTTTTTTCAATTACAGATTGCTGGCAGCAGGTTATGTTTAAGATGGAAGTTCCGGTACAGAACGACAATGTTGTTGGAACAGTTTAAAATTATTTCACTTTTTAAAGTATTTTCTGTTTTTCTAGTTCTGCAAGTGCAGTAGCCACCTGTCGGTTTTTCTTGTAACTACTTAAGAAACCGAAAGTTATAAAGTAGAGTACAATATTTTATTAGTTCTATCAAGTTATGCATTCAATAATTATATGATACATATCACCAGTTTTCAGAAACCGGGCATAAGTCCTTGAGTTTAGCGTATGCGTCGCTCATATCGGTAACGCCAGTTGTTATTTGTGTTTCCTCGTCAATATCATTGTCATCTTCAACAGCAGCATCACAATTATTTTCATTTAATTCGTGCACAGTCCACTACAGTCAAATCACCAC
This sequence comes from Ignelater luminosus, assembly GCA_011009095.1. Taxonomy (NCBI): domain Eukaryota; kingdom Metazoa; phylum Arthropoda; class Insecta; order Coleoptera; family Elateridae; genus Ignelater; species Ignelater luminosus. The sequence continues at coordinate 96,374 of VTPC01091196.1, forward strand.
TTTCATTTTCTAAATTTTCATCAATGTCTACATAAGTTGATACGTCAATACTGTTTTCTGCACTTTTCTGAAACATTGACAACGCCAAATCGTCCTCAGGTGTAAATTCACTTTCACCATCCCATTTGTCAAATCCAGCTTTTAAAAAACACTTGTGTATAGTTTTGGATTTCGCATTTTTCTAAGCCGTGACGGTCCAAATTAAAGCATTTACTAGGGTTGTGCTTTTTTCTAACTGTTCGGTTGAATCAGAACCACCTGTACACGACAAAAGTTTTTTAATTAAGAAACTCCTCTCAATGGTTTTAAAATTATTAATAATTTCCTAATCCAACGGTTGACAACCTGCCGTCATATTTGGCGGTAGAAATACTAATTTTATGTTTTGCAGACAAATCACTGGATGCGATGTGGCGTTATCCAAGAACAAAATTATTTTCCTGTTCTGTCGTTGCATTCTTTTATCAAATTTTTCTTACTCGGTCATATTGCCGTATTCATCCATGTCTTCTTATTGTATTGCCACTCCACTGGCAACTTATCTACATGAGTCTTTAAAGCATCGGGGATTTTTGTATTTTCCAATCACAAGAGGTTTTTCTGTTCCATCTGCCATATTTGCACAAAACAAAATTGTCAAACGTTCCTTCGCAGCTTTTCCGCCGCTACACTTTTCACTTTTCAAAGCAAAAGTCTTATTCGGAAAGGCACGGTAAAAAAAGACCTGTCTCGTCTGCATTAAATATATCTGAAAAATCTTTTATTATATTTGGTATTTTCTTAATCCAATCAGTCACTTCATAATCACTGACACTCGCTGCCCCCGCACAAATTGATCTAAGAATTATGTTGTGCATTTGGCGGAATTTTTCAAGCCAACCATTAGATGCTTTAAAATCTATGTTCAATTCTTTTGCACCTTGAAGTGCTTTTTTTTTTAATTATTGGTCCAGATTTTGATTGCGAACTCTGCAAAACCAATCAAACACCACTGTGTCGATAGCAGCGCCTTGAGTTTTTGGAAACTTTCTTTTACGCAGCATATTTCCATTTTCCGCATATAATTTTCTAATCTTTGTTTTATTATTTAATATGTAACTAACTGCGTCTTACCTACGTAAAATGTTTTCGCTAATTCCCGAAGACTAAATTTATTCTTTTCGGAACACCCTATTATGGAAATCTTTTCTTCTAGCGTTAGAAATTTTCTTTAATTTTGAGCCATCTTTATTCTCTAAATGTTGCACGTAAACTGATGTTACTTGAAATGTATTTGCATGAAAGAAGATGGCAACAATTTTTTTAATAAATTCCTAGAAAATATGTTAGTTCACTAGTTTTCTATAGTATTCGACATCTTTACAATTCTTAAACGAAAAGATTAAGAACATTCTAGGATTATTCATTTTGCGGCCTATCATTGATAACAGATTTAAAATCTGTTGTTTCTGTTTGTTAATGGATTTATTTATTACTTTTGAAAGTCTAGAAATGCACCTCAGCACAGCTTCACTTGATTGAAAGGTTATAAAGTACAGATATACGATTATTATCTAAAGTAAACAAGTTCGTTTATACTTCACTGAATCGTTCAAAATTATTGTTCAACTTCTGGAAATTAATCTTACCTGATGTATTCGTTATGTAGAAGGAATTTGTAAGCAAACACGAGACAAATTTCATGATTTTACTGTCCGCGTTCTAGGGAGGGTTAGTTCTAGGGAGGATTTTGATATGTACAAGTTAAGTATGTAACGAGCTTGAGGAATAAGAAACTGTCTCATCAAGAGAGGTGTTCGTTGTTAAGAGGTGTCAGTTGGTAGAGGTTTTAGTGTATATATCTAAAACAAACCTTTATAAACGGTAAACATATTATTCATTTCCAATTCTTTTAATCAACAAAATGCACTTTGTAGTCAGATTCTTGAGAAAATTCGGGCGTAATAGATTTTGACAGGAGTGTCGCCCTAATGAAGCGGTCTCTTGCGTCACTGCCTACTTTTTGAGATGCTTCGGTCACAAGTTTGACAACTCGTTCAACAGCTTGAATGTGACAAGGGAAGCTTTGAAAATCTGGTTGCAGCTATGTGCCAGTCTGTATGTCATTTTTGATATCCTCATCTGTAATTTATCTTAATAGTGGAGGAAGAAAGATATCGCAAGTGTCCTACCGAATCATGTTAACGTAGTCTGTTGCTTTAAAACTGAGGTTTGGTGTGGTGAAGTTTCGAATACTGTCTCTGGAAAGTGATCGAGCTTTCAACACTCGGCGGAGCCCCAGTTCTCTCATATGACGCTTTTCATTTACTACCATTGACAGAATCAGATTTTCGGGATAAGCAAAAAAAGCGTTTCGCTCAATTACTGAGTTGATAACTTCAAGTAAGTTTTGAGATTGATATTGTGATGTCCTAATGGTTTCAAAAACTATCTTTTACCTATTCTAATTTTCAAAATTAAATTTATTAACTGCCTAATTTCATTGATAGGTTTCTCTAAGATCATATACAGTCTGAGAACTCTATTTGCTGCGTCAACCATTTAGAGTGTGAATGCGGACCAGGATCACGATCAGCCAAATCTTCTGGAATTGTACCTGTATTTATGGCAGCAGAAATATTAGTTAGGCATAATGATCCTTGCTCAGCAATCTTCTCGTGGGTTGAGTATTATATTGTTCTTGTAGTTCAAATTGAAAAGTTTTAATGGCTACAAAATTAATTTCTGGGCTCATATATCATTTTTTTTGCGATTAATTACTTATTTGTTGTATTTCTACCAGTTCTAAAGAAACTCCATTTGTAAATAATAACTATAACAGTAAGTAAACATTTGGTGATAGAACAAAAGGTTTTTATTAAGCCGGAAAATTTTACAAAACTTGTAAATAAGTTCTAACAACATAGGAACTTATTGAACATTACTTTCTAATTGTTGTTTTGCCTTTTTTTGTTGTACAATCTTATTGCTTCGGCAATGATTTTTACATGGCTTTTTCTTAAAGTGCTCTTTGTCTTTTATTTTATTGGAATTATTCAAAGCTGTAGCGATTGCAATTTTTTCTACAGTTTCAGTCTTTCTCAATTCTTTTCTTACTTTTGCAAAAACAACGAGGTCCCTATATTCCTTAAAATTGTTTTTATTAAAGTTATATCAACAGCTGGGAGAAACTTGAAAACTTTTGTTAAGCCATAAACTTGGGCAAAAGGCAAAAGGCGTTTTCTAGGTTCAGGTGTTGTTTGAATTTGTGGTAGCATTGGTGAAGTAGAACAGGAACTTCCTCTGGTACTGTTTAAAGAAACAATTAATAGGTACTTCAGTGTATGTTTCGTTGTTATAATATAGTTTATAATACACTTTCGTTGGTGTCTTGCAATATTTTAGTTGCTTTAGTGATGCGTAAGGCACTTTTTTAAAATTGATAGTTTGAGTTACTTTTTTGTACATTTGGAAATCTTTCTTCCCTCTTATATGAAATACTTTAAAAGGTTTTTTTTTATTTACAGTAGAAAGTTGACGCAGCAGTCGTAAAGGACTAAAAATTTTCAAATTATTAGATAGTTTTTTTTCTATCTGACTGTGTAGGTCATCAACATCCTGTATGCTGCTATGATCGGGCTTGCCAAACTTTTGGTCGATAATGGTTGGATGTTGTTCCAAAAATTTCATTAAGACTAAACTCGTTATAGAATTTTTTTGAGGTACGCACAATTCGGACTATACAATAATTGTCTTAATATGAGGAAAATGAAACTGAAACGATGCCATTTTCCTTTCGTCCTTGAGTCCCTTCACTCCAGATGCAACAGTATGCCTGCTTTTGTAGACTGCAGTGTGCTGTTAAATTATATGTTTTCAATTTTCTACTGTAGAGAAAGCACGATATGTTTGACCGCGGTACCGCAAAGACATTCCCAAGATCGAGACAAATAATAGCTGTTTGCTCGTCATCATTCTGCCTGTCTAAATCATGATTCAACTTTGCAGCTGTTTTGCCTTGTACATGTTTCTCACTAATATTCCGTTCATCGTCTCCCATGTCAGTCTTTTCTTTCAACCTGTATTCTTCACACACATTGCATCGGTCCTGTTTAGGCTTAAAAAATTCTATGTTAAACTCATAGTTAAAAATGTATCCGTAGCAATGTTCTTTGTCCGGTTCTATTTGTTTCTCTAAACAAAATTCAGTGTACAGTGAGTATAAGCAATTCATATTTAAAGTTACATCGAAATATTCCCTTTTTGTGTCAGTCCTACAATAGTGGGAATTCACTCTGGGAATACTATTAATATGCATCCGAACATATTGTATGCTGATGTCACTGATGACTTTCTTAGGATGATGGCCTTGCCGATAAGTTTCTGGAATTCCTGTTAACTGGTTCCTTTTTTGTTGCATGAAAATAGCTAATTCTTTTTAGGCTAACATGTAATGTTGACATAAAGAAAGTTTTGCACACACAAATTTTTTCGTTGGTTACGCGAAAATAATATTTATACGAATACTGACGACTAGATTCCTCATTCGGAGTTTGTTTGCGTTTTTTGTCAACCCTCTCCGTATTTCTGGCGTAATAATGTGATTTGGCATCGTTTGACATTGCCCAAAATCCTTTATGTATAACTTCTCTCTCATATAAACTAATTTTTTTTTGCACATAAAATCCTGCAATTACTTTCACAGTTTTTAAGGTTTTTAAGTTTTTCTCCCTTCGTACGTTGTCTTTTACGTCTTGATGTTCTTTTCCAGATTAACACAATACTTTATTAACATTCATTTTCCAAGTATCCGGTTGGCGTTTTTGTTTTCTGCTTAGTTTTCTTTCTCCGTTATCAGTTAGGTTTTGCTGTCGTTTTTGGTTTCTACGTAGTTTTTGGCGTTCAGTTTCGAGGAACTCTTGTTGCTCCTCATCAACACGTTCATTACAGCTGTTGCTGTTACTTCCTATTAACTGGATATTTTCTGCTCTTCTACTTCACTATCGTCTTCAAAGAATAATAAATTCATTTATTCGGTATTTAGTAGCCAGTCAGCATTTTTGTTATAATATATTATACCTGTACAGAAGTTAACCCTGGTAATACAGGTATGTTCTCATTCTTGTAATCTGAAGGCGCATAATCCGGATCCCGGTAAGAATCGTCTCTATCTTCAAAATATTCAGTCAAATCCGGGAAGTCTTTGTGGAGCAACAACTACTGCTGTAAGAATTAAATCGCATATTATCATTATTTCTGTTTACTATTATAATGTCCTAACAGTATAAAGAAATTGATACAAAAAAACTCAAATAGTATAATGTTCTACCAGACTTTAAAAAGATGTGGATTGGAGGTCAGGATTCCTATTTGCATGGGTTTTGTCAAAATAACTAATCTGCATGCATTCAAACGATCGATTTTGCTATCTAATAATTTAATGGTTTACTTACGGGTAAATATCTTTATTTATTTTGATGAATGTACATAATTTTATACTGTTTATAAAAACCGAGGTCGTTAAACAGCAAACTATTATATTGTTCCAACAGCGCCGAGGTTGATCATCTCATTGGTCGGTTTATTAGAACATTATAATACTGAAGGGTGTTTAAATATTGCTGTTAGCACATTTTAATATTCCTTCTTACTTCATTTGTTGGCTGAACTATATACTAATTCCTATATAGATAGAACAAAAATAACTTAAACCATGCGGTTCTGCAAAAATGTAATTTCCCGCCACAAGTGCTTATAGAACAATATAATACTCAACCCACGTTCTGTCAACCTGAAGAAGCGAACATTCAACACGTTCAAAGCTAACCAGTGAAAGTTTTTCATAGCCAGCCAGTTTTTTTTGGGAACTGTTGTGACACCATTCAAGTGATGGAAGATGTGACGAAACAGCAGTTCATTGAAGTGTAAGCGACATATTGACCACTGCAGTGGTCTGCCAACGTACAATTCGATTCTGATGGATGACACTTGTTTTCCAACCAGTATTAATTACAATTCTATAACTTCCAATTATTTCAAGTTCTTCAAGATAAATCTTCAGTGAGGTCAAATGAGAAATTATGGTAGAAGCTTTAGAGAGTCCAGTAGGGAGAGATACATGGCCAATATATTCTGAACCGGGTTCTTATAGAAGGGAATAACGCTTTACTTTTTGGGTTCTGCGAGAAAGCTTTGAATTAATCTCTTTAATCGTCATTGTATTGTTTTTTTGCCAGCAAATTTAAACCGGGAGGGAGGGGAGTTCGAGACAGACACTAGATAGGAGGACGAGGAGACATTCGAGACTCCAGGCACACGACGTGGTCCAAGGTCAAACATTCATGTTGCACTTCATTTTACGTACCAACCTCATTCTTTTAATTGAAAGGGTTGGAAATGAATAATATGTTTAGCATTAATAAAAGTTTGTTTAATAAAAATGATGAAAAATTAAAAGTAAGAGAAGTCGCAAAATGTTGCAATTTTCACGAAAAGTTTGTGTTCTTTGAGTACTTTGCGCAAACAATAAATATTTTCGAAATTACAGGTTTTTATTTTTTTTGTATTTTTCTTATACCTCAAACTTCATATTATGTAGGACATATAGCGTTCCGACAGTATTGAGTTTAGTAATTAAAGATATTTCTGGATTTTAAAATTTTTTTTCATTTTGCCTAGCCAGGCAAAAGATAACTTCCGGGGTATAACGATCAAAAAAAATAAAAGTGTTTTTTCGGCGCACCCTAATGCACAGGCATAATGGCCAAGATTCTTGATTAGTCTTAAGCTGCAAAAAAGATTAACGTACACTGAAAATAATTCCATAGGTAATAAGAATGACAAAAAATTTCTGTATGCCTTCAACAAAGGAAAATTAGTAGCTAATAAAATTTTGGTTTCATTGAACAAATATTTGAACATTTCTAATAACTTCGGGGGAAATTAGCCTACACTCGTGTCTTATTCGTTCTTTTAACTCCTCGAGATTCGCCGACCTGGTCTTATAAACTCTGCTTTTCAAGTACCCCCTTAAAAAGTAGTGCATAGGGATGAGGTCTGGAGATCTAGGTGGCTAATTTCCTCCGAGGTTATTAGAAACTTTCAACAAGAATTTCAATTCCGTCTAGGATATTGCCAATTAATGAATGGACAAAATTTTAAGTACTTATTGAAGAAAAACTATTAAGGTGAATTAGATGCCGTTTATTTTTTAAATAAAATATTTTTGTTTAATATGTCGTAAATGGCACGGAATAAAAATTTGAAACTTGGTAGTTGGTAGTTACTTGATATGCGCTTGAAAAATAGTCGCTAAAAGACTTAGGTTGCTATTTAAAGAAATTATCGATAACGTCATGGGTATCTCAAATTTGGGACACCATGTATAAATATTTTTTTAATAAACAAGACCGCAACTGAAAATACTAATCGAAGTGCCCGAGCATTTATCAAAAAAAGTTTGTCTTTGATTTACTGAATTTATTCTAAGTTACAGACCCTCTTTGTATGTATGAAAGTTTTGTTATAAAGGCACCAAATATAGTTTGTCACTATGTGACTTTTTTCTTTCTCGTCACCGAATTCTTTGATTTCCAACGAGTAATTATTTTCTACTGTTTCTTTTTTATTCTCTAAAGTATTATTTCAGCATCTTGTTAAATAAGTTCAATTAAATCTATGGCTTCTGTTCCCAGTTTTTCTAGTGTTTCTAATGGAACGTTTAATTGAGTATTGATTTCAATTTTATCCTTGTTTGTGCAACTATTAATTAGTGTGGGATTTGTCTGCCTATTTAGTAGTGTTTTATTCAACGTGATTATAACTGCCAGGTGATCAAAATGTAGGTCTAATCCTTCTGCCTTTAAGTCATTAGTTGAAAGGTTTACCTTGGCTAATACATTTGCAGTTAAGTTCTTCAACTGCTTTGCGCAATTCTCGTCTCTTAGTAGTAGTGAGTTTTGAAACCTATCTCTGATTTTCGGCATTATAGTCGCATCCCAAAATAATGAGATATTTAAGTTTTCAGAGCATTTGCATGCATTGTGCTGTTTTTAGATTGTGTCTGGGTGGTATGTATGCTACTGTCATATTCACTTTTTGATTGGCCAGTATTGTTGATACGACCGTTACTTGGAATGCTTTAGTTTAAATTATTTTTTCTACGTGGTACTTAATATTGTTTTTAATTATCACAGCGCTTCCACTGTGTACAGCCTCGTTTCAGAGGGAGGTATGGCACAAATTGTAATCTTTAAAGGTCAACTATCCTTGCTTTGTTAGATGTGTTTCAGTTAATAATAATACGTCAATTCTTTGCATAGCTAAGAAAGCCTGAATTTCTTGTCTGTGATTAAAAACTGCGTTGGCGTTCCAAGTTGCTATTCTTATATCAGCTTTAGCCATCAATGCCTACTTGAGAGACCTCACGTTCCACTGAATCTTTTTTACAGGTTACCAACTCTTTCTAAAACAGTCTTTAACGTTTCGCTTTGCTCCTCCATCTTCTTGGACAAGTAGTTGGGTAGTTTTGTAGTGCTTTTTTTTGACTTGATTTCAATAGTAAATTTTTGTGGGGCACTGTACAAGTTGTTGCCGAAGTTAGCTTTCTGTGAGTGTACGATACTCCTCCATGTCTTATAGCATTCCTAACAACTTTTCTTGGTTCAGGTTTCTTTTCTGTTTTAGCCTTCTGTCTTTGCTTTTGCGCTTGCTTTTCAATTTCCCGTTTTCTGTAGCTTGCTGGGTGTTGTTTTCCGCAGTTTGCACATTTAGGCTTAGTGTTTATTGCTTTTGTGCAGTTTTTTCTTACGTGCACTCCTGCGCATTTAACGCATTTTGGCCGAGATCTACAATATTTTTGGGTATGCCCAAATGTCTGACAGTTTTTGCATTGGGGTACTAATTTACCTTTTCTAACTTTTTCAGTTGTAACTTTAGCACTCTATGTATATTGAATATTCATAATTTTGTCAATGTCTTCATTGTGTTCAAAGAAAAGGAAAAACCAAAGACAACGATTCTTTGCTGAATATAGTAGGATTTTTATCATCTTTTTTCCTTTTGCGGATCATATTTACTGCTTGAAACATGGCAAAGCCTTTGTTCTTCAGTTCATCGATTATGAAGTTAAGGTCAGCTGTCACCGGCAACTTTTCAGCCATGACTTTTATATTTCTTAGTGGTTTACATTTAGAAATAAAGCATTGGTAGCTTGATGAATTTAAATACTTGACTAATTTTTGTAATTATTAGTATTGATGGAATTTAGTTTGATTGCCCAATTAGTTAGTTCGACTGAATAGCTCTGTTGCAGTTTGTTCTGTATAGTTTTTTTTGTTTTTTGTTTTTTTTGTTATTTCTACTATAGAGATTCCTTTTATCTATGATTTCTAGAAAGCTTCCCTTCAGTGAGGTCTTCTTCAATAAAGGTGAATTCTTCATTGTCAGTGGAGTATTTCTCTTTGCTGACTACTTTTGGACTAAGTTGTTCAGCTTGTATGGTTAAGTATTTAACTTGTTCTTCCAAGTTTAGTCGAGTTTGTCTTTCCTGTTGTGGTATGTTTAGGTCTGCGCCTCAGGTTCTTTGTGCTATTCCGCGTTAATGATCAGTTGAACGGGGACATAATTTTTTGACATGTTTAAATACGGTTCTGTTCACTTTCTTATATTTATTTATTTATTTATATTATCAGTCCGTTTACCTAATACTATCGCCGCACCACGATAAAGGCTACTATCCGGTTCGACTCCTCGTGGGTAACAGTTCTTTTCGGTGCGGCTTTTTAAATTTTTATCATTTTTAACTTGTCGTGGTGTATTTCCTAATTTAATTAAAAAATAACAATAACGTATTTTCATACCTCAATAGCAATTTTATTTTATTCACCTGCTTTATTGGAGCGCACAATACACTTATTTGCTAGAGGAAAGTCACGTGAATGAATGAGGTCAAGAAGAAAATGGCAAGTCACTTGAAAGAGGATAAGATAATTTTAAACAACTTAGCTCAAAAGCTGAAATGTATCATATTACAAATAAAACCTTAGAAAACTACTTACTGAAATTGACATATGAAGCAGATACAATTTTGTCCTCCACTGAGAAAATTGGATAAGACCTAGACAGAAAGCAGCAAACAAAAGCGTCAGATGGGGAATATCAACGGTCTGAAGTTAATAGTAAGCAGGAGGAGGAGATTAACCTTATTACCCCGAGAGAAGTTACACTAAAAATCAGAACTAATCTGAGTTTGAGAGTCTCCAGGTTTCGACTTGATCACTGAACAAATCATCAAGAAACTACCGTGGAAGAGTATCATCAAACTGACGTACCTTATTAATGCAGCATTCAGACTTCAGCATGTATCAAACATATAGAATTAACATTTTCAAATGATTTGAAAAGCTTCTATTGACAGGAACACTCAACCATAGAACAAGTACATCAATTAATAAAAGTATTAGAACATAGTGCAAAACTCATAAGAAAACTAAGTTAACATCATTAGCAATAGGATATCAGCACGATGGCATCGCGGGGTGAACGTTAGATTGAATGTTCTTAATTTATATTAAGTTAGGATAGGGTTTGAGTTAAAAATAAACTGCTGGTTGGTCAGAAATGAACAGTTGTAGTAAAATGGCATTGTGATGTTTAGTAATAAAAAAAATTATCTGACTATTGTTCTGCAGTAAGTGGTTTTAATAATAATAATAATAATAACACAATTTTCTGTAGATCTGGGGGAATTAAAAAATCTTGCTCACATTTTATAAATTTTTCTGGCTGTTTACAAAAATTGATTGTTAGAGAGTATTGTTTTAATCAAAATAACAAAACTTTTTGTGGAGTGCTAGTCATATCATGACACATAAGTGCAACTCATGCGTGCAACGTTGATTGTTAGCTTCTCTAAATTGTACCGGTCACTGATTAGTAAGTTCTGATTATGTTATTGCAGTTTGTGTGTGAACTGCTTCTTTCAATTTTTTGCTGTAGTAATAACTTAAGTTATCTATTTGTGGCATCTATCTACTCTTGTTGAAACAGTCAAGTTACTGGTTAAGCAGTTAGGCACATAATGTCTAGTACATCGGCGACCATGAAATCTAGTGGCTTCTTGATTATTATTTATAATGATCCCTTTTCTAATATTTCGTCACGGTGTGGATATTTTATAAATCCTAACGATTGAATAGATAAATAATTCAAATTAATTAAAATTAATAAATCAAAAAATTGTTACTAAATTGTGCTTTTTGTGTAATACTTTACGCTGCAGTCGTCTTTGAGTAATAAACATATTGCAGTTGAAGGAATTAAAGTTATTTATCTTTGTTTATTAAAAGCTTAAAATTTACAAAACGCGTTTATTATGAAAAATACAGGAACAAAGTAATAATCTCCATGATCGATTTATTATTAGTAAATATTACATACAAGGAACTATGATATTGCCGTCCAGAGGACCTAGGTACTCGCAGTAAGCTCTTAGTAGATAAATGCACACGGAGTATATCTTACCCCAAAAATTAAAAAATAATGTGGTTGTTAGTTAATCAAAAGGGTCGCTACGTGCTGGGATGCAGGTTGTTCACCGCACAAGAACAGCTAATCAAAAGAATGGCATTTGGCTAATCAAAGAAGCAGCATTTTTTGAAGTCCACGAGGTTTCACAAAAAATAAAACGGGTGGTATTTCAAAGATTGCACAAGGGATATATGCTTGCGGCACCGTTAATTGCAAACTGTATTAAACTTCAAGTAGTAAAAGTTTATAAAATTTGACTTACCTGTATATTTGATGAACTTTACTTTGGCGTACAAACATCTCGCAAAAAAATCAACCTGTTTAAACCAAAACAATACCTACAGATCTAGATTTTCTGTTTCGCTCTTTCAGA
>VTPC01091196.1:108654-137103 GCA_011009095.1 Ignelater luminosus
AAAAAACTTGTTTGGTACCCTGATCTTACAATTTTAACTACAAAAGAAGTTTCAACACTTATTATTTTTGTATAACAGTAGTCAACTTCTCTTCTGAAAATGCATCATTCTGTGTATTTTAAGGTTTACTAGAAACAAATGAAAATCCATATCCACGTGTCACACGTCGAACTTTTCCCGGCTTTAAGAGGAAGATTTAAGAAATTACAGATCTAGTACTCTGTCAGACTTTCTATGCACGTAATTTACCAGCTTCAAAGCTTCTTTATAAAGGAATTTGAAAATAATATAAATTTCAAGCAATTACTTAAAATTAATCTAAATTAATTAAATCACAAAATAAGTGAGGGCTGTCTTATTATATTTATTATACAGCGTTAATCACGAGTGATGATGCTCGTTGATGAAAGTGAAGACAACCCAACCTGCACATTTCCAAAGCATCACGTTAGTATTTCTAAATTGAAAAATCGAAGGTGAAAGCTAGTATGCAGGAACATTGTTAGATCATTTATGTTTTTTCAGCTTGACTTAATTTTAAATCTTAATCTTACCTTAATGCAAATTACTTAGTTTGAAAATGTATCCAAATAATGATAACAGCAGATGATTATGATATTAATTTTATAGCAATTACTTACCGTCGACGATATCCTTTACAATAACATTATGCGGAAAGAATATTTAAACAACTAGAAAGTAATTTAGGGAAGAATTGACTAATATCTTAGATAAAGTAAAAAATTTCATTTCAAACACGCTTGCTGACGTGTATTACAAATGACAAAATTCTGAACCATACCGTGTTTGTTCAATTTATATTAATTTAAATATTCTTAGGCTTTTATTTGAGAAGTTCCTACCTTGAATAACTCTTTAATTAGTAAGATTATCAAAAATCGCTGAAACAACTTGATTTTATTTTGAAGGGGGACATTTAATAACCTATTCTAATCAGTTGGGAAGTTTTCACCCTCCCACCCAAGGGAGGTTTTCAAATGAAAGCCCTGTATAATTTTTGCATTACACAAATAAAAATCAGTAGCCATCATCAATACTTTTTCTTGTTTTTTTTAAGTACAAAGCGATCTCGCTTTAAAAAGAAACAGGTCTCACAACGTATTCAGTGAAAATTTTTACAGTATACAGGGTGTTTGAAAAGTAATGGGACAATATTTAAGAGTAAATTCCTGGAGTGAAAAGAGAACGATTGAACCCAACTTGCAATAAGCAAAATTGCTTTCCTAAGAAGTTACAGGCTTTCATAGTTGAGATTTTTATTTTAGTTTCTTATTATAACTCAAATACTACTGACGTGATTTTGTTTTGATTAACAAATTAGATGGTGTAGTTGGTTTTTACGATGACAGTAAAGGGCGGCGCTAGCAGAAAGTACTTTATTATAATTTAAAAAATTGATATTATTATTTTCCATCGCTTATTATTGCAAATTGGGCTTGTTCGACCTATTTTAATGACAGGAATCTATATAGTATATCTTATAATAGTATCTCATGATCATATCTTGAATTAGAACTAACCTCACTTCTTAATATCCCATTACAGTCACAATTTTTGTCTATTGAGACAACTTTGTTGAAAAACCAAGAGTAAGATTCCGAACTCCGAGCTAGGGATATTGATATTAAGGTGCCAACTATTCAAAAACAGTGGCAGATATACATACAACAGGATGTAACCATCTCCAAAAGGTGGGAGACATGTGTATGTCAAATTGTTATAATACACGCTGTTTCTGTCATTACGTTGTTCTAAATTAGAGAAGAAAGTTAAAGTGACCTGTGAGCATCGTTCAGATTTTAGAAGAAACTTACCAGTAGATATATTGCTCATGATAAGTATCTTGCTCCAGCAATCCGATCAAAAATAATACTTAAGATAAATATTGATTTTTACATAAGTTAGCAATCATTTCTTATATTAGATTTATTTGCTATTTTCTTATCATCAGAAGCCCAAACTGTAATATACCTACAGCTCCGAATTTACATTGGCTTACAGTATATTAAAAAACATATGAGGTGGCAAATAAAATAACAATCACACTGTATTATATTATAACAAACTAAACACAGTAATATGTGCAAAAATTAAAAGTTGTGGCAAAATAAAAGAAACTTCAAGAGCTGTGCAGCAAGAAGCAAAATATTTCTGTTTTTGGTTTTTCAAAATTTCAGCTATAAAAAGACATAAGACTCTAATGATATATACGATAAAATATCTCTGTTTATTGATATACGTTAGTGTAGATGTAGATACTGTGTTCTATAACACAGCTTAAGATATAATTAATAACTAAATACAATCAAGAATGTTTTTTATTATTAAGTTTCAAATTATAGAAAGGAAACGAAAAACTAAAATTATTCTGAATGCAACCGATAATTTCTATATAGAAAATAATTTTAAGCCTCTTCTTCGAACAAAAATATCAAATTCAATGAATCTTCATCAACAGCAAGCTCTTCCCAAAATTTTCTTCAGCTACTAGGCATGTTAGGAACCAAAACTTTTAATATTGAATTTTTATATTTTCTTTGTTACTCCACGAGGTAGCAAAATTAACACTTGTAGCTTTGTTTCATCAAATTTCTTTTGTAAACGTCCAATTTATAATATCCCGTTTAAAAGTCAGTCTTATATTTTAAATTTCTTCATCCAGAAGTGAACTTTATCTTTACAAGGGAGTTAAGTTAAATATCTTTTAACTGGTCGTCTAATTTTCAGGGGTTCTTTTTCTTTTCTTTCCATTTGTGAAATTTAGAAACATCTGAAACATCAAATCTATTCGGACAGATTTTCCGACAGATAGATACAGCCTTTTGTTAAGTACTAAACTACAATCCATAGTACTGGACATAGTTCAAAGATATTTGGAAGTAAAGTATTTCCAGTATTTCGGGTATCCTTTTATTTATTTTAAAAGTTTCACATGTAAAGAGATATGCATTTCTGTAAGTCGTCTTGTGCAAATTACGATATTTGTTATGAACATTTTTATAATCAATCCAACTGTTAACTCTCTAGATAGGTACTTCATGTTTGTAACGCTGCGACGCTGGTAGTGGCTTGCACATTCTATTGAGCTTCCTTTCTTAGTCAGCCTAAGATAGTTGAATTCATACATACAAAGGAATTAATTTGGAATTTACAACAAAGTTAATCTTAGTCAAGGTGCTTATTCTGCACATCTGTAAGGTAGCTTGAATGTTAATAGATACACATTTCAGTTTCTCTGTTTTTATAGTATGCAAAAAAAGCAATTCCACGTTTTTGATTGCTTTACCCACAGGATTTGCACAGTCTTGACTATTGACCACTAACCCGGGAGAACTCACTAGAAAAAGTGAACCGCGTGAACTCGAATGCGAAACTTTCTCTCACACCCCAAATATAATACATTTAATCATTAAAGAAATAAGTAAACAAATACAATAAAGTAAGAAAATGTTATATTTATCAAAAAATGATCAAAGTAACTTAGAAAACAAAATTCAGATTAAATTCAGTAACATGTTAAAACCATGTAATTAAGTAAAGCTAATGATAATTTCTAAAAATAAAAGTGTTCTATTATTACTTAATCAACACATTTCGGGCACGTATAATTAATGTGAAAGGGGCAAGTAGGTACTTTACATTTCCCGCACTCTTTCTTCGTTTTTTTTTATTTTTCCTTCGTGGACAGAATGCACACAATCCCTTTTTAGGAATTGGTTCTTCTTCAACTCCAGCTATTCTTCTAGCGCTCATTCTCATTTCACACGGGAGATTTTATATCGAGGCACGTACTATCAAATGGCTTTTCATTAGGCTCAAAGCTAAAGTCTTTAGGTACATTCGCCTTTCATACATATTCCCTGTGTTGGCATTATAAATTATCTGACTGTTGATGTCACCAGAAGCCATCTACAGCTTACCCTAGCTACAGAGTAGAGGGCCTTCATGCCAACGACCACGTCAACTCCTTTCTTCGTGAGATTATAAAAAGTTATCATCTCTGGTTTGGCTTTGTTTCCTGTGTCTTCATCAATCTTATCGCCGTGGTGCAAAGTAGACAAAACCAGAACTACCTTATTTGATTTTACTTTGTAAGAAACCATGCTCTCGTTATTGGTAAAACCAAACAAACTGCTGCTTAAAGGTCTTAGTTTGGTAACTAAGAATGATGGGGGGATTTCTTTCTTGTTTTTCCGGACAGTTTCAACAATGGTGGTATTTTTTTCCAATAATTCTTTGGCAAGAGAAGTAAAATAATTCTCCATTGCTATGTTTCTGCCAGTGCCCAAGATATGATCTGATAATTGCTTTACAACATCACTGAGACTATTTTCTGTCTTATAAGGCCCGTCAGGTTGGCTTCCACAGTAAACTTCTATGTTGCTTGTATACAAAGTACGTGCATCTGCCAATGAAAAGACTTTAATGCCATATTTTATAGGTTTACTTGGGATGTATTGCCAAAACTTGCAACGTCCCCGTAACGGTTCCAGCATTTCATCTATAGTGGAATATTCAGCAACTTGGTAATTTTCTTTGTATTGGATATAAATTCATCTAATACATCTCTTACAGCTACCAAGTTGTCATGTGCTTTTCGCTCTGCACGGTCTTCAAAGTTGTCAAATCTAAGAGCACGTAAGAGAAAAAGAAATCGTTCTCTAGCCATAGTTGATCTCATACACTCAACACCGCTTTCATCAGAAGTCCATAAATCTTTTACATTGAGGTGTTGGGCTTTCTTCACACCTGCCATGTTCAATAATCCAAATAAAGCTTTTATCTTGACTATATCAGTCGCATGGACGTCCCAAGGTCGACTATAATTCTCTCGCAATTTATTAAGATAACAATTTATGTAATGCACAATACGCTCAATAACAGAGTCGGGGAAAAAGATTCAATCCATTGGAGTTTTGGCATGTTTTGCTACATTTAGTACCCCAGGAAGATGATTAAAATGTTGCGCTTTCTTCTGCGGACGTTTTGACGGTGAGCATAGGAATGCCAAATAGTGGTTTTATCCTTACCAAGCAAACAGTTTTATAAATTATCGTTTTCGAACTCGTCTTTTAGCTCTGATTGTTCTGAATCCTTCGGATGATGATCACTATGTTCTTCAGCATCAAGGTGTCATTGTCATTCAGGTTTTCGGAAACTTCCCTTTCGCCTGGTTCGGGATCAGGAATCCATGACATGTCTTCTAAAGAAAAAACAAATAAATAAAATTATTTTGAGAATAAAAAATTGTAATTATCCAGAAAAACAAAAAACAAAAATACTACTTACGTATTTCATACAACGTCTTCGCCATCTCCGCCAAACGTTTCCCACGACTCATTATAAATTAAAAAGATCTAAAATTCAAAATAAAAACTAATTTCATGCTTATGAAAACGTACTTTGAACACTTAATTGTTATATGATACAATCTCTCACGGTCCGTACTCTTTTACAAAACTTCTCTTTAACAAGGATAAAATAAGACTGAGGGCAATAAAATTTTGCCTGCGCGCAAACAATAAATATAAACTCAGCTAGACGAAACCTTGAACACCCCATGACACCCACTTTCGAATTACAAGCGGTTTTATTTAAACATGAGAGAAAATCTCACGGTGCAAGTTCTCCCGGGCTAAGTAAATTGACTTTAAAATTTAATGTGACTTAGCTTTGCTAGTCACTACACACCCAAATAAATAAAAATAATAATACATGGAACTAGAGAGCCACCTATAAATCTACTGACAACTTTTGGGAAAACTGAGAAATACTGTCCTATATGGTCTTTTTTCCTTCGGTGGTATTTTGCCATACATCTGAAACCGTACATACAACATTTAGTATTACTTATTGTCAGGGATACGTCTTACTATTTTTTAGTTTAAACATATTTGAGAATCTCGATTTTGGAATCCTTGCTTCGGTTTGGCTAGAGTAAGTGCACAAGAAACAGTCTGAACTGTCTCTGTGTGTCTGGGCAGAATTTAGTTTTTTTTTGTTAAGTATGAAGTCGAGTAAACACTATCTATTGTCGCTACTTAAAAGTTCTAAAGATTTAATTCCTAGCTAACTTGCAATAGGAATAGTTTGGAGGCCCTAATGGTCAGTTTAATTATCCAAGCGGAGATGATTTTTGAAACTACTTCTCTGAAAGCTGAACAGAGGCATTCCAAAGGCATTGTCTAAATTTTAATAAAGTATCAGAAATGAGATGAATTGAGAGAAGAAAATAGATTTGAGAAATTTCTATTGTGAATCATAATTTAGAATTATTTTTCTACGCTTTTTCAATAGAAATAAAGTATTGCAGGTTATAGTTTGATTGTATTCTTCTTCTTCTTTGTTAGCCTTCGTTCATCCAGTGTTGAATATAAGCTCTTCTAGTTGTTTCCATGTTTTTCTGTTTGCAGCCATTCTCATCCATTCTTTACCTGCTATTAATTTAACGTCGTCGATCCATCTCTTTGGGAGTCGCCTCACGCTTCGCCTAGTTTTTCTTGGTCTTCGGAAAGTTAGTTTACTTGACCATCTTTTCTTATCTTGCCTTGTTAAGTGCCCAATCCATTTCCACTTGAGTCTTGCGATTTTCTCCATAATATCAGTTACTTTAAATCTGCGGCGCATTTCACTGTTGCGAATTTTATTTCTCAAGGTGATTCTCAACAGGGCTTGCTTTATGGATCGTTGAGTAACTCTTAGTTGCTCGGCTACTATTTTTGTTATTGCCATAGTTTTCAGGCCATATGTTGAAACCGGTAGTATGCAGCTATTTTAGGCCTTTCGCTTTAGATACATTGGTATACTTTTATCCCTTAGGATGTAACTAAACTAGCCAAATGCTATCTATGTTAAATGAATTCTTCGTTTAATTTTGGATGTTTGATTTTCTTTGACGTTTTTAATTGTGTGCCCAAGGTATATGTTTTGTTCTACCTTTTCTAGGATGGTGTTATCTATGATAATATTGTCTTGGTTGTTACTTATTATTTTTGTTTTGTTGAGGTTCATTTTTAGTCCTATTCTTTTTGACGTTTTCGTTTAGGTCAGTTAGCACTGCATTTAGTTTTTGGATGTCTGTATTTATCACAACTATGTCGTCAGCAAATCTCAAATGACTTAGGTATACTCCGTCGACCTTTATCCTTCTTCCTTCTAGTCTAGTTGTTTGAATACGATTTCTAAAGCCAGAGTAAATAATTTGGGTCTGATGGTATTACCCTGTCTAATACCTCTGCCGAGGATAATTTTTTTTGTTTCTATATTATCATCTATTTTGATTTGAAGGGTAGCTCCGTCATAGATATACTAGATGATAGCAGAATATCTAGAAACAATTCTAGCGTCGTCCATTCTGTCGATAGATGTTCGCGTTTCAATACTATCAAAGGCTTTATGATAATCAATAAATGCCAGATGTAACGAAATATTGTATTCTGTTGTTTTTTCAATACTTGTTCGCACTGTTTGTATATGGTCGATAGTACCAAATCTTTCTCGAAACCCGGCCTGTTCTGTTGGCTGGTATGAGTCTAGCTTCGCCGTTAGTCGATTTGTTATGATTCTAGTTAATAGTTTGTAAAGATATGACAGTAAACTTATAGGTCGGTAGTTTTCTATATTTCTGCTGTCTTATTTTTTATAGAGTAAAACGACTTTCGCATTTTTCCAGGCTTTTGGTATTCTTCCTTCTACTAGACATTCATTTAGTAGTAATTTTATTGCTTCTCTAAGATCTGTTTCTCCCATTTCCAACATCTCTGCGGTTATGTAATTTTCACCAGGGGCTTTTTCATTTTTCATTTGGAGGAGAGCATTTCTGAGTTTAGATGACGTTATTTCAGGAACATTGGCACAATAATGATTAGTATCAGGAGTCAAGAAAGCTCATTTTTGCTAGTATTAGTAGTAGCTTTGGTTTGTACTTGCGCAAAACATTTTCTGTACTTAAAATACGCAGAACTTTTTGCGTTGATAAATTTGTTAAACAAAATTAATTTCAAGTAAAATTCATAACACAGAATGAATGTTTTCTATGTTAAGTATGATAATAATCTCAGAAACTACTGCAGCTGCAGTTTTATAAGCCTAATTCAATGTAGTTTTTGTCTTGGAAACAAGTTCATGAATTAATCTAGATATTTTGAAAAACTGAATTGTTATAATTTCTTTAAACGCATTTAGCTTGTTAATGTCGGTGTCTTTACTCCAAAAAGGCAAAGGTCGTGGATAATCATGTTTGAAATAAGACGGTTGAATACAATTTGTCAAGTAACTTGTCACATTCGTGTTATGATGTAAACTTGTGTTTGTTTAAATGGAAACTATTGTTGCCTGTGGTTTCATAAAAAAATATTTTTTTAACCTACTATGTACAACTCGCTACTGTGACAATAATTTTTCTCTTTTAATTTCTCGTTGAACATACTTAGTATTATTATTTTTTTGAAGAATAAAACCAGATTTCAAATTAAGAGGAATTTATAGAATATAATGTGGTCAGGTAAAAAACATCAGCTTATGTTTAGTAGCCTTAGTGTCGAGTCGATGCTGAATTAGAGGCATTGTTTAGAAAATGTCAACTTAATATATTATCATTGTTTATTATACTTCCTACGAAAATACACATCGTGTAGACGTGTAGGTTGAAGTGGTAATGCCATTTGCTGTTTAAATTTTTGATTAGTTAACACTCAAGAGACAGAACTGTTTGAAAGCCGAGCTAGCAAAGTAATTCCAAATTGGCACACAGAATTAATATTTATATAACCGATGTTTCCTTTTTTACATGAAAAAAAAGTTAATTAATTTAACTTGAGAGCAAAAACTCTTAAAAATCTTATAAAGTGAAACTTGATATTTGATTTGTAAGAAGTTATAAAGACTCGTGGAAAATTGTAAAGTACTGTGAAAAAAACTCATGTATGGCCATAAAAAGTTGTAAAGAGTGATGAGTCTACAAAAATCTCACAAATCGATCTCATCTGAAAGGTTCTGCTTCTATCAGGTTTTTAAATAATTCTTTTAAATTCCTGAACACAAACTGTAGAACTTTTCGAAAAGTTGGCTGGAATGTAATGTAATAATGTATAACATAGACATGAACGTTTTTCAGGAAAACGAAGGTAATTCAATTTTTGATTACTAATGTTTATCATAGTTTTAAATGAGTAAGAAATAGTTGTGGTTTGCAAAAATTATGCAAGATATTATAAATGTTTTGGAACTTTGATATTAGATAAATTTCTAACTTGAATAAATATAAATCAACGTATAAATAACTAGAAAACTTTTCCCATATTAAACTAAAATCATCTCATAAATATTGCATTCTCATATCGGGCAACTGATATAGTTTTGTCTTATCATTTTGTCCTGAAATTTCCAACCCCCGCAGGCGCACGCGACGTTTTCTGTAAACGCAACGTTAGTATTCCACGTGCCAGGATAAGCGACCGACGCTAGCGTCGCTCGCTGTAAATCCTGAAAGGGAATCGTAACTTTCGTAAACAGAGAACGTGCGTCTTTTCTTGTAGTAATTATATTATCACTTGATGTTTTGTCGTTATTACTTATTAGTGTAAATCGTTTTGCTATCGTAGATTTGGTGATTTATTTTCAGAATTTATCGATGGATCAAATTTGAAATTGTTATAACTAGTAAGTATTAACTTGTTTAGATATTTTTAGAAACCTTTTTATCAGGGAGATATTGCCAGGTGGCATGTTGGAGAGGGGCCCTGCTTTTTCCATAATATTGACATGGGCGGGAATTTGGTGGTTATGTAATGTTCTAAAACTTCAGAGTTAGTTCAATTTGTTTTATTTAAATAAAAAGTAATATCAAAACGTTGCTGTAATAACCATGGATACGTATGTGTGGGAAACCGTTTTAAAATATCAAATCGTAATTAAAGATCTATTCACTAATTAGGATTTCCAAAAGTTTATTAACACATTATTATCCAGATCTTACCATTCGGGGAACAAAAACATCGTGTGAGTAAAAACACAGAGGGGAATTCTGTTTGTTGATTAATGAAATGATAACGATTTTATGTAAACAGCATTTTACCTTAAAAAACCAATTTAATAAAACAACAAAACAGTTCCTGGCTACAAAAAAGCTTTTAGATTTTTTTGGAAACAAAAGAATGGAATTCTAACGATTGGCTTAATCAGAACTAATAATAAAAAGAACAAAAGAAAAAATTCAATTTTGAAAATCTACTTTTCTTTAATTTCTTCTCTTTCTAGGTAATTTAAATCGAAAAACCTTAGTTCACATTCCTAATAATACAAAATCCTTGACGTTATTTTTTAAATATAATTACAAAACTAACATCAATTTGGCAATATTTTAGTCTACTTCATAAATAATTATATCTTTAATGCTTGATTAAATTTTAATTTAATATTTCTGCATGTTTCAAAATTATTCTAAACCGAAGCATTGTTTGAGGAAGTTAACAATTTAAATAATATGTATCACAACAATTCCAAACAAAAGTTTGTAATTGAATGTAATATGATGAAAGTGTTTAAAACCGCACACGTCGATTATAAACTTGGTTACATATAATTAGTTTAAATAGACATTTGAAATTTATAAAAATTCAGTTTGTAAAACTAATTGGTATGTAAATGTTTTCATTTGAACTAAAATTAATTTTTTTGTGTTACTCTGTTAGTCGAAGTAGCTTACTACATTATTAAATATCAATAAATTCCATTTGCAAGAAAAGAAGATCTTTTAAAAGTTTAACTTATCTATCAAAATTTATTTTTAAAAATAAAAATTTAATGAGGTAAATTTATCATAAAAGAATTAAAACGCCAAAGAGAATTATTATTACTATGAGCTGGGTTATCAAATTCACTCTGATAATAAGTAACAGCAGGCAGTGTATACTTCAATATCCTCTTTATTTTCGAGAGATAATAACATTAGAATGACAAATAGTGACGATCAAGCAAATCGGTTAAATAAAAACATAGCTTTCGAGATAATTTTACAAGGGGCTTTGAAATTCTGGTTATATATTACTGACCTATCCTCATAGCGAGTTTAGTGTTAATCGTGGACAGACGCAAAAGAATAGGGCCACTCAAGAACAGCCACGTTAAGTAAATGCGCAGTTATATTTCTCTGTTGTGATTTTCTAAAACCAAAACGAGGAAAATTATTTAACTAGAAAATATTAATAACATTAACAGGTAAGATCTGTAAGAGGTTCGCTAGAATGCTTGACATTCATAGAATTAGAAACGTTTATTTTGGTTTTATTTATTAATTAAATTCCAAATTTGCAGTATATCATGGGCGCCAAGCACGGGATAATTCGTGAATTTCAAAACAATAATTCATGTTTTAGTTAACTATTCTTAAGAGAAGTTAATATTTTTATTTCATTGCGTCCTTTTTAAAACTGACACATTCCTAAAAGAATCTTTCCTAAAGCCTTACTGAATGGATCATTCTGATTTCTGCGGGCTCAAAAAGTGCTTGGTGTATAAATTGGTGGAAATCCATTAACCTGAACTTTTTATATTAAATATATCTTGACGTTCAAATTTACATCTTTATTCTAAATACGTTTTGTGTATAACTTTTCAGTTATTATTTCTGAACGTTGTCTCTTTGAATGATTATACAGCACGTGGATGTTCATTTATAAGTATTTCAGCAATAAAAGTCACTTACAAACAAAGATTTTATTTATCTTTCATCATTAGTCTTACTTTGTTGTCAGATATCTGACGACACTAGTATAATTAATATTACCAATAATATCAAAGTTTATTGCTTTTTAAAGTTCACTTTTCTGAATACTTCTAATTGTTATCATTTTAATAAGAATTCTAAAAATAAGAATTCTTTTAAAACGTCAAAATCCATTAAAAAATGAAATATAAATGTAATTTAAATTTTGTAGTAGTTCAGGTGTGTAAACTACCACAGTGGTCCCATAAGTTAAAGCTCGCTAATAAAATATTTTTTTAATTAACAATATTCTAATTTAAAATGTAACACTCCCAGCGACAGAAAGTACAATAAGGAAAAGTCTCTAAATTAACCAAAGGAAAATTGTAAGAACTATGGGGATCGATGTCATGTAGTATCTTTGCTTCTATGCAACGTGTTATGTTCTACAGTTGTTAATATACTACACGTCTCGATAGACAAGAAAATTCACTTACGGCATAATAATTATTTTCTCGGCTTTTCACTTTAACTAACTTAATGCTCCTTACCATCATAAAATTATAAATGGAATCTGGTTGTAACTTACCAACTTCTACAACCATACAACTCGGTGGTCTTAAGGCTAAGACGCGCTTCACGACTTTTGCCAAAGCAAATTCAAGTCCACTCTGATTTGAAAATTATAGAATTTAAAATTTAATAAAATAAACATGATAAAACACACAAGCATAAAACTGTATAAATGCAAAGATATAAACCAAATAACATATGCATATACAGGGTGTAACCAATCGATAGGTAAGATCAGCACCATGACATTATACGATGAAAAATAGGTTAAAAGTTTATTAACGTTTTTGCCTGCGATATGGTTTCTTTGAGAGATACAAGTCCTTTTAAATTTTTAAAAAGGCAACACTGTAGGCATAGCATAGCCTATACAGTCTATGTGCCGTTCAACCGCATCAATCCGAGTCAGCTACAGCGCCATCGTTTGGAGACATAAGAAATCAAAGGTTAAGCTTGTCAACAGATGGCGTTGTTGCAAGTTCGGATTTAGCGATATGGGAACAGTATAGCTAAGCGGAATCAATTTAATGCAGTTAACTAGCTTTAGTATTGCATTAATTATTGAGTTGATTGACAGATTTAATAAATATTATGTTCTATAAACTTATCTATATTTTATTATGCTTTTATTCTTGGTGTGATTACTAAAAAATAAAGTATTATTTCTATTATATCTATAATTTACATTTAGTAGAAATAAAAAGATAAATTAAGAAAACATAAATTAAATATTTTTTATAGAATATACATAACACATGTACGAAATAAAATATTTAAAAATTAACAACCTTTATGTACACGCATATGTACCTAAATGTAAGTTTATGCAGTTTCAAAACGCAGGTTGAGTTGGGCTTTTCGAGATAGATTATAATACTGATTTACAAAAAATCCGAACATCCAAACACTTATAATTTTTGGTTTGTAAACTTTTTACCGCTAGAAACCTATTTAATTATTAAGATTTATTTGTTAAATTTGTCCTACGTACTATTTGTCTCGTTTTTGTACCTAAATTTGATATGAATTATACATTACATATCTCCAAGTTCCATTGCAAACCACTGACATTTCCGCGGTGTTCGGATTTTTTTAACGTAGTATAGATTGTGTCTTTTATTGTTTAAATACTACACGCACCAAATTTTAAACTTGAAACTCAAACGATGTTTCTAACAATTTGTCAAGATACCAATATTACCGCACTCACCACTGGTTTAAGCATTTCTCGGTCTGTGGTCGTCTTAAATAAATCTCCCATAAACCATATCTGAAATAAAGTTATTAAGAGCTTTTTAAAACTTATTGATGTGTAGTATTATTAATATAGAATATTTGAAATGTTAAATAAACAATTACAAAACAACTACTACGTATTTTTACGAAGTTAAGTATTAAAAATAAAATTAATATAATATTTCAAAAGACAACTTATCTCGATGAAGGCTTAAATCTGTCTAAAAACATGTTACCCCTTAGTGTCATTGTCCAAGATCCCTCATTTACCTGTTTCTAACGGTTTATTAAAACCCGCATGTAACAGGCGCGTAGCTAAAGGGGTCTAAATGTGACACATCAGAGATTACTGTGTTTGCTCCCTCAGACGATAATAATAATAATCATTCGGATTTAAATTCATATCTGAATCTTTAACTAATCAATTTAAAAGTTACAGAAAAATGTAGTTAACTAGATTTTTATTGCTTTACTGCTTTCTCCTTTACCCATGTCCCATTTAAATTGCAATATTAGCCCTACTATCAAATGGCAACAAATTTTCCCCCTTTTTTTTATTAGACGAGATAGATTATATTACTCATTTTAAATTTTTTAAAGTTTGATCAGCTTCGAATATTATAGAATTTTCGGTAGTGTACGAAACTTCACAATTTTTTGAATGTTTGCAGTAATTTGCAGTAGGGTCAGTAAGTTTTATGACTGGAAAGAAGGTTAAAAAGAACCGGCTGGCAATAACTACTTGCTCAGAAATGCAAAAAAATTTGGCAAATCATAAATATAATCACATTTGCTTTTATTTAAAGAGATATGTCGTGTTGCCGTCAGTAACCTGTAATTAATAATTTGCCATTACCATTTCTACTTAAAAACCACAATAACCTACAACTACGTAGTACAACAATGGAATTACGTTAAAAATTGATGTATTTCTTATTTGTTATTTATCCAATAAATAGTTCAGGTAAAGAGTGCATTCTTTCAATTATTTATAATTCTGGGTACAAGTTTGCCACATAAAATAAATACCTATCTTAATGAAAAATACATAAATTCTTGAAGATTTTAAACTAGTTCTGGTATAATTAATAAAATCGATATTTAGATTCGAATGAACTAGTTTTATCTGCATCTCTCTTACCACTATGAGCTTCGAATAGTGATAATACATTGTTTAATTAGTTTTTGTATAAAAAATCAGTCGCGGCCTTAAATGAAAAATGCAATAACTTTATTATCGAATAAAGTAATGCAAAAACTTTTGTTTCTTGGGAAATTAGATTCATAATAAGGAATTAAATTGATATGAACAAACACTTTCATTTTACTTTGTTTCATAACTTAACTATGAATAAAAATGCTTCAATTTTTATTGGTGTTTTGATTTAGATTAGTAAATATTTTTTTCGGCAACTTTTTAAAAGTCTTCCTTCGTTAGTAATTTGCCTTTGATAGGATTTAAACTTTTGAGTCGGTGCCTTTTTTGCGCATTGTACGTATTATAATTACTTAGTTATTATTACAACTTCAAATGTGTTAATTATTTCATAAAACAAACAGTATTAAGAGCTCAGCAAACAAGCATCTTAAGATTAGTTTTCATATTGACAAGCTATATAGTTCCTAAATCGTCAGGTTAATATGCATACTAATGTTGTTTTAAGAGTTATTAACCGTAGAGTAACGCTGCAGTCATTCTAACATTAGGTTCTGTATTGGAAATTGACGCATTTCGTATATAGTCAAGACAACGCTAATACTGAGTTGTTTTGAGGATTAGTAACGATACCGTATATGCGTCTAATTAACTAAGTTGCTCTCGACCGAACAGTTACCGTATAGGACCTGAACAGATTTCTCTGTGCTGGTTTTAGCACGAGTACCTGGATATTTTCTGTAAGGTTCCTGGTCGGTTCCGACTTTTGTGCTACTAGGGACATTTCTATAACGCTATTTAAATTGGATAACCAAAGTGGTATGTAGGTATTCATAATAGTATACTAATATTAAATTAACTTCATTTAGATAAATATGAGATAACGCTGCTCATTATAAAGGATTCATACTTAACCCAAAATGACTTAGCTATTTATCATATCATATTGAGCAAGCAACATCGAATACAATTGAAACAATAGTAAGACAGAGTTAAATGTTTTTGATGTAGAGCAGGGGAGCTGGATTTTGTTACGGAAAAATACAAGCAATACGGACGTTTGAATTTAAATTTGTCACCTGCAGGTGTTTTGAAATTAACCGTGAATTTCAAAAATGTAAATAAATAATTCGGCAAACAAGATAACTTGACAAAAAACTGTTGAATAGTAAAACGTTTCGTTAACAACATTTAACGTATATGAACGATAAAGATAAATACTAATTTCATGAATATTTTTCACAAAAAAAGGCAAACAAATAAAAGATATCAGGATTCGAAACAAGATAATTACGCTATAATTCAACAAGCAATATATTTCTATTGCACAAATAAACTTAACGGACCTTTCACCACAGTGAACGGTTCGACGGGTTTTTTACTAATATTACCTGATGTTCTGAGGTTTTTCACCCGCACGAAGCGACGAGTGAGTAACCTTTACAACGGATTGCTCTTCTCCAGACGGTTGGTGACGTGACCATAAAAATGTAGATAGGTTTCGCAAGTAATTGCGAAGGTTTGTTGGCAAATGGTGTAAGCCAACGGTGCTTCTTCATAAAATATTAAACAAAAAGGTAAAAAGCTATTTACCATAGCAGGAACTATCCTTTAGAAAGCGAAACCAGCTGTTATCACAATGTTCATTAACCTCACGGCACTTTTATACAAGTTTCAATTCACAGACAGTACATAAATATTTACAGGTATGGACGTCTCCCTCATACGTTCGATAACAAGATATTTTAATTGACTTGAAAAATATCTAGGTAGAGTAAGGCAGTAGAAATCTCGTAACAAGCTTGGTAGAAATATTGCGATATTATAAAATACATAATTGTACAGTAGTTTGAGAGTTCCTTGGCACTTTCCGCCGGGTGGTGACAACTTTTAGGTACGGTGCGGTAAAGAACGCTTTCGGATTATCCACTCGCGGAAATTACACTCAGGTTTAATTCAACCTTGTTAGAAATTAATTTATCACTCGACTACTTCAGGGTAACTCCTAAGATTCTTATTTACCAAGTTCCACAAGCGGAGACACGAAGAAGCATGTTTCTGCTTACAAGGCAAATGAAGAACTCCCTCGAGTCTTCAAACGAGAAATGTCATTTCTAACCCCCTAAAAGGGTTGCACCAATTGATAATTGACTGTTTAACATATCGGACGATCGGACAAACCAATCAAATAGTGTGAAAGGGTGTACTTTAGCGAGAAACTTGCACCTTGCACTCGGTAATTACAGGAAATATAAGTCTTGTCTATACCAGACAAGTTGACAGATTTATAGTTATAAGGGTAATAAAACTGAAAGATAAAAGTCTAAAATTCCTGTAAATCGCATATATAAAAATATACAATTAGAGGCGAAATACATCTTTAATTTAATATTTAAGAAAGCATTTTATAAAAGATTATCAAAAAATTTAACGTTCTCAGGTCATAAATTACAACAATGTCAAGAGGCGTTAAACCAAAGGGCTTTTATATTGTAGGAAGACGTTGAAGTCAATTTTTAAAAAGGAATATCACATTTACAGGAGGAAAGCTTTAAAATAAGAAAACGATTTGTTGTTATTTATAAGAATAAATAACTTATTAAGGAAAAGTTCGCTAATTACAAAATTTTCCTAACAATTTGAAGAATGTTTAATTCCGTTTTCATCAATTCGAATGTTTTCGTTTTAGCAAATCTAAAACTATTTATTTTGACATTCTACAGATCAGTTGATTAGTATTTTTGTTAAGTGCGTCTGGAAAATGTTAGAGAAATGAAATATTTCTTCGTATTTTGTGGAATACTAGAAGAAAATTAAACCTTTATAACACAGTGCACAGCCCCTTGCTTGGTGTTGTAATAAAAAATCAAATAGTTACCAAATTTGGTTTTGTTGGCTGGGCTAGAGTTAACATTCTTTTAGTGAACAATGTGGGTTGTTTCAAAGGCAACAGTAGATACTACCAATATTACCAAATAACAATTATTAGAAAAATACATTAAAGAATTAGATTAAATTTTTTACATGACTTTCATCATTAGCTATGCATTTTGTGGCACATTGCAGGTCAAATTTTGCAACGTGTCTGCATTAAACGTTGCAAAAAGCATTGGTTATTCTATAGTGCAGTTGTTAACTGGACTTTAATACACTGTACTTTTATAAAACCCCATAAAGTCTAGTGAATAAGGTAGACATGCTACAGGTTCATCTCGACTAGTATATCCAACGCCTTCCTTTACTTCCTCTGTGAGTCTTGCTGTCTTGCTGAAACCACATTTCTCTTCTTATGGTAAAGAGAAGATCCGCAAAGGTGTCTAGGAAAACGTCGTTTAAAGATCGCAAGTAATCATTTGTATTTAGACGATCTGGCAAAAACGATGGTCCAAGTAATTGAGTATGTCTGCCCACAGACAATACTGAAACGCCATTGATGGCAACATTGCTTCTACGGGTTCTCGTGGGCCCATTGATGGTTATTGCGCAAATTAAAAACCCCATTTTGTGTGAACATGACTTTAGCTGTCCACATAACAGTATTTATGAAATTAGGATTATTTTGCAATGGATTAATTAGTCATTGGCAATGTTGCAGGTGTTGCAGGACAATCCTCCAGTAATAGATCTTGCACCTATACAAAATGATATGGAAGTAGATTGTCATGCTGAGTATACTGTGGATTGTATGATGGCTGACGCCCACAAGGGGAGCAATTCTGCGTGCACTGCTTCCAGATTCGTTGCCGACTATATCTAGAACTGCTTCTTTTATTTGTGGGGTCCGTATTCTTCGTTGTACACCACCACCACCGTTAGACACTGGAGGAACAGAACCACTTCCTCTTTTCCTTAGGTCTTGCCTACGAAACACCACATGGCTGGGATGCCATCCAGCAGGACAGCGTTGGGCGTAGAGAGCTGCAGCAGCATTAGAATTCTCGGGACATTCTCCAAAAATCATGTACATATCCGCTTACTCTTTTAATGTATATTCCATTTCCAAGAAGGAAACAGTCTCGAATAGCAAAATAAAACAACACACGGTAAATTAAAACATGACACGGCAAAACATTAAAAATACATAAATAAATAATAACAAGAAAAACCAAACTCAAATCGAAAACAGAAGCAGAAATAGGATTACTGAAAAACTTAAAAAACAATTAGTAATTATTTTTGTCCAGAAAATTTCAAGATTTGTCAAACTGATTGATGAGCAATATCTTTACAACTAAATGAAGAATTTTAGTAATAGATAGGGCAATTTTGTCATGGTATATCACTAACTCCGTAGAATATAAAATACGTTGTTGTCATATCTTGAAATTTTACATTCAACCATGTTTTCAAAGGTAAAAATGTTGTGTAAGACGATTAGCGTTTAAGAAACTAACAAAAATCCTTACGCAACTGCTATGTTTTTAGTTTAATTCAATTAGGGTAAACGTACCTAAACGCGTACGGTTTCAGTAGCCTGCCGCCTAATGAATTATTGCTTTATAAATAATTATCGCAGTTGAAATAACTGCGATGTTTAGTTCTGTGGTATCAACCATGCTTAGTTCTAAGCATTGCGGTACATTAATTCTAAAAAATAAAAATTATATGTCAATTATTACCCTTTAGTTACTCCCAGAGCGCGATTGCGCTAAGACGATTGCCATTTAGGGCGTTTTTGTTAAAGAGAATTGCTCGCATTATAAGTAAGATTTACGCACTTTTCTTAACATCTTCGTGAAAATTTTTGTTTCTTAAATCAAAGCAGTACTCCTACTTCATATTGAATTCGTTTAGTCACCCGTTCGCGGCCTCCCACTGCCGAGCACTAGATACTGACATTTTTGTATGATTCATTATCTACATTGATTAATCTTTTTCTGTAATTTCTTTGACAATAACTCTTTTTTCAAAATAAATCTAATTTTAGAAACTCAATATGTTCATACTATCAGTTCAGAAATTGAAAAAATATAATGAAAAGAAAATCAAGTGGAAACAAGAATCCGATGTTAGTACATAAATACAAAAATTAAATGTACAAAGTTCCAAGATGGTTCAATTAGTAGTACAGAAGAGAATAAACCGAAAAACATGTCATAAATGCCTTGTATTATAGTAGCATTTAAATATATTAAATTTTTTTGGTTAAAGATTTTATTTGCCCCACATGTGAACAAAATAATGTTTCCAAGAACTCGTATGTAATCATTATGTTTAAACGATGTTTTCAGATTTGTTTATTTAAAGACCGGCTGCTGGGACCTTGAGGGTCGACTTCTAGTGCAAAGCGGTCACTTATTGGGATAAAGTGCCGGTTTTAATAAATTATTTTTTTTTAAATAAAAAACTAAACGTTTTATGACTTTTAATGCTTGAGCAGGTATACCATTTATGTATGCATAACTAAACAGAAAGTTTAATTAATAAATATTATTCAGTTTTAAATCTTTATAAGTAACTAGTAGGAAATGTTTACCTGGTACTGTTTTCCTACTTAGTAGTGATAGTAGAATCATGCACTGCAGAGATTTAACGATCGATTGGTAAGAAATTTATATTAAAACTTTAAAATTGTTTTTAAGTACCCAAGTGTTGGATGAGGTATTCCTTTACTGCGTAAAACGCGTTATCCAAAAGGAGTTTTCTAACAGTAATTACAAAGTTATTATAATTGAGATTTTTTGTTAATTTTGGAAATTTATTGATTATTATACAATACTGTGCCAATGCAAAGTGGATTATTTTTATATAATTTTGTTCGATGTCAATCATACTGTAACTTCCAACCGTAGCGAGCATTGTTTGTAATCATGACTGTCATTTTGAAAACGAAAGACTTGAAACTTCTGTTTTACAAGTTCTAAAATATATAAGCTTGCAAATGTTAAGTGGTTTTTATTTATGAAAAATGACTTGCACTTATGTTAAACATATAACGTGTACCTCGTTTTTGTAACAGAAACACGCGCCCAATACTAGAGGAATTACCCCAGAATACTATAGCATATTTCATTACTGATTCAAGGCTACCGCCGTAGAATTCTTTTACAACATACACTTGTTATTTCTTTCAGCTTTTTTTAGAGCAAACCAGTATTTGGCTAAAACGATACACATATGATCAACACGTTCATTCCAGTTCAGTGACAAATCAGTCCGTACATCCAGCAGTCTGAAACTGCCGATCTGGTGTATCAATTTCTCGCAAAAGCTGATTAAAGTGCTGTTCAAATAATATTTAGAATAAGAAAAAAATTGTAATGTAAAAGTTATCATTAATCTCAGTTAATTTGATTAGTACTATTTCTGCTAGCAATCAATGTTGTATCACCTGCGTATGCGCAATGAAAGAGTAAAACGCATAGTATTATCTAAATCATTACAATACACTGAGAATAAACGCAGGCCAAGAGCGCGGCCTTGGGGAACACCCGTTGCAACCGTTAGTATATCCGATTTTTCCCAAATTCCGTAATTTTCTATTTTGTTTAGTTAAAGGTCTTAGAGAAATCATTAAACAAGGCCTTAACTTGTTTACCATTATCCAGGTTTTTATAAGTGTAATTTGAAATGTCATCAAGTGCAGAGATCATTGACCTAAATCTCTGAAACCATGCTGATTACGTGATAGAACACTGTCATCTCAAAAAAGCTGATAAGCTGTTTAGCAATAATCTTTTCAATGAGAAAACGGATATAATGCAGTAGATTGGTAATTTTGAATCAATTTTGGATCACCTTTTTGGTATAGACAAATTACTTTAGAAATTTGTAGTATATTAGGAAAGTATCCATCTGCGATACATAAATTGATTAGGTAAGTCAGTGGTTTGACAATGTATAGTGCACATCTTTTTAATACCGTACATGCGTTGAAGAATCACCTGGTCTACAAGAAATTGTGTTGTTAAATTTAGAAATTACATTAGGATTTCATTTTCGACAACTGCATTTATAAAATAGAATTATTAATGAATAAAGAGTTACTAGATGAAGAGATTTGCAAATTGCGCAAGAAATTATTTTTTAGCAAGTCTTTAGTTAAATTTAGGAAATATTTGTTGAATTGATTATTATCGATAGTCTGGGTATTTATAGTGTAGGTTCCATTTATAAACATGTGAGTATCCTGCCTACCAGTACCACTATTAGAGGTTGTCAAATTCGAAACAGTTTTAGATTATTAGTTCTTCTAATCAACAATTCTGTACTTTCTAAAATATTCTTGATCAATCATACCTTTTTTATTTTAAAATTTGTAAGATATTT
Source organism: Ignelater luminosus (assembly GCA_011009095.1). NCBI lineage: Eukaryota > Metazoa > Arthropoda > Insecta > Coleoptera > Elateridae > Ignelater > Ignelater luminosus. The sequence goes on from VTPC01091196.1 coordinate 130,614, forward strand.
TAATTTATTTGCTGAAGCTGTTATACCCGCCGTTAACCAACTTTTGTCATTTACGTTTACTTTCCGTTCTAAATAAGTAATGACCTCAAAGATTACGTTAAAATAGTAGTCTAAAATATTTATAAAACTTGTAAATTTGCTTTTCGATATCATTGTTTGTACAACAACTATCATTCCAGTTGTCATTAGATAAATAATTTACATTTACATATACCGGGTGTTCTATTTAACTTGAGACAACTAAATATCGCGAGAAATAGATTCGGATTCTTGAAAAAAATGCGTAAGTTCTGTTCCAAACATTTTTTTGCAATAGTGATAGATGGCGTTGTAATCAGTGAAAATTAGTTTTTACTATTTTCTTGAAGAAGAATCAACCGCTTAACGCATAACGATTCTAAAATTATTGTTGATTAAAAATCAGTGTTTCTGATATCCGACCATAAATTTTGCCTAATCGTAGATGGCGTTGCAGACTTCTCCCTTGATACTATTAAAGGTTTATTTGGAACACACATAACATTTAAAACACATGTATATGTATATTTAAATGAACCCCATCCGAATTGGAGTATATTAATATAAATTAATAAATTAAAAGGATTCTTCAAACAGTTTTAAATGTGAGAATTGTATAACAGATCTGTTTCGACCTTATTCTGGTCTCATCAGTAGAGGATAACGTTTTACAATTCTCACATACTTCATACTGCCCTATATATAGAGCTAGAAGAATGCCATGCATAGCATGAAGCTTCATTTTGATTTATTAATTTATGCCTATTTGGAACATTTTTTTCGTAGAATGCTTATTTCTCGAGGTATGCAGTTGTCTCAAGTTAAATGGAACACCCGGTATGTTGATGGAGTTAATTTTTGAACTTATCAACAAACCAATATCTTGAACTGAGTGATCTGAAAGTCCATTATACACAATCTTTTCATAAACTAACTGCTTATTAAAACTGGTAAAGATTTACAGCCATATTATTCGTTTGCAGTAATGTTTCTAAATCTTTAATTTTATTTTTATTGGTTGAAAATTTTGATGAGCTACCCTGATGTTAAATACTCTGATTGCTCTGCTTTTGAACGTCCTCGTTACAATTTATATTTTTAGCAATATGGGTTTTTAACAAATTTCTTAATTTAATTTTATCATAGCAATTAAGATGTAATCCGTGTCGTGTATAGTGTTATTTTGATTAGTCACTGTTTAAGTTGGTCATTTTTATTGGGTACCCAGAATCTTTCAGGATATCTTCTGAAGTTAGATTTGTCATTGTAAACATCATTAATATTAATGTCGTAATAAAAGAGTATGGAAGATATGTAAACGTCTGGAAGCCTCTCAACTTCATTTAAAACTTTTATAACATCTTCTGTAAATACTGGTGAACGTTTGTTATTTATATTATTTGTGCCCCCGAGAATAATAAATACTAATAAAATATATACCTAGTTTGATATATGAATCCATGTTAACATTTGAACGGTTATTTTCTGAATAATGTTTTTGAATTTTATTTGTTGATAACTTTGTATTATTATGATCCAGTTAATTTCCAAGATCACGATTTATCTATTTATTTCCGGATTTTGCAGAAGTTTCATTCATTTCAATAATAGTGGTTTTATAACTAGCTAGCTTTTTTGCATTTTCCTTGAGCGATGACTTTAAATATGTCAGTTTTTCCATTAATTGTATATTCTTGTGTTCACTTTAGACTAATCTGTTTTTTAATTCAATTAAACTCTGATTTAGATCCAGTTTCGTATCATCGTCATCACTCACTATAGTTACGTAACTTGAGTTTAACCTTGTCGGTTTGTCACTGGTGTGTTTTTGTAAACTTCTTTTGCAGTTTTCTAGTTCTGACTTGAGACATTTTAAGATTAAATAACAATGAGTAAATAATTATAACACAAAATACGTTTACATTCACATACAACACACTATCAAACTATACTGATCTGTCTGTTTACTTACTTAAAACTTCTAGAAGACTACTTTAAAATTAGCCCAGTAACCCGCAAGCTTGAAAATCAGTTACTTCCAAATCATTTTACACTCATCAAGTCGCGAGTTTACTGCCTCATAACATTTTTATCGGAAGTTTGTCTTAAAATACCTACAGAAGAGAGTTTCGTTTTCGTTTCAAGGATTTTCTTTTTTCATCATGCCACAAGCCATATGATGATAAGTTTCTTCCCAAATTTTCTTTTTTTTCAGATCAACATTAACTTTTCAGATAAAATCCTCCTTTCTTGACTATTTTGTCTTGTCAACGGTCATTTTAGTGTTGCAAAATTTGTTAGATTTAGTTTAGCATCTGTTGCTGAACCGGAAATCACATCTTTTATGTTACGACTTATTTTGTGATACCTTTTGATTATCACGTAGCTGAAAATTCTTGAAAATCCGATACATCAATCAATATTTTTTGGAAGAAGAGACTGGTTGAAGGGGAAGATTTTTGCCTTTTCAAATCCAATATTGATAACTTTCTGGCTCAAGTCTTTCTAAATTCTTCCAACTTTAAATTCGTTTGCTTTTGGAATTTCCAGCCTAGCACATTTTTTCCGGGTCATTAAAGCTTGATTCTATCGCATCTTAAACGATTTTATTACACTGAAACCAAGTGGTGAAGCAGGCGACCGCTATCAATAAATAGTTTCGGTATTTTGATGTTTGCTTCTTTAACTAACTAAATAACGTGAAGACTTCTTTATCAACAGCGTATTAAGAAAAGAATCTTTAGAAATTTTTGAAAAATATTGGAATGCATTCACCCATTAACAGTTGCAGCGTACGCCATTTCTTGATACCTACACGCTTCTGACGTAATGATATTGTTACAAATTTCTTGACCTATAGAAATAACCCATGCTAGTGTTTTTCCATGTTTCATCATTTGCGTTGCAAGCAAATAGGACAGAAGTATTTTCCTGCCCTGCCGTGTTAGTTGTTTGTGTAGACTTTGTACTTCTTACAACTTTTACATTCATACGAGCTCCGTATTCGATGAGGTTTGTCTTGAAAATCCAGTTCTTTTATTGTAGGTTTCAATAAAGTAGCCTTCAATTACAAAAGGATTGCAACTTACTAATACTAGAAGTATTAAATATCTTCTTGCAGCTTAACGCGTTGCCTGACTCAACACTTAAAGTGGGATATTTGCGTAGTACCTATTTTGAGGTTATTAAACAAATGCAAAGAGAAATCAAAGCTGAAACTTCAAATTCATAAAAGTTACGCACTGTGGCTGCTGCCCTCTGTTATACAACAGATGCATAAAGGATCAAATAACACTTGGGATATTACCAGATCTCTTATAAGATGGTTTTCTTGTCATATTACACTTGCACGGACAACACAATTGCCCCGAAATACAACGCGTTTGCTTCCCTCCTAAATATTCTATATTTGTATTATTATATTATAAAGAAATGCAAAGTTATAACGGAATGTAGTGTTCAATGTTAACAAATACATAACTCACCAAATACCAGAAAAGGTAGAATCAATATCCAAATAATGATAACTGTAATGGTTTTTTGTAAAACTCAAATGTAATGTAACATGTAAGATTGATTTTCAAGTTTCGAGAAAAAGCTGGAAATACACTTTAAACATTTTTCTTTTCAAATGGTATTGATTTAGTGAAACAAAAACAACAGCATATAGTAAGAATTTCTTTTACCAAATATGAGAGAACACAAAATGACGTAGATGAATAATATAGAGAGAATTTCTGATAATAGTAGAGCCAATGATAGTACCAGAAATAATTATTCATAATAAGTAGGTACCATACATCTAGTAAGATTAGGCTTCTTATTCCAGAAGCTTTTTTCTTAAACAAGGTAGCTCAAAACGTGGCATTTCTTAGTATTATGGGTTATAATAGTTCTCGGATACTATGTGATATGATAAACGCCTTTCCCGTTAAGCGCAAATTTTACAGTTCTGACTAACACTTTTTAACACCCAAGGACTAAATTTTTATAAAAATTTATAAATTATTATTGAAGATTTTAGACGCTTTTGGTGTTAATTCTACTTATTTAAGCTATAATTATTATTGGTTCTATTTTATTTTAAAATTATATAAAAATGATAGACTCTATAACTGATTTAAAATGGGGTGATGGAATAAGTGATAATAATGAAGAAGATATGTGCCGTAAATATGCTGATCAAATCTATGATAACTTACAAACATTACAAACATTTATCGTTGGATCAAAACAACAAATAAAGCGGAAAATGGATGTCTTAAAGCAATAAATAATATAAATAGAAACTTAAGTCATCTAATGAATGACTATATAAAATTACAAGCTCCATCATTAACAAAAGATGAAACTTTTAAAACTATCATTATTGATTCCATAAGTAATGCTATGTCAGGTCAAGTAAAGCCAACTTTTGCTCAAATTACTGCCTCAAAATCAAATATTGAAATGATCAATAAGCCAAAATATAAAACTTATATATACCCTAAAGAAGATACTGCTGCTGCCACATCCGAAGATACTAAAAAGATTCTAACCAGTGTGAGACCACAACTATTAAAAATTAAACCAGATCGTGTAATCAAAGTCAAAAATAAAGGTGTTCTAATTGAATATTTTGATCCAGAAATAAGTAAATTAACAAACAATAAGGATTTATCAAGATTAGGATTAATGGCACGATTATCTGAAAAAGTTTGGCTACGATTAATATTTTACAATGTTCCATCAAGCTTATCTGAAAAAGAGTTTTTAACCTCTGTTCTGAATAATATAAATGATGAAATGATTAAAGATAATAATTGGTATAAAAAAATATTTAAAATTGGTGCACGTAATCAAAATACTACAAATTGGGTATTGGAAATCAATCCTGAGATTAGAAAAATTTTTATTACACGTGGACGTGCACATTTTGGATGGACTACTTGTCCATTGGCGGATTGCATCCGTATTAGCAGATGTTATAAATGCCAAAGATTTGGACATATATCGAAATTTTGTAAATCACAAAGTCAATGTGGAATCTGCTCTTCAGTTTCCCATGAAACGAATGAATGCAGTGTAAAAGATGATGAAAATAAACATAAATGTGCAAATTGCTAACGTGCCGATAAGAAAGATTCAAACCATAGTGCGAACAGTAACAAATGCCCATTATATAAAATACGTTTAGCAGATTATTTATCATCTATAGACTATGGGTCAACTTAATATTATTTAATGCAATTTGCAAAATCTAACATATAAAACTGAATATGGAAAAAATCATATTGATTTAACTTTAGCAACATATGACCTTATTGAGCATATCGTTAACTGGGAAGTAAAACAATATTTAATTATTAGTATTATTTTGTTATTTTCTTCTTTTTTGTATAATTATTATTCATGCATAGTAACTTAAGTTTAGCACATATCAATGCATGATCAATATCAAAGAATTATATTGCATTTAGAGAGTTTTTTTTCAAAGGTAGATGTGAATTTCAAATGATCTAATTACATTTGATGATAGTTACAGTATTGTTAGGAGTGATAGAAATGGTAGAGATGGAGGAGCCGCTTTGTTTTATAAAAATAATTTAAGTTTACAGTTACTGAATATCACTTTCAATGTTACAACTTTTGAATATTTAATTGCAAAATTATTAATCAAGAACAACGGTTTACTAATTGTTGTACCACCGTACAGTAGTCACAATACATTTATTGAAGAATTTGAATTATATTATTCTCATTTGTTACTTATATCAGAAAAAATAATCTTTCTTGGTGACTTTAATTTTGATGTAATAAGTTTGAATAAACCTGGTATATAACAACATTTAGATATGCTAGATTCATTAAACATTACACAAATAATTGGGGAACCAACAAGAATTACTGATAAAACCAGTACTTTTCTAGATCACATACTTACTTCGGATATTGATATTATTAGATCCTCATTGGTAGAAGTTAATCACAATATATCTGACCACTGTGTAATTTTGTGTAAGCTGAATTTAGTATTCTCGTTACCTTCACCAAAACTTATTAAATATTGATTTTACAGAAAACCTTAGGAATGTAAATTGGCACATGTTATATAGGATGATCAATGTTGATGATAAAGTTTATTTTTAACAGTACAATTTTACCCTTATTCGACATCTATGCTCCTGTAAGAAACGTAAAGATAACGAAAAAGTCGTCTCCTTGGCTTAAGGATGATTTAAAAAGGTTAATGAATACAAGAGACAATACTTTAAAAAGTTATCGCAGAACTAATGATGTCACCGAGTGGTTTAGGTACAAAGCCGTCAGAAATTTTGTTAATAGATTAGTAGTTAGGGAAAAAAAAGCTTACATTGAGGAAGAAATTCAAAGTGATAATTCTAAGCGTAATTTATATAAAATGTTAAATGAAATGGGCTTAGGTCACAAACAGCACAGGCATAATTTACCTGATCAACTAAGTAACGTAGAT
>VTPC01091196.1:137503-148348 GCA_011009095.1 Ignelater luminosus
AAACAATATTTAATTATTAGTATTATTTTGTTATTTTCTTCTTTTTTTGTATAATTATTATTCATGCATAGTAACTTAAGTTTAGCACATATCAATGCATGATCAATATCAAAGAATTATATTGCATTTAGAGAGTTTTTTTTTCAAAGGTAGATGTGAATTTCAAATGATCTAATTACATTTGATGATAGTTACAGTATTGTTAGGAGTGATAGAAATGGTAGAGATGGAGGAGCCGCTTTGTTTTATAAAAATAATTTAAGTTTACAGTTACTGAATATCACTTTCAATGTTACAACTTTTGAATATTTAATTGCAAAATTATTAATCAAGAACAACGGTTTACTAATTGTTGTACCACCGTACAGTAGTCACAATACATTTATTGAAGAATTTGAATTATATTATTCTCATTTGTTACTTATATCAGAAAAAATAATCTTTCTTGGTGACTTTAATTTTGATGTAATAAGTTTGAATAAACCTGGTATATAACAACATTTAGATATGCTAGATTCATTAAACATTACACAAATAATTGGGGAACCAACAAGAATTACTGATAAAACCAGTACTTTTCTAGATCACATACTTACTTCGGATATTGATATTATTAGATCCTCATTGGTAGAAGTTAATCACAATATATCTGACCACTGTGTAATTTTGTGTAAGCTGAATTTAGTATTCTCGTTACCTTCACCAAAACTTATTAAATATTGATTTTACAGAAAACCTTAGGAATGTAAATTGGCACATGTTATATAGGATGATCAATGTTGATGATAAAGTTTATTTTTAACAGTACAATTTTACCCTTATTCGACATCTATGCTCCTGTAAGAAACGTAAAGATAACGAAAAAGTCGTCTCCTTGGCTTAAGGATGATTTAAAAAGGTTAATGAATACAAGAGACAATACTTTAAAAAGTTATCGCAGAACTAATGATGTCACCGAGTGGTTTAGGTACAAAGCCGTCAGAAATTTTGTTAATAGATTAGTAGTTAGGGAAAAAAAAGCTTACATTGAGGAAGAAATTCAAAGTGATAATTCTAAGCGTAATTTATATAAAATGTTAAATGAAATGGGCTTAGGTCACAAACAGCACAGGCATAATTTACCTGATCAACTAAGTAACGTAGATGCAATAAATAATTTCTTTGTAAATAGTGCAAAAAATATTAGTCATACAAACAATGAGTTAGTAGAATATTATAATGCAAACTTACAGCTATCTGTTACTGAACCGTTTACCTTTTCTTTTATAGATGAAGATTTGGTAATGAAAATTATTATATCCATTCACTCAAACGCTCAAGGAATCGATAACATTTCCCTTAAAATCGGTTTTTCCTTCTGCATGGAAAGCATCATTAGTACATGCTTTACCCAAAACATCCACTTCTAAGGCACTATCGGATCTGAGACCTGTTAGTATCCTGCCTGTACTGTCCAAAATATTTCAGAAAGTACTGTATTATCAGATAAAGGGACACCTTGATAAATTTAATGTTTTAGTTAAATTCCAATCTGGTTTTAGAAATGGATGTAGTTGTGAAACTGCATTGTTAAAGGTAACTGATGATATATTTCATGCTTTAGATAATAATGAATTTGTTGCATTAATACTTTTAGATTTCTCTAAAGCATTTGATACCATTGATCATAACATACTTCTGTCCATTATGCATTTCATTGGTTTTGATATTCGTGATGTTACACTAATGCGTAGTTACCTAACACATAGATGGCAGGTTGTTGTTAATAATGACAACTACTCTAACGCTCTGAAACTAAGTTGTGGAGTGCCACAAGGTTCTATTTTAGGACCGCTCTTATTTACAATAAACACTAGTAATCTTGTAACTAAATTACGTTTTTGTAAATACCATCTGTATGCTGATGATACGCAGTTATATTACTCTTTTAAACGGGAAGATATTGTCAAAGCCAATGAAAAAATAAATCAGAATTTGAAAGAATTTATTAGCAGTGCAATTGAACACTCCTTAGATATAAATTCAAAGAAATCTAAGCTTTTACCGTTTAATGTTTCTCTCAAAATAAGAGAGGAAATTCAGGCATCTCTAGAAATCAAAATTGGAGATCAAAAACTAGAATATGTCAACTCTACAAAAAATTTAGGTCTAGTTATTGATGTGGATCTGAGGTTTTCTAATCACGTCAAACTTTGTTTGCAACGTGCTTTCTCAAATCTACGACATATTTTTGGAATCAGGAGTATACTAACACAACAATCTAGAATAATGCTCTGTAACTCTTTAGTATTGTCTCACTTTTCGTTTTGTAGCTCCGTCTATGAACCCTACCTGACGAGGGAGTGTTGTAGAAGAATACAGGTAGTTCAAAACTCTTACCTTCGTCTTATATATGGAATAAATAGAAGAGAACGTATAAGTAACAAATTATAAACGGTTAAATGGTTAAACACGAAAAAAAAGTATACTGCACTGTTTGGTTTTATATCACAAAATCATTTTATATAACACTCCTCCCTACCTTTACAATAAAATCACTTTTCGAACAGATATTCATAATATAAATATCCGGCGGGAGGATACTATTGATATTCCCTTACATAGACTAACATTGTATAAGAGGTCGTTTTCATACAATGTTGGTAATTTATATAATTCCATTCCGTCGGATATAAAGCAAAATAATATAAATATGTTTAAAAGCAAGTTCGAAACTTCTTAAAGCAGAAGTAAATATAAAATATATTTGATATTCCTATCGATTCCGCACAAAATATATATGGTAGAATGAATTATACCTTTTATGTCATAATTATGTATGCAATTTTAATAAATGTATTAAATTCGCTTATTGTACATATTTCAACTACTCAAGACTTATGTATATGTTTTTTTTTCTCAATATAATTTCATGGGTTAAGTGGAAGAGCAGGAAGCAACTTTGGTTGCTCACTGAACTTCGCCCTTTGTGTTTAATAATTATATTTGGTTTTTGCTCTATGTGTATCATTTTTAGAAAATTGTTAATTTGCACAATAAAGACATTATTATTATTATTATTAAAACAATTTGTCGATTTTACTGCTTGAAATCATGACCCGTAAATGTCTCTACATACCTATTTGATCTAAGGTAGGTTTGCTTCCACAAGAGTGTGCACAAGCCAGAGGTTTCTGAGAGTCATTGAAACGCTAATTGAAATGTCTATTCTAATACACACTTCTGTGCTCTACTAACAGTGGCAGTAATGTGAGAAATAAACTCTAATTACTTATTCTACGTTCTAATTTATACAAGAAAGATTTATAGCAAGGTAACTATAAGAGACAGTTGATATGATATACAGTGTGCAATTGTATTTAAAATTCTCATACGTATTTGTCTCCGCAAAGAGTTTATTTAGCTGATTTGTGAGATTATACAGCGTATGTAAAAAATTGCTTGACAAATGGAAAACTTTGTTAATATTAATTTTTCTACAAACAGTCACTGCTTCAAAAAGTTCTGCTTGCACCCAAATGACAATTTGCTTCATCATAATATAAAGGGTACACAGGAAAATTTCATCATCATTTTCTTAAATGCCACCAACAAATCATGAGTTAAACTCTTGATGACTAAACAAGTATTTGTTTTAAGAAAACGTATGGACGATTCGTTTTGGCTGCATTGTTGTTGTTCGTCAAAATATCAAACAATTTTATTAAAAAAAGGATTAGAGAAATGCCTTTTTTATGTTTTGAACTTACGTCCAGTTCTACAAGGTGTACTCTATAACTGAGATACCTAACAAAAAAGAAAAAAGGGCTTGAAATTCGACTTATCTTAGCTACAGAGTACATTTTGTATAATTAGAAGTAGTACCGTTTTTAATAGATTTTTTGATATTTTGATAAAGGAGGACAATGTAGCTGAAAGTGAAAATGTGTGCAAAAAACTTTGAAGATTGACAACGCAGTAACCAAAACGAATGGACCATAGGTTTCTTTAGAAGAAATACTTGTGTAGTCATCAAGAATTTACTTTATCATTTTTTGGTAGTATTGTCCTCTAACACACCGTGTTTAAGAAAATGACTGAGAGTACCTACAGCTTGTCATTTGGGTAGAAGAAAAACTGTTCTGAAAGTCACTTTTTGTCGAAAAATCAATACTAGCAAAGTTTATCATTTGTCAAGCAGTTTTTCACACAGGCTATTTAGCTAATACATGTGTTTAATTATCATGTCAAAGATGATTTTCACGAAGCGTAGCAGTAGTTTTTCTTAAAATATTGCTTTCTAGCTATAATCACTGTTTGCTGATAATTATCTAAATATTACCTAAATCCACAGAGAATACGAGTAATACATTCAACCGAAAATATTTTTCTGGGAACTTCTTTATTAAAGAAAGGTCACTGTTTTAATAACCTGGAATTTATTCAAGAAATTCCTTAAGGTTTTTCAGACACTAATGGATATTCTGTTTGTTTAGGTTTATTTTATGTTTAGCTTTTGTAATTTCGAGACGTTTTAATGGTGGACACTAAAGATCTAACTAAAGATTGTTGTCAAGCCTTTTATCAACGTTGTATTATAAATATTTGTACGAATACCATTTAACGTTTCAAACTTTTTATTGATTGAAACGGTTTTTTGGTATAAATGCAGCAACGTATTTTTAAAAGATTAAAGTTTTTTAAGAATACACATACTAAGAGCGCTTCAGATTTTTGCGAACAAAACTGAAAGCAAATGCGTAGGAATTGGAATTTGATTTGAGCGGGAATCGATGGAATTGAATATAAACAATACAGGGGAAGCTTACGTTTCAACGAAATATTCTTCTTTAATCTTTGTTGTTTTACGTGGGATCAAAAAACCGTGTTTAGCTTTAATTATCAAATTCATTCTTTGATATATATTTTTATTTAAGTATGCCTTTGAACTTAATATTAACACCTGCGCTGCAAAACATGTTTCCTGTATTTAGCATTAACAAGTTATTACAATGTAGAGTACTAAATATAATACGAATGTTGATTTTAAAAATAACCTGAAACAAGTACACTACGAAGCAGGGATTGTACTTCTTCAAATTTTTCGTCTAGTCTAACAGTAAAACACACTCTAAAAGAGGAATTAGTGGAATTAGTAACGTACTTTTGTTACGTTTCATGAATTTATTTTAACGGTTGGACTACTTCACCTAAATCTCTACCTTATAATGTCTTAAATGCAAATAACCTTTTATAAATCTTTGTATAATACCTGAATATATTATATGTATAGAGGTCAGCGTCGGCTGGGTGGCGCCCGATAGGCCCCTGCTATTGAGGACCAGTCTTGCCGATACCGGTGTAATAAGTAATAACCTTTAACAAACAAAAATAAAAAATGTGGAAATATAAAATAATATTTGTAGGAGTATGCAAAGTACTATGATACATTTGTGCAGGTTCATGCTTTTGGTAAATCCCGGATTTGGATCTACAAAGCAATAGTTTTCATTTAGACTTTCTGTAGAATTTTGCATACTTACTATCACTTTTCGTAAAAATCTTCATTCTTGAATGCAGAGAACCCCCAGCTAATCTTCAATCTGCAGCCCGAAATTGAGAAATGAAACTAGGCCTGACACTGACTATACACAATAAAAATAGTTGAAATAGTGAGTTTTTCTAAATGTGAGAAAAATCCGACATAAAATTACAGGCAACCGACATTTATAGATGAGCTTTTTTCTAAGTTTCACTTACTTCTAGCCATTTTTCCATTTCTGTTACTGTTTTTTGCATTTTCTAGGTTTTTCTCTCCTTCTAATCTTTATTTTTAATTTTTCAGGTTCTTCTTTTAAGCGTAGTTTTTATAGATTGTTCTAAATATTCCTTCTAAATAAATAGGCAGCTGCTAGAGCTTGCTTGCAACGGGTATCAAAGATGGTTTATTCTTAAAATAGTTTTAACTTGCTTTAACGGTAAGATAGAACTTTAGGGTACGTTCTGACATGAACGCCTGTTCTTCAGACTTATGCATCTTACCCATCTAGAAACTTGCAGTTACTATTTTGTTTCATTATTGTACTGTTTCTCACTACTTTCGAATATTTCCTTTAGAATTCTCTTTCTACTTAGAGTCAACTTTGTATTTTCTTATCTAATCCCGTTTCTTTCTTTCTTGGTGATACATTACAAAACTCAAAATTACCTCATTCACTTTCTACGCTTATATTATCTGTAACTGCATCTGTAGGTCCTTCATCACTTAATGTTGACAACTCACCTAAACACTCTTTGTTGAAGCACCTTGATAATGATTACAGTTTGCTCGTAGTGTCGTTGTCATCAGATTCAAAGCTACTCGAAGCTAAATCCGCATACGGATTGGATAAAAATACTCTAACCTTGTTGTTACTTACTAAAAAGCAGGGCTGACCTCAGACTCAATAAATTAAATGATTAATCGTAAGCCACTGCCGTGTTTGAGCTTCGATAATTTGAAAATAGCCAAATACACTCTGCATTACCAGTGTATACATAGTTGTAATATTTCGGAAAATAAAAATCTTTCTTTTTACTGTCCCAAAACTGTGAATTTCTTTTGTCTAGAGCAGTAAGTATTTTTCAATGACTGGGTAGGCGCGAACCAAGACGAGTTCCAGGCGCAATGCTTGTTTGCAATACAGGTGTATGAAAGAAGTAATTAAATGCAAATTCAAATCTGGAGTAAAATTCAGATTAAGACTTCAGTAAAACTAAAGCACGAAATTGGTTTTATTACACTTACACCGATTTCTTATCGTTTTGGCGGCTAATGTTGGAGGCGTTGTTTTGCCAAAGAACGTAATGTATGATGAATTTCTGTCATCTGCTAAAAGTAATCGTCTTCTGAATTTCTTATTTTTTATCCTTAGAAGGGAAGCGGAGTGGAAAGATACACGTTAAAATTTCTAATCTGTGCAGACCAACTACGAATTGGTCATGGACATGGACAGATAATATCAACAAACGCTTGAAACAAAAACACATCTTTGATTTTATTGATAATTCCTGCAACAAGTTGTAACGGGAAAATGCCCAAAAGTATGCACCAGTCTCGCATAAGCCAGATGTCGGTAGATGTTCAAGCCCATAGCTCATGTCGAAGACGGGAGTAGGTTCCAGAATAGTAAATAATCCAGGCTTTGATGATCTTACCTGGACCTAAAACTTAGCTCTTGGCTGAAAAGCCTAAAAGAGATACCAAAAGGGCGCCAGGAAACAGTTATGCTAAAAAGAAATAACCCGCCGACCTGTCCCCACATCGGCGAAAATCCTGTATATGGGTGGCCATAGGAAGTATCACCCTGTATACAGAAACTTAAAATTGTATTTGGATGCTAAAATGCACTCTCCACTCTATACGAAGCTTACATTGGCTTCATTAGTTAACACAAAACAGACCATAATAAAATTATCATCAGCACCAAAAACATAAAATAATAAAACATTATAATGTGCAACATAACTTCAGCATCTCTCTCTTTCTCATGATTAAAATAAACTTTACAAAACGTTAACTCTATAACACTCTTAAATTGTCAGAAGCAAAAAATTTGATTCTTTATTACTGGAAACCTGGGACACTCATAACACAATACCTTACCTGATTGTTTACACAAATAAAGCTTAACAAATAAAATACCAAAATAGATTAAATACAGTTGGTTTATTATATCTTCAATATGCAAAGAAAAAAAAATGATTAACAAAGATTTAGTTCATGAAAACATAAATTAATGAAGTTAATAACGTTGAAAATAATTCAATATGGATTGATAAAATAAATTTGAATAACATCAATTATAAACAGAAACACTTTAAAACTTTACACAAAGAAAAACGATATAATCATATTCAAACGAAACCTGAGGAGTTCGTTATCAAACTTAAAAAAAAACTATTAAGCAACCCAAAGTAACCATTACATGATAAACGCTAAAGTATAATCTGCAAATAAATTTGCAATACTTAAACAACAAGAAATCCTCAAAATGTATATTAACCAAAAATAATAGATTAGTGAGAATAAATCTCCAACCATAGTAATAATAAAATCAAAGCCCTTTTTCCGGAAAACATTTACAATGCTATCCTGACTTACGTGAATAACAAATTTAATCGCTGTGTCTCAAAGTTTACACAAGGACAATACAAAAAAACATACTAAAACATAGTTCTTACTCATAAACAATGTGCAGTTCATCCGTCAAGTTCCAGTAATCCAATAAAGGCAAAAAGATAACATTGTTGAGATATCGGTGCTTGTTATTAATAAAACTAAATACACAAAATTTTAAAATCACTATAATGACCATTTTTACAAAACACTGACTTTAATTTAAAGCCACAAAAGAGAATGTACTTTACACATCACACAAGATATCCGGAACCAAAGTAGTTCCACTAAAATTGGAAATGGGAAACGGAGTTCCTTTTCCTCGATGAAAAGTTTCCCACGAGATGACATGATGGTAACTTTTATTCCAAAAGATAGAACAATAGTTTTCCCAAACAGCAAAAATTTCTAATAGCTCGTCGCAACTGATTATTCCCACAAAGTGGTTTGTTTTAACGCCGATGCGGCCAACACTGTGTCCATTGACACTTATTTGAGGTTCATCTCCACACAAAATTGTCGCTGCCATAATTGTACCTCCTGCTAGAAAATATCTAGCAACTACACCAAAAACTAAATCGGGCGAATTCACGACAGACAAATTGTTTTTAGCGACCGAGCCCTCGGTGGTCGCACCGCGCCCAAGGCGCGAGCGTCTAGCCCGAAGCCAAAAATGGAACTCTCTTGTCTTTACTGCAAACTGTTTTGATCAACCCAACAGTTGCAACAAGATATCAAAGCCAGTTACACAATGCTAAGCCAAATCAACCA
Source organism: Ignelater luminosus (assembly GCA_011009095.1). NCBI lineage: Eukaryota > Metazoa > Arthropoda > Insecta > Coleoptera > Elateridae > Ignelater > Ignelater luminosus. Next base: position 146,412 of record VTPC01091196.1, read on the forward strand.
CAAATAGCCCACAAGAAATAAAACTTTTGCACACCTAATTTCTCTAATTTAAAACGGCCTTTTATACGACCGCGGATTGCTGACGATAGACCATAAAACCCTATAACACAAATAACGATTTCTAAGAAGAGCAGAGCCATACGAAGTGTTTAGTCTGCTTAAATTTACTAAAAATCACGTATTGTGATAATTTGGACAAAGAAACTATAATATTGAATTTATAAATGAAAGCCAAATATAAACTATTCTTGCAATGAAGAAACATAAAACAGATTGTTAAATGCGTTTTACTTTTAATAAAGAACTTCAAAGAAACCTTAAGCAAAATGTTTGATAACCATATAAATATGACTGAATAAATTTTATAAACGATAAATTCGCAGTAAATGAATACATTAAAAACGAAATTGGCGGCAGAATCCGGATGATTATGCGAAACTTCAAAATGACATTACAAAGTGAAGATTGACTCCCTAAGGTAATTACATTACAAATGTGTCAGATATGTCGATCAAGGTATGGTTCTAAAACATAGCTTAAACAAGCAAGAGCGTATGCTTAAATGTCTAGATTTTTAGACATGTATAGGCTTCGTGTCTATCCAGGTGTCCAAACCCCTTAGGCTTCTTTAATCTTTTTCTACTGCTTGATGAAAGGTGCAAATTGCAAATTCTGAGTACCACATTCTGCGGCCTTCCCTGTTAAAGATCGACATCTCGGTTAAACCTTCAACAGAAATAAGCTTTTCCGGTATGCTGTATCTTAATTTTGCAAGTAGAAAGATAACAACCAAACAGTTAATGCCACAACACAAGGGTTTACTGCAAAAGAAATCCAGATTTGCGTTTTCAGTGCTTTGCCTTCGTACGGATCGCCTTCGGCGGTTCGGGCTCCAGTTTTACCCTTGTTCGAGCCGTCGAATTTCAAATGTAATACTTATATATTGTTTAGCTGCCACCCACTGCATTCTTTCCGCTTAAGCCAATTTAAAACACCAGAAAATGCAGAGATCATTCTTAAAATTAATAATTTTTTTATTTATTAGACGATAGATGTGACACTTGCAGAGTATATACAAAAAGCTACTCTCTAAGAGGATCTTTAAATACTGAGCGAATTAGATTTTCTCGTACGCTCACCAGTGGTGTGCAGCTTTATTCGAATTTAGTAAATATTTCGAAACATCCTGTGTATACGGATGAAGATATCTGCAAGCAAGAAATTGTTTCTTACTCTAACACCAACAGTCTTTTTGATGCTGCAATCAAATTCTCTCTGGTTAGCCACCTTTGAATTTTCCCGATTTAACCGAATGTAAAATAATAGAGAACGTAGAGATCTCTTGCAAGAGCTTCGCTGCCGTTGAATATTCCCCCATTAAAATTGCTGTAGTATTGCCGTAACGGTATAGGTCCCAGCTACCTTTCTGCCTGATAAAGACGTTAATCACTCTATTAGGAAGGGCGTCAGTGGCGTACGAAGTCGGGGTACATTTGTCACATTTTGGCTCGTCCCTGGCAAACCGTAGTAGATACGGAGAAATTAATTATTTCATAAGCACCAGCAAACGGCGTACTTGAATCGTGATTGATTACCTATAAATAAGCGCTCCAGAAGGGGTTAAAGAAGGTCCAGCCCTGCCCCAGCTCCAGACCTAGAGTTTTCGAATTTCTGAGATTTTTTAATTGAAACCTGTGTAGTGGCTAAAAGCTATACCAACGTTTTGGATTTTATCTCCCGATCGTTTTTTGTTTGGATACGGAAGTCTATTTTGCACTAGTTTTGGTTTGTCGCTTTGTTCCGGAAAATTGCCTTTTCAGGGTTCCAATACCAATACGAAATTGGAGCCAATAAATGGGGCTACCCACTGATGCAAACCGTCTCGATTAAGTACCATGAATAAGGGCGCTATGAAACGTCTAATGTGCATAATGTCG
>VTPC01091196.1:158348-172988 GCA_011009095.1 Ignelater luminosus
GTCAGCACTGTTTTTCTCTTTCTTTAGTTTGTAAATAGTAGATTTTTATAATATCTGAGTATAAGTTGGTCATATTCTCTATTTGGCAGGAGAATTAGTTCGTGGGGTAGTCTTAATGTCTTATTTGTATATTGAAGCTTTATAACGTAGGTGTTTGTAGGTTTATGGTATGTGTTATCTGTAATTAGATGTTCTTTAGTTCTAGTACGGGTATAGTGGCAAAAGGGTAAGACTTCTTATTATACAAAGTTGATCCAAGACAAAGAGATCCTGTGGCAAATCATGCACTTTAAATAGTGTTAGATTTTGATTACTTAGTAGCAGATACATGTTTCCTTTGAAAGAGAATCTTCCTCTATCCTTTGTGATTTAATTAAACCAAAGTTCTTGCCACATTTGATATATGTAAGAGCGTCCTGTTTATGGAAAGGTAACTTTTATCGAGTCAAATTCTCAAATAACATCTTACAGGTCCTATAACTTTAAATTTAATTCACATGGTAACACACTTTAATTAAGTGCTCTTTTGCCTAATGTAAAATCAATACAAATTACAAGATGCTAAAAATTAAAAAAAATGTAAAAATGTGATTAAATACAGTTCCTTCTCTATACTCTAATTGTAGCTGGTAAACCTGTCTTTCTGAATAGAAAACAAAATTTGATTTTATAAAGTTCTCCAAGTTCCATAGCTTTGAAAACACTAGTAAATGTTTAGGGCACGAAATTGGCCAAGATGAACTGAAATCTGTCAATAATAGAAAAGTCAAAGCAATGAAAACTTCTCTTGTTCAACTAACGCATATGTTACTACCAGCTTACTATTAATAATTGCTCGTCCTGTTACAACATCCACTAAGAAGAGAATGGAACCGAAATGAAAAACTGATAAAATTAAAGCTTTTACGATGTCAGAAAAAACTATCAAGAAGACTTATGACAGTTATAAAAAGCCAAACTTCACAAGATACCTCCAAGTTTGGAGTCGGCGGGATGCTTTTCCAGTCATCAATAAGAAAACAAGTCTGCAATCTGTTATGTATTTTAGCAACAGAAAGTCACCTAAAGAATAACCGTGTTAACATTCTTACGAATTCGAGACTTTTGCAGTTGTCATTGATGCAAGACATTGTTGTATTTGAAGGCTTACTTACGTACTTAGTTCTTTATCCATTTACCGTTAAGTGTAGGACTGCGAAGTTGAGTTTACTTTCATCTTCCAATTTTCCTTGTCTTGGGCCAAGTTGTAAACCATTTCCCACTGTATGCTTCTTTCTGCTGCTGCTTTTCTCACTTCGGTCTGCCATCTGTTTCTTGGTCTTCTGGTCTTCTTCTTCTATTTTTGCCTGTGGGTTTCGCTCATACACTTACCTCGAGAGTCGATCTTCCTGCATTCTGTGGATATGACCTAAGCCATCCTAATATTCTTTTCTCTATCTTCAGCTCTACTAGTTCCCTGTTAAGTTTTCTTCTAAATACTTCATTTCTAATTTTATCTCTTTTAGTATTGTCTTCGATATTTCTGAGGAATCTCATTTGCTTTGCATTTAGACAGCTGATATTTTTGTTCGTCAATGTTCATGACTTTTTTACAACTTCTACTTTCTAAAAAAGGGCTGACTTTAAGCTTATCAGTATTCTTCTGCCATACTCGTTCTTTCGCTTATTTCTTTGTCTAGCTTTCTGCTACTTTCAATGATTGTTTTCAGGTGTTTAAATTGGTTCACTTGCTTTATTGTGATGTTGTACATTTTATGTTCAATTGCTATTATCATAAACTTCGTTTTGTTAATATTTATTTTCATATTTTTTATTACTATTTCTTCATTGAGGATATTCATGTTATATTGCAGGATTTGTTCCAAATCTGCCAATAACACGATATCATCAGCAAGCAACATTTTTAATACATTTATTCTCTGCATTTTTTAGTTTCCTATTTGCAGAGATTTCATTCTTTGCTTAGTTTCCTTTACTACTTCATCCATTGCTACTGCGAACAGTATTGAGCTCAATATACATCTCGGTTTAGTCCCTCTTTATTTATAAACTCCCGCGATTCTAAGTTTTGAGCTCTAATAGCGTTTTTGGTGTTTTCATACATGCTTTTATTATTTCTGTCAGTTCCTAACTTACTCCTTTTGTTCTTAAACCTTACCAAACATCTTTGCGTTTTATTCTGTCAAAGGCTTTTTCTAAGTCAATGAAACAGCAGTGTAAGTCTTTGTTTTTATTTGTCCTTTTCTATTGCTTGCCTTAAGATAAGTATTGGGTCCTGTGTTCCTTTTCCTTTTCTGAAACCGTATTGGATCTCTTCTAAAAGACTTTCAATTGTGTCTTTTATTCTTTTTTCTATTATTTTAGCTAATGCTTTCTTCACAATACTTGTTGATATGATGCCTCTAGAGTTTGCACAGTCTCTGTGATCGCCTTTTTTGTACATCAATAGAATAATTTCGGTATTCTATTCTTGCGGTACTTTTTTTTGTCTCATGATTTCGCCGAACAGGTTTTTTAGCGTCTCTTTTCTTTCTTCTTCCATATTTCATCATCATTTCTGGGGCTATTCCATCGGTCCCTATGGCTTTTTCTGTTTTCACTTCGATAATGGCTTCATGTATTTCTTCTCGGGTAATTTTCGTATTTTCTTTTTCTTCTATCATCCTCACTTTTCCGTCCTTCTCTGGTTCGCTTCTAATCGTTATTGCATCTGTTAATTCCTGAAAGTATTGTTTCTATCTTTCTAAAATCTCGTCTTTTCTGGTTAGTATATTTCCTTCTTTATTTTTTATGTTCTTCAATCTGTACTGTTTTTGCTTTCGTAATTGCTTTACAGTTACATACAATAGTTTTTGGTTTTTTCTAAAATTTTTTTTATGTTTTTTCCAAATCTTATCTATGATTTTATCTTCACTTCTTTTATTGCCTCTTTTAGTAGTTTTATCTTTTTCTTGTAGTTTTCATAATGCTCCTGATTGTTATAGTTTAGTTACTTCCTCCACAGCTCTTTCCTCTCCTTTATTAAATTCTGTAATTCTTCTGCCTGTTCTTCTTAAGTATTTATTAGAGATTTCTGTGGTTCCGCAGCACTGCTTTGCTGCTTGCAAGATAATTGTCTTAAATTGTTTCCATCTGTCTTCTACATCTATCGGCTCCTTTTGATCTTTGAATTTCTTTCAAAGTAGTTATTGGAATTTTTCTTTACAAGTGTCTTTTTTAAGTTTGTGGCTTTTTATTTTTCCCTTTAGTTTCCTTTTCCCGCCTTTCTTTATTTCTTCTATTATCTTTTCAGATCTAATCTTAGTCACTGCCTATTTCTGCTTCTCTTGTAACTTTTGCGTCCTATATCTGTTTCCATTTATGTCTACAGACTAGAAAATACAAATGAAGGCTTTTAATTTGAAAATTTGATTTTACTGTGGAATACCAAGCGGAAACAATAATAAATCATGCAGATGCATCGAGTGGAAGTACGGTAGATGAAAGCTGCAGGTATGTTCTGAGCTGCTCAAGTCTAAGATAGACAATGTAAGTGTATTACGAGGTAAACGCTATTTTGAGATTAATGGTGTTCAACACTGGACAGCGTTCAAAGTTGTACTTTTGTTCAAAGTTGCATTTCTAAATATTTTTCATATATCTTTGTTAACGGAAAATGGACAATAGACGATAAGTAGCCGGCAATTATAAAAAGTACACGAAAAAAAGTCTTTTGGAAGCGGTTCATGTAATAAAGAAAGGGAGAATGAATCTTTGCAAAGCTACAGAGCATTATATAAAGCACCCATGGGAATACTCCATTATAAACTGCAACGAAATCATACAGTTTGTGTAGACCATCCAAGAGTTTTCTCTGATAAAGAAGAAATGTGCTTTGTAAACCGTATTATAACGGTATCTGATACCCAAAAGAACAAAAGAATGCTTGTGTTTTAGTTAAAAACTATTTATCAAAGACTGGGAGCAGAGTTATCTGACAACAAAGTGCATTCAATGTTTCATTAAGAGGAATTTACAATGTCTTGTTTTACGTGTGAGTCAAAACATCAAAACGGATTTTTCGATCACCTTGAAAAGATACTAAAAGATGCTGATGAAAACTCAACAATATTATTGTTTGTTGCTTCCCACCAAATGCCACTCATTTATTGCAGCTGTTCAATGTGGCATTTCGCAGATCACTTAAAACAGCTTGACAAGATGTACTTAACGACTAAAATTAAAACTTAAAGTACACATGCTAAACAAGTCGGATTTTCCAAGCCTTCTTAACAAATTATACTCACAGATTTATTGATGTACTAAACAAACATTGAAAAATATTGTTTTGGATTTCCAAAAATGCGGAATATATCCCTTAGATGCAAAAAAGGTACTGTATAGACTTCCAGACTATAACAACTCTGATCAAATGATGTCTCAAAAATCCAAGAAAATGTCTACCATTACGTTAGACATGCTGAAAGGGATGAAAGGTGGAGATGAAGTACAAAAGAAACAAGGAATAAAAGAATAACGGTGTATACTGAAAAATGTATCAGTATAGAGGATTTCAACTCTACTCAAAACCCTACTAAAGTCAATTCACCTTTCTCCTCAAAAGTTAAAATAGCTAAAAAAAAGAAGAAAGCTCAAATGTGTATAAGTAGCAGTAGAGAAGAAAAGAATAAAATTTTGCTGAGCTCAGACGATAATATCATATCGGGGTTGAACAACGAAGAACGTAAAAAAATTGAAGGCGTAGACGAAAATGTTTCAGATACGTAGCGCTCAGAGAATGTTTTCCTGCGGGAAAATAAATTTTATTCGGCAGAATTTAAAATCTTCTCCACTACTAGTAAATATTATATCGGAAAGCTTTTAAAAATAATCGATGATGATAATATAGAGATGCGCTTCTTTTTATGGTGGTCTTGCAAATGACACTTTGATCTTCTGAATGTTCTAATATAAATTGAACATAGAAATCATGGAACGTACCGCTGCATTTCACTTCTTCATGCATACCCAAACAATACGTGTATTATATACAAGCAACTCATTTGAAAATGTTTTTGGAAGAGTTTAAGTGCGGCCAAGCTTATTAAATCTTATACACTTGAGTAAAAACAGTCTCAACTTGTAATTAAATATTTACTTTACACTACTCCACAGTTCTTTAGAAAATCTGTAAATAGATTTGAGAATAGGACAGTCGAATTTAATATTAATACTATAGTAGTTAATTAAATAACTATTACTATTTAATATTACCGTCAGTGTAATCCTAATTAACGCAGGTAATTAATTACTTCTTCTCTAATAAAGATAACAACTTTTAGAAAGGTTTATTTAAATATTCTATCTTCTAAATTATCCATAAAGATATTACTGCGCAAAGGTAGAAATTCTGATGTTAGATCCACAACACACACGTATCTAAGAAAGTCCATTTATGCCAAACACTTAATAGAACAAAATCACTCTATGACTACAAACAACTACATTACATTTTTATATTTTTGCAATAATAAACACACACAAACACCTTTGGTTAATGAGCAGATTGACCTTATAAAATCGGCGTTACTCTAAGTGTTGTATGAAGACTGAAATTCATAGTTTTTGATTGAACTCGGATCAAATTAACTGGTTACTACAGCAACTTGTTTATTTATATTTAATATTAAAACGCGCCAGGCAAATAAAGTAAGGTTATATTAGTGGAATAGTGTTTTTTATTGTTGTAATAATAGTATCTTACTAGAATAGACAAGAAACAGGTAAACAAAAAACAAAACCGAGGTAAAAAGGTTAGAAAATGGAGAAGAAAAGAAAAACTTAGAAAAATCAAGAACGAACCTAAGTATAATAAATAATAAAAGTGAAAATACTAATGATTGGTGTAAAAGTAGTTAAGAGAACAATGAGTCCGGTTACAGAGAATAACTATATCAAGGTATAACTGATAATGAGAGAGGGGTGGTTTCGTGATCAATATAAGGTAGAGCTAACTAAAAAAAGGATATTAATTGTAAGAATACAACTATTAAGTAGCGAAACGAAATTACTGAAGAATAAATACAAAAAGTAAAGAGGAAAGTGCAAGAAATACTTGGTTAGTGAGAAGAAAAGTTAGTGTAATGATCGACAAGTTAGAAATCTTTATTAGGAAAAAGGAAAAGGGGAGCTACTTCAGCTGAAAAAGAATTTTTTAGAAAGATAAACAGGATATCTTAAAAAATTGTTAAACAATAAAAACGAATTACTGGAAGTACTTAATACTGAAATGACAGTAGAAAAACAAGTTAAACAAGGTATGACTTCCATACACATCATGATCTTAATTACTATTACGAACGGAGTAAGGGGCGTCGTTTTAAGACAGTAGAGTTGGGCATAAATCGATTGATTTTTTTAATGGATTGATGAACTAAAAATTACGATTGAAAATTGAATCACCAAGAATAAACACGATTAACAGCACAAAACGATTGACGATTAAATTAATTATTAATCGCACAAAAAGACTAAAGATTATACTAATCCTCAGTCGAAAGAAACCAACTTATGGTTGAAGTAATCGTTAATCGTGACTTTAGTTTGATTGAATGATTAAATTATTTGTTTGTCTGAAAATTAGTATTATTTCGGTATTTTTCTTCGTACAATTGAAGGAATTTCTTTTTAAGAGAATACAGGTATGAGTACCTGATTTATGACTATTTTTCTAAATAGGCATCTACTTTTAAACTAATTTTTAATTCTTAATATAACTTTAGAAAATTGCCTTGCTTGTAACAATTTTTACCTATTTCTTAAAAACAACAGTACCGTAGTTTTAAGTTGTAGTCTACGAAAAATAGAACTAAAGTAACTTGAACGATGACCGACGCTTACAATTTATGTACATGTTACTTTGATTTTAATCATTTCTATTATTAATAGATTGCTCTTGCATTTAATCATTTTCTGTAATTACTTAGAGCCAATTGCACCTACGATTTGATTGCCGTCAAAATTAATTGTAGACCAAAAAGAAACTGTGCTTATTGGTTTTGATGACAATCAAATTATTTCATTCGATTAATTTAAATGTCAATCGTTGCGTAGGATTATCATTGACAACTACTTCAATGGTTAATAATTTCCTACGATTATTAGTTAAGTTAATCGTTTTATGCAATAGACTATTTGCGACGATTAACGACTAGATTTTCAATCATAATCGTTAATTGTTGGTCTAAATAAAATTCGCCCAATACTGTAAGAAACTTTCTTTTCACCACTAGCATTTTAAAGCTGAATGTTTGCGACTATACGACTTAAACAATTTTAATGTGAAAATAAAAACAAAACTATTACAAAATGACTATTTACAGACCAAATACTCCTTAAGAAAAACATAAGAAAGAGATAGTCAAATTTCGTAAAAGCGAATTAACTGAACATTATAACTTGTAATAATCTAAATCTTTGTTTGATACCATACGTACTTGAATTTATATTACTACCTCTTTAAGGACCCTATAACGATTCTTAACGCATAGTAGTAAAGCATTTGTACACCAAATAATGCATTTCCTTTTCATTGCCTTTGATAAAAGTTTACTAAGGGAATGAAAATTTTGCTTCCACAAGATACAAATCAAAAATGTTCAAGCAATTCAAATTATAAATTAAATTAGATTGATTGTGAAGTAAATTTTGCAAAGTCTTTATTTTGTACTGGTCAGTAGAATAAGAATCCTTTGGGAGGTGACCTGATGTTTCTGTGAGCTCATAATTGTTTCAATATTACTGGAGCGTTCACGGTCAGAATAATTTATCGGGTCACAGCTGTATTCCAATCACATTCAAGTAATCTTTAATTAACTATTATGCAGTCCATAGTGCTGAATTATTTTATATTCAAAGCCAGTGGAGAAGGATTGACGTGAACAGCAAACTTACACTAGTGCAATGATTTTATTTGGGACATCCTTTATGTTTTCTAGAAATATGAACCGATTTTCATTCTACATACCATTTCTACTAATAATAAGAAATGATGATCAAGAAGTGGAAAGATAAAACGTCTCCACTAATTTGCAAATAATAATAATATCTGAATTAAGCCGAATAGATATTTTTGTGAGAAAATTCTATTTTCTATATATCGCAGTTTTTTTCTCGTATAATAGAAATATTTCATACTTTACAAATAAGCCTTTGTGGTCCTGAAAATAAATCTTGACTACCTTATATACGTGTGCTCATTTTATTTCTGTTGTTTGTATTGTATTGCTATTCCATTTTACTCTTTTCCATATTTTTATTACAAAACTATTCCCCATTGTGTGTATACGCGTTTTAGATTTGCCAGTTTTAATTAAAGTCGACAGAATTTACATTCAAAACGAATTATTCATTTCATTCGATGATAATCCACAGGGATTTAGACTTAAATCGGTCAGACGATTATAATGATAGTAAAAACGATAATAAAAATAATAATAATTCTCTGTTACTGTTTAATTAACAAAGGCCATCTTCAGGTTAATAAAATGACATGATTACTGCAATAAAATGTAGTCGTTAAAAATTAAAATAAAATATTAATACAGATTCATTGTGATAATTACGTAATTTTATTAATTCTCTGCTTGTTCATATGTTTTTGATAATTATAATTTACAATTTAAATGCAACATAGAATTTAATCTCTTGTGAATATCACGCAAGGTTTATTTATCAAGTTTGGTGAAACACTGTATTGCTTTTAGTCGTCCCTGATGCATCCTCGTGTCCTTTTATTCTATTATAGTTTGCTTTTATTCCTTATTATGAGTATCAAATTTCCTTTTATATTAATTACTTTGACGTTGTCACCCTGGAATAGATTTCAAAAGATTGCTTTTCCCTTTGTCCTTGCCACTTACTGAGTGAGTTTGTATATATGAAGTTTTCTTGCTTTTCTTGCTCTATTGTGTCTTTCATGCCGTATTATGGTTAGATGAAATAGATTTACTAGATTGCATTTACTGGCAAATAACAAAGTTTGATGCAATAAGGCTAAAGTAGGTTAACAAGTTTGAGGTTTCTGGTAATGAAAATTCATGTCAGTTGTTAATTTTAAGCTAACAAAAAGGTACTAAAGAGGAAAAATGCTGTTTTAAGGTTATTATTTAATTTTCAATTCATTGTATCAAGTACAAAGCGAAAGAAATACTGGAAATCGGGTCTTTTATGGGGGAATCTAGCAGTGGCATTTATACGGTTCCTCATTTTCAAGTAGACAATCTTTCAAGTTATTTGAAGTTTGCCAAGTTATCTAGTGAGAGCGCTTTATGCTATAAAGGTAGTTCACATACAACTTCTTGATTTATTCAACGTTTGGACGAGCAAGTTGGAGAGATTACTTCACCACATAAACTAACAGTAGGAACGTTTACAAATACCTTAGAGATTTAAATAAAAAACGTAGGATTATTTGCATGTGTCTACCGATAGTTTGTTTTTGAATCAAATGTATGAGAATCTTCTTACGCTTTAAAGAAGATCTACCGCAAAGTGTTTACGTAGTATAGAAATATCTGAAATCGTATTACTCTGTCAGAGATGTGCACAAAAACATAAATTTCACGCGTCAGCGGAAGCACCTTTTGTCCCTTATAATTTTTGATATATGATACGGGTTCGAATAAAACGGTGGTTTTACAACAATTTCCCAAAGCTGATATAAAAGAAAAAAAGGGGAAGAGAAAAGTTGACGGATCGTCAGTTACAAATATATGCAAATATAATTAGGTATTCTGAATCAAAATGCCGGCAGCTTCAGAATTATTTTGAAAACATCGAAGCAAAGGCGGCGATATAGTAAGTAATATAAATTTTATTATATAAACAAAGAGGTGCATCTATGGCCACATATACATTGTATACCTACCAACGTTTTATCTTAACAAAACCTTTTGACTTTCTTTCTGATGAAAAAACCTGTTCTCTTAGTTTTTATTACAAATAAAAAATTAATCTCTACGTTTAACTGTAGATCGTGACTATTAAAGTCAACCGATTTTTTAAGCAAGGAGGTTGCAGTAATAATGTAAAAGTTACCCTTCGGTAGATTTATGAAAGTTGTTAGAGAGGCAGAACTTTTAATGTTGCACACAAAAAATTTTGATTTATCCCTTCAAATATTATTCTACGTTATTTACATACGCTTTAGAAATAATGCAATACGCAGCTCTATAGGTAACATTTAGCAACCTACAGATTGTAGAGCGCCATGGCTATTTCTGTTGAGAAGCAATAATGGTCGATATTAACTACAGGCCTCTTTAGCTGCGAAGGAAATAAATCTGAAAATTAATAATGCAGCATGAGACACACAGGAAGCCGTATGAATGACAGGAGGACGTACCTGATCAATTTTGCAAGAAACGCCAATAAAACGGTGAATCTGCCCTATTGTCGATGTGGTCTCCAGTCGCCCGTCGATGTCATCCCCGCGGCATCTGGCGCTAAAGCAGCAACAATAAACGAAACACTCTCACCCAACCCACGCGTAGGAAATCATGTTAAGATTTGAACCTTTTAATAGTGCGATGTAAAAACCTTACTTTAAATGAAATAATCTACGCAATGTTAACAGGGCATGGATAAAAACTGACACAAAGCAAAATTAAAACATCTGAAAGCTAAATTCTGCCAAAGTAACGTTGTGTATCAATAGTGGCAGGAGTTCGTGCTCGTTAAATATTTTCTAAAACCTTGTGCTGATATTCGTTACTTAAAAGGTCGAAAACGGAAGTGTTAAAAGCTATTTAGTCTATGTAAATTAAGAATATCTATGACCGTCAGTTTTCGCTCTGGAAAACATATAAAGTAACAAAAACATTAGCAAGTACCTATTGAACGTCTTTTTGATTCTCATGGTTAGATATAATATGAGAAGGTTTTGTTTTTCCCTTTTTTGCGGTTTGTTATTTCCTGTATGGTAGTCAGTATATCAAACACTAATGCTGCTAAAAACGTGACATCGCTACTCTACCAGAAATAGAAAGAAATACATTCATGGCTACATAAACTGCATTCCTTTCAAGCTCATCTTATCGTGATTAGAGTTCTTGCAAATCTATATGAGGCTTTGTCAGAACTGATTCCTAGAGCAAACTATTGCAATAATTACTTAAACAGATCGAGGCTTGTTTTTCAAACGAAGCATATAGCAATCTCATATTTTATAAGACCTTCTGGGGTTTCCGTCTCTGTAATTAATGATTTAGAAAGCTTTCAAAATGAAACGTTTAGCCAAGAACAGAATATTTTTAATTGTTCCATAGCTATCATAATTAAAATTGCTTTTATCTAGCTTCTAGCTTGTAAGTCTTTCAAATGTCTCTTATGCCAAACAAGTACGAGCACACTGGGTTTGTAACTCAAACTTACAACAAGGACAACTTAATAAGATGCATGAAAGGGGAAAAGACGTCAATAGTATTCCCCCCGTGTCCCACGTCCCTTCCTTTTAGATGGTGTCCAGCTGTAAGCCGCTCATTACCTGGTCCAGTCCGGGTTAACTCTGTACTTGGGAGTCACAGCTGGATTATTGTGATAGTGTGGTCAGACAGCGACATCGTCTCCAGCCAAACCCGATTAATTTCTGCTATACATCATCAACTGTAGGGTAATATACAGCTTGATTATGATATTATTCGTTTTGCATACATCGTAAAAAGTCATCAACGTCTTTAGCCAGAGATTGTTTTAACCAGGCAATAATGATTTTGCCAACAACGTCAGTTACTATGCTGATATCTACCATTCTAGTCGACTTGCTATAGATCCCCGAACCTACAACAGGGGCGATCTCTTACATCAACGGCACAACGCTGCCCTACTGTTTACATGACACCAAAAGCCATAGCTGTACTACCTACAGTCTGGCTTTTATTCAGTGACGGGCGAGACTCCTTCGAGTTCGAAAGTTGTCTTGCCATTTGAGATTTGTGTGATTAACTTGATTGTAGAGTTTTATTTTTTGCTGTTTTTCTTTTTATAAAGGAACGTTAATCATGAGTGATGTTTGTTTAATTTTTTCGGAAGGAGTGACTAGTGATAAGTGTGGAGTTAGGGAAAAAGAGCGAAAGGGGTTGATTAATGCTGGTGGAAACAGGACAATTAGACTTCATGAAAAAATTATAGGTGCTGTACCCGTCGTTGTACATGCCAGTTACAGGAAAAGATATACGAGACCGGGCACAATAACATCTGATTTCAAAGTGAATCAGAAAGCAGAGTCCTCAGTATCTTCAAGTCGTAATCTGCGGTCATCTCAAGTTACATTCAACTTCAAAACGAGCCGTTTCTTTTCTGACCAAATTGCAGATGAGGTGTTTTACACAAAAGAAAAGAAGAACCTTGGAACAAACATCGTAAAGTGTTTACTGTTTGCCTTACAAAAACGAAACAAACAGTTTTGGATGCAGCAGAGTACCAAAAAGATGTCTGGGGGGAAGAATATTCCAGAAGAATTGTTAATGTTCTTGAAGCCATATATCATAAAAAGTTTTCGAAAAAATTTTCTTCTTCGTATATTTCTATTGGCAAGAAAAGGGGAGGAGGACAGAACTGGACTATGTTAGTAATGAAACAGATGATATCCAACAATTTTTGGAGAGTAGTGTTGATTCTCAGTTCTGCATTAATAAATTAATGAGTGAGAAATCAGGAGAGAAGCCAACAGCAAAACCAGTATAAAAATTACAAGAAATGTATGGTGAATGGTTGCTCAGTGACGATTCGCAAGGGCGTTGCAATGTATCTCCTTTCGTGATTTTGGGATCAAAATACTTAATAGTGAATGGAAGAAATCTAGGAACGAGGACCCTATCATCAAACAATATGTATAATCTATGGTATATGATACAAACTGCTATCCTTTAAGTGACAAGTTCCTAGATGGTAGTGAAGATATGATTCCAGAATCTCTCAACACTTTTGTTGAACAACTGTTCAGTACAAGAAGGAACAAAGACACCAAGACGATTTAGCCTGCTCGTTCAATTATTTCAACAATTTGATCGAGATTTTTTTATTTCCAATTCTACATGGACATGCTCTTTTCATATACAGAAAGTTCGGTTCAGAAACTTTGGTGAACCTACTTGCTAACTCGGGTTTCAGTGGTTCTTACTGTGACACTGCAATGCTGGAAATGTACAATCAAATGTGCTGCCTGCAACACATTGTCAGTTTGTCTTGGACAATGCAGACTTTAATGTGGCTACACTGAATGGATTGGACACATTCAACAGCGCATTGCCCCTGACAATGTCCTCCCATCAGGTAAAAACATCGTGAAATTAATTTCCCCTTCACCAGCCAGACGGGTAGGAAAGTTGAGAGTGCTTCCTCTACAAATTGCACGCTTCACAAGTAAAGGTCAGGTTATGTATGGGTATGTAGCAAATAGATCTAATTTTAAAGTATTCCTGAGTGGAAGGTGTTGATGAATTGGTTGTCAAGGAGCGTGCACCAACAATGCTCCCATGGATCTTGTCAAAAAGGATGAAAACGACCTATTGAATAAATAAGAGGAAAATGAGGTTTTCCAACTTGCAAGTTCAACTTTCTTTTAAATGTTTAGTAGTAACTATACAACACTGTTATAATACTATTAGCATTGTGTCATGTTTGTTTTGTAAAAATAAAAAGGCTTGCAAACCCTCGATTTTAGCATTGTTCAAATGTTATGCCCCTTCATAACTCCTTATTTATCAGCCCCAGCAAAAGTGTGTATGGCCTTTTTTGTTAAAACATTCTGACTGCTTTAATTTTGTATAATAATAATTTTTTGGTAAAGTAAATAGATTCCGAGATATTTGAGAAAAACTGAAAAAAAAGTTTTTTCAAAGGCTCCCTCACCCCCGCTTACTTCCGACCAGGCAACAACTGTGTTAATTTCAAAAGTACGTAAATCATTTCCGCACTTTTGGCTAACTTGACTGGACTAGGGGCTTTTTTATCTTGAAAATATGCCAGAATGCTTGAATGTTATGTATAGTTTTATATAAAGATCTTTTGACTTTTCAGACAGTAGCTTGCCTGGTAATTATTTTGCGATTTTACGTATTACGGATGGAGTGCAACCTAAAACTTTATTTGTCATTTTTGAAAATAACCACAAAAACACCTGAAAACTTTCAACAAAAAACAGAAAACTTTCAATTTTTTTTGTTTTTCAATAAACCGCAATACTATAATACAATTGCCATTGTTTTTACAGTTTAAACACTTGTGTCATAGCTGGAAAACTTTGAAGTTATGTGTACGGTTTTATTGTTGTGCGCTTTTTACCGATGGGCACAAAAACAGTAGGAATGAGAATCTGCCTGACGACGATGAATTTCGGCAAAGAAGTGAGTTTTCCGTCATACTGGCAGAAGAATCAAATAGCATGGATTACGATGACAGTGATACAGGTATCGACAATAAAAGCATTTCAGAAACAGACATCAAAGATGAACAGTGAGATAGCGAAGATGACGTGGCACTGACAAGGTTGGTGCAGATCACAACGAAGAGAAGAAAACAAAATCAACAAAAAAAAGCTGTATTCGCAAGAAAAATTCTTGAATATTCCTGATGAATATATCATTCTTAGAGGCTCTGAAT
>VTPC01091196.1:196735-208500 GCA_011009095.1 Ignelater luminosus
CATAAAGTATCGGTTTCCCCTTCCTAACACCTTTCGGAAACGTTTCTTCTCTTTAGAAGAAGATAACAGAACAAGTGGCTATGAAGAAAAGCATTGCAACATTATTCACAAGATTTGAATCAGGGCAAAATTTAAAGGTTATAAGATCAAAAACTGACAATTGGAAAAAACATTATAGGGTCTGGCGCAGTATTTGATTTAGTTTCGTCCTCTAAAAAGATTTCCACAATTAATTTGAGTACATAGAACTGTCAAGGAACACCATCAAAGATAATTTCACAGTTGTTGTAGATATCTTAGTAAAGACCTTACAGTAGAGTGGATGCATCTCTGGCCAGATCCCATTATGAAACTGCATAAAGCATATTTTAATCAATGATTAGTCGCTCTAATTGGATAATTTTTGAATTAAAATTTTAAATTTACTACGTCTGATTGGTTATTCAATCAGCATTTGATTAACTATGTTTTATGCAACCGAACCTAAGTGAAAAGCTTTTGTTGCCATACCGAGAAACAGACTATGCATACATTCTGCAAAGTATAAAATATCAAAATGTGGAAAGAGGCTAGCAAACCAACATCAGTGGCTGGTTCAACTTGAGCAATCTTGACAAAAAAAAGGACAAAGCACTTGACAATTCATGCATTTGGGAAAGGAATGCATTGTCATTGTTTCGCCAGATCCTGTTGAGTCTGCGGACAGCTTTTTATTTGTTTTGATAAAAGTACAACAAGCCTATAAGACGGTAACTAAAAAAAAACCGGGATGTGTACAAACACAAAGCTTGCAATAAAGCCAAAAGATGGGGAAGTATTAAGTCATCAAACGATTGATGATCATTGTTAGTGCAGACACTCGCTCTAAGTATTTATTTTTAGTATCAGAAGGCTTCGTTAACCCACAAAACGCAAAACCGAAGGAAAGTGATTATCAAGACAATTTTGTTCACTATAATGGGTTAGAAAAAAGTTGAGAATACTCATTTGGAAACGAGGTTTGGTGAGTTTTCGAATAACGATCAACAGAGTTGTTTAGTGAAATTTTATCTTTGGATTTCATGATGCGCAAATACACAACTGCATACTATCTTTTATATATTGTGTGGTACAACTGCAAACTTTGCTCTGTATAGGATAGATAACCTACACAGTTCAAGCATTTACTACTGAAGTTGAAATTAAGTATGAAAAATAGTACATACCAAAGGAGAAAAATCTTAATTAGTTTCTAAAACCTGCAACTTTAGAATGAGGAAATCTAAAGTGGCAAGATAAGAAAGCGAGGAAGTACTAAATGATCAAATATCCAAGATAAGTTTGATAACACACATTTAGTAGAAGAAGTAGAAGTAGAAGTATGATATAACAAAACAATAAAAACTTAAAATTTTGAAGATGAAAGAAATAATTGGTGTCATAAGACACAAATAATCTCGACTTAAAAAACCTCCAACAATGTGTTAGAATTATTTGTTTGTGTTAGCAATCAACATCATTCAATCGTTTGATAAATGCCAGTAGTAAAACTGCACAGCTGCAACTTGAAAATCATAATCGTTCAGATACAAATTATTCGAAGATTTCGAGGACGCAATAAACAAAGACAATACAGAATCTGTCGTTAGAAGATATAATGGTAAGAAATCCAGTACTACGACGAGGTTGCACTATTCCCAATCACAAGGTTCTGTGTGATCTGCATCAACGTAATTTTGTTTAAAGTTCTAAGCTGCAAATTTCCAAATGTGTGTATGTTTAGAACGTCGTCGGCGCCGTTGCCAAGGCAATGAAATCACTATTTGACTAGGACCAGTTTGATAAACGAAATGTCTAAAGCTTTCTTTGTAAGTCATTTTCTAAAGTAGTTCAGTAATTAAAAGATTTGAAAACATTAAAAGTGAAATTTACTTTTCTCACTATTATATCGGTCATCTAAGTATCATTTCTAAAGTAATTGATTCGTCAAAAAATTTGAGTTTCAAAACAAAGGTAAGTCCATCTAATCCTGAAGCATAGTTATCAGACTAAAGACATTAAGGCCAGATTCCGAATGATTATGACAACAGGCAAAGTTATGCAGAACAATTTGAGCGACACTAATTCTATACCAAGAATTGATTTTGAAGTATCTCATGTTTTGAAACAGCATAAAGATGAGCTGGACACCGCCATAAATGTCAATCAAATCGGTCAGCAATATTTTAATCCGTAATTGTAATGTCAGTGTAGTTTTTAAAATTTGTCATGCCCACATCTATAAGTTCTACTTTGATTAATACTCTGTGCTGTAGTCCCTACAGTTTTATACAAATTATCACCCCAATAGCGTAAATTAAGCAATTGAGAAACGCGTTCAAAGTTTTAGAACATGCCTCTAACTGTTCTTTCATAAAAGACTTGCGAACTACCTACACTAACCAAGTTAGCGCTGAAGTTGAATAATCCGCAAGTGTAAATAATATTCACGATTTAAAGGGAAGGTCTGTTGAGAACAACCTAAAAACTTTCGAATCTTGTTTGTATACATTTTACATATTAAGTATGTACAATTTTTAAAATCTTATGGACTTTCCAATTACATACCTGTGTACTTACCTGGCTAAAAAGAGACTAATAACTCTTTTATAAGCTATACGGACAACAAAATAATATTTAAGTACGATATTGATTACTTGGAAACTTCTGTACTCTTTAATGTAGATATACCACTAAGAAAACACGCCATTAACAGAAAGCACGAGAAAATGAAATTTTTTCGCTCGGTTGCTGTTTGTCATTTCAGATCCAACAGACTTAATAAGCAGAAAACTAATTAAGTCGCAGAATTTAATATTTCCATTATCATAATAACACGACTTAATCTACTGCAGTTTCATAAAGTTAACTAATGTATAATTAGTTTTAGTAAAAAGCAGCAGAAACAATTCGAAAATATTACAATTTAATTAACTCAACTGTAATAAATTATTAAAATGTATACCTAGTTCGTTTTTGATTATTTCAGCGTTTCTCATTTCTATAAAGATTATGAAAAAGCAAGTAGTATATGAAGCATTTTTATTATTAGTAGCAACCCACCACTAGCAGTTTTTAATATTACATCAAACCTCGCTTTGTGACGAAAATATTTAATTAAATAAAAAAAAGTGAGGAAAGTTTTTCCTTTTTCGTTGAGTTGAAAAGTTAATGTGATAATACTTCAGGGTATTGTTTAGACTTTAGGAGTTTGTTGGACATTTATGACTTCTTTTAAATGTTTACTGTGTTGCATACAAAAACAATACAGTAAAAGAAAGTTTGTAACATAAGTTTTAAATTAACGTCGTGAAGAAATTTAACAAAATCCTTGTAACATAAGAATTGCGTTAGTGCTATTAGTTATCACTGAAAGGGCATAATAAATTACATACATAAAAGATTAGCTTTGCTTCACCTTTACAGTGGCAGTGCCTTTAAGTTTGTTTGACTTCATTTACTACACAAACAGTTGTAGAGTACATTTTAATAATAAAAGATAAGCTCCTTAAATCTTAGTTTCAAGATTGTAAGAAAAAAAGGAGGTGGGAAAATATTAGATATGAAATCTGGGATTGTCCTTGTCAAGTTCATCTAATTTAGTATAGATTTAAAAAAAAAACTCTTAATTAAATTCAGGGTCGACTCCAGATGTTAAGTCAACAAGGCAACTGCTTTAGGGCACAGGAATATTCTAGATATAAGCACAATAAATAAATAGGTGATCTGGACATGGTAATTTTAAGAGCGGCATAGCGATACGGTACTCACCGAGCATTTTACAAAGAAAATTAATTTTTTTTGTAACTTTTAGATACAGTGACAGTGACAGTTATTTTCTTAAGAATTATATAAAGTTTTAAACCAAGAGATACATATTATAAGTACTGTATTTTAATTTGTCATGGTTTGCTGTCTTTCCATTGTGGCAGCCTCAGTAGATGAAGTAGTTGATCGTGAAAAGACTGCGTGTTGGAATTTCTACACAACCATGTACATTTAAAAAAGAAAATCAAATCCGTACTGACCGCATTGCAGTTATGTATTAATCGTGGTACTATTCAAAACGGATTTTGCTTTGCCTTATTTCTGTTGTATAAAACAGTGGAATCTGCTTGCCTAAAGCAGTTTCTGTAATTTTTTATGGGGTTCAAGGCATATTGTTTTTACTTTTTCAGGAGCACTGCCGTAGAGTCTGAGTACCTGTAAACCAAGACAATTAATGCATGTATAAAATAATCAAATGCATTATGATGGTTTTGATGGAATTTACATAGATTAGGCCTTTTACGAGACAAAAGCGTAAAATATTTTTTGTGCTTTTAAACCGATCTCTTACCGACTTAGTGTTTGTTGTTGGAAACATTTTTTTTTTGCTAAAGAAGGAATGACGAATTTCTCTCCACTCGGCAGTTAGAACTTTCTTTTTATAACTGTTATTTAGTAAGCATTGGCCTTTGCTCCTTTAGAAGTGTCAAATTTCTTATGTTGCTCAACAAGCTTTTCGGTTCCATTTGACAAAGTTTTTCTTCTAGGTCTTTTTTCTAAATAGGTACCAATCATCTTATATAATTCTCGACCTTCTACCCTTGTTGAGTGTTTCGTTTCTGTTCTATTTTGCTTTCACTTCTCCTCAGTCTTTTGTCGGTTATCTTATGACTGTTTTACTCCTTTTTTCTCTGCTGCAATTTTTGTTTCCTTTTTACAAATTTTTTACAAGTTTTGTGGTATGCGTTAGTTTTTTGGTTTAAATTAATTAATTTCTTAACCAATTTTCTTTTTGTTTTATATTTTTTTGTTATTTTTAGACGATATTTTTTCCAGTACTGTTTCTTTTTTTAGTAACTTTTTGTATATGAAAATATATCACCCTGTTTTTTTATCTGAATGTTGTGTATTTGATATATCCTACCACAGTCTTCATTTTCATCTTTTTTCAATATCTTATCTAGTTATTTTTGTTCCTTATATTAATGTTAATGTTTTATTATACTTGTGCTTGTGCTCTATGTAATTTAATTTGTTCTTTAGCATTTTCTTCCTTTTTTAGTTTTTCTTTTTCTATTTTAAGACTCATTTTCAGTGAGTAGTGGTTACATCCACATTCCGTACTTCTTTTGACTTTTACATCCTTAACTTTTTTCCATGTTTTATACTTGGAGCTCCCTGATACAATTAGGTGATGATAGGATTGCGAATACGTTCAAGTGTTTTTTGGCTAACTGATTAGCATCCAAACAAGCGATGACTTCATTGCATTCTTCTATAACAGTGGTTTTGTGCTCCACAGCTATCACAGAATAAGTAAATGATTTTTGTATGGCCATTAAATTCATATGTTGCGAGGATATGATGAATGGCAAAAGCTATTTCATTGGACCCTTTTTGGTGATCCAGTTCAGTCCATACGTATGATCTGACTGTAGATTTTCCCCTTTGAACTTTCTTCAACGACCACGAAATGATAAAAATTCAATTGTATGCTGGCCTAGGACTTTTGGCAGAGCCAAATTCTTTTGACAGTCGAAGCTAAACGTTACTGCCGTTGGATCAGCCTGTTTTTTTTTCAGAAGGTCGTAAAATGCATTTGATCGCATTTTGTGCAGTCGCTGTTGAATCACTAATTGATTTTTTGTATGAATATCTGATGCTTTCTTCAACTTGTCTTTAAATTGAAGACACGTGGAACACAAGTCAGTTTTTGGAGCATCAAAACCAGTATTATATTTTTTTGCAAAAAAATATCTAAAAGATGACTCCTTAACTTGTAGGTCTCCAGTTACGGTGTTATTATACATCTTCTAAAGTTTCCTTATATTTAACTTTGCCGGTAAGTAAAATCTCTGAAAAGTTTTCGAGCGGCAGTGCACTTTAGTGGCTCTACAAAATTTTTAATATTGTCATTTGTTCCTATTAATTGGTCTCCATCGCGACGTTGTTTGGGCATTTCATTATTTTTCTTACAACGTTTAAGAACATTTAAAATTCTGTCTTTTTTCACTGCCAGAATATCCATAAAACTCTGTCTGCATACAGTAACCATTAACCCATCTTTTCTTTTAACATGGTAGGTTACCGACATGGATTTTGATTTTTTTTTCTTTCAGTTTTCTGGTTTCTTGAGGATCAGAAACACTACGGTATTTTAATATAAAATTAGCCTGAGTAATTTTATCTGATGTTTAATAAAAGAAATCACAAAAATATTTAATATCTCTCATAGTGAGCAATGATGTACATTGGAAAGGTTGGTATGGTTTACCTGCATGTTTACATTTTGGAATCATGGGCAGCCTCTTTGCAGTATACCTACGACAAAAAAAATACAAAAAACAACTGTTGCAGTTTTATTCACAATCAATCTTACAGGTTGCGTTTTGCCATTTCCCTTTTAGATGAAGTTTTAATTTTCTTTCGAGATTTATTGACATTCGATGGAATAATATTTTCTCAAGAATGCAGTTCACTCTTTTTCCATTACTCAGAATTAGCACACTTACTAATGTATTTAAAATAGTTTACTAAAACATAAACAACCACAGCGTGCACTTTCAACAACGAGAATAATGACAAGCGTGTTCAACACGTGATATACTAGGGTTGAGTCTGATTGGGTGGCATCCTCATGTCGGTGTTTGAATTCAAACGCCTCAAAGGCTTATTTTCTATCTAAAATATTTTGTGTAAAAGGTCGGCTTTTGCACTAAAAATATATATAGACCAGTAGCGCTTTAAGTAACCGTTACAAAAGTATTTAAAACTCAGTTTCCCAAAATATGTGACTTGTCGGGTTTTGCATTTAGACGACTGAAATGATTGTATTATGTAACGGAACAAAACATAAAACAATAATAGAATACAAAATTGATAATATATAAAAAGACTCTTGTTCGGAAGATCGTTGATTTTGAGTAGTCTCTAGTAACCAGAAGCTGAATGCAGACATGTTTGAGATTTTTTAATGAAGTTATTGCTCGAGAATGGCAGTAATTGCAATCTCAGCAACATTCATTAATAACTTCTTTTTTGATAAAATAACATGTAACAAGTCAATATTTTCTGAAAATTGCAAAACTCGCCCCTCATCTAGGAACCTGAAGATGCAGTTGCACATAACTGAGACTTTGTGTGCCTTATATTAACCCAAAAAAGCATCCATTCCAATTTCTAAAACAAATCTATTTGTTCCGCTCTAATGTGCATTTAAGCCAGACAATAAAACATACAGAGTCAAACAAAGCGTGGATGGTATAAGTACGATTGTAGCAACACTTGTCTACTTGCCACTTTTACACGATATAATTATTCTGGAAGTAGGTCCTCAACAGCGTTGCCACAAAACATAAGTGAAATATTTGAATTTGAGTCTGGCATTATTCGCTCTGGATATTTTACTGCGCGTTTGGAAAAATGCTTTACTTTTTTCCTAGATTGCCAAAATATTTTGTTTGTTTACGGTAGCTCTTTTGGAATTGATATTTACTGCTTTTCGTAAATACAATAAATTCTGAGGCCTGTGGAAAGAAGTATTTGCCAGTCAACGCCAGGTTTACTGGCACGAAATTTGGTTTTTTCCTTGTTTATCCAGATGATTATTTATTTTGGTTTATGATTGGAAAACCCCATTCAGCTGTCTACAGAAGAACTTGAACCAGAACATCTTTTTCTTCGACATTCAGAAGAATTGGTTGGCGTCCAACGAGCTTACAGTGCTTCCTCCTTATCCTGTTACTCCTGTTAGTCTCGTTTGTAATTCTGTATAGCTTGGACACTTGACTTAAGGACACTTTTTTCTTGCTAATTTGTTGCAGTGCTTCATTTAATTTACCACTAGTATAATTTTTATAAGTTGTCTCGAGTAAATTGCGCATTTTTGTTATTAACAACACGGACCGGTCTCCACTAAATGCTAACCTAACACTCCCAAGCCCCCCAACAAATTGTATATCAGTAACTTGTATACAGAAAAAAGTATCCCGAATGTAATTTTGTCGTTAATTTCAAAAATTGCAAAACAGAATTTATTTCCTAAATCTTTTTTAATTAAATTAATTCCCAAATTTTGCTGAAAATTGTAAACTTTACAAAGCAAAAAAGACTCTGATGGAATTTTGTTCAAAGTTACACTGCTGTTCAAAGTTGCCGATATTTTATTCTCCACCAAAAATCTTTTTCCACAATTTCTATATTGTTTGTTAAGAGAATAACGTGCAGCGCCTACGCCTTCTGTAAAGTACACTATGGAAAATAGAACAAAAAATAGTCACGGCTTGCTAGAGCTTTAGAAAATTATGGATTGTTAAGTCTGATTTGAAGTAGTACTTAATCTGCTGCAGTAAGAACTAAAACTACAATTTTGTTGAGGCTTGTCTATCTCTCTTTTTGATCTTATATTTGTTACAGTTCATTGGTATACTTAACAGTTTAATTTAGTTTTGCTTCCTTTCGAGATCTCTAACATTACAGGCAACACCTACAGGTTTTCTTATAGATATTGCCATTTATTTTTTATGACTAAGCAGTAACAGTATTATATACTACAGTAAACTATCTAGCATAGAAAAATAAAAGACACTTCTTAATAAGACATCGAAGTAAAACAGAGATCATAGATAATAAATTGAGTTCATTCAGATAGAAAGTTTGCTGTGAAAATAGAAAATTTGAATGAAGTCCAAAATCGAGTATTAAAGCGAAAGAGCTTGAATCTATTATTAGAAATACAAATATAGTGGATGTCGGTTAGGAACAAGTGGAAATGATAATTCTAAAAATACAGCTGCAGGATTTACAACATTCAGACTCTTTTAAGATTGTTTTGAAAAAGCAACAAGTGTGTCCTTTAATAAAAAAGAAATTATGTCTATTCACTGTAGACACTATACTTTCTAAGAAACTGTTTTAAATGTTTATTTAGAGTTTATCTTTCAACTTCAACAGTCATAATTTTCTTTGTGAAACAAAATCTGTAGTTACCTCAAGCTATACCAAATTCTGAAGCCCCTCCTCTCTGTCTGCAATGCGCTTCCATGTTGTGTAACAAACAATAGTATTTGATAGCAGTATTAAAAAGGTTCCGGATAAAGATAAGAATTTGACAGGTTTAACAATAAGCACAAAATGAAACATCAAGTTGACGCGACGAAATAAACCACGTCGAAGTAAGATTCGATTGAGGTTTACAACTGGATTAGTGTAGAATTGGTTTGTAAAATAAAATGTAGGTAATGATTAATGAACAATATCACTGCAAAGTGAATATTTTAAAAATTAAAATGTCAATATTTTTACGAATGTTCATGGATGCACGTGCACTGTTCCTAGTATTTTAAAAATTTTAAACTTATCAAGATGATTATCTTATCAAGTTATTACATTTCTAATCTGTCAATTTTTTTAATGAAATTCAATTAATGTTTTTTGGTGACCAAATGAAATGGCGTCCTGTTAATGTTTCGTGTGAAGGAGTGAAAAGTGTAGTTGTTTCATTGGAAAATAAAATACACAGAATTACTTCTAGTGATAATACGAGCGGTTGCAGTTGAAATTAACTTTTTTTCTTTTGGGTATTGCGACAAATGACAGGAAAATGTTGCAACCGAAATTAAATAGAAGACGCTTTATAGTTCAAGGAACGGGCGTGGGAAGCTAAATGTTATTAGAATGTCAATAACTGAAAACAAAAGCGATCGAATTGTATCACAGCGATCAAAATGTAATTTTCAAGCAATTGTATTTACAGAAACAGGACTAAATTATGCTTCATTTAATTTATGAAACACATTAATAGGGAGCATAAACACAACGATCTTTCACATTGTAGGCGTTTACGCTACTCAATTATTTTCATAGTAATTATACTGTATAGTTACTGTGCAGCGAGAAATGTGTCTGCTTCAGAGCCAGCTCACACGTTCAGCTAACGAAGCGACTAAAGGTCTCAAGAGTGCACCGTCATCAAGGTACAAAAGTCACTTTAGTGGTTAAACTGTTTTGTTGTTTAAAATTTTTACGAAAAACTTTTCTTTATCTCTGTATGTATTTCCAAGTTACTTTTTTTACAGAAACTTATTTACCTATTTTAACAGGTTAAAGAGAAAAACCAAAAAAGTGATAAACGTAAACTTATATTTTAAAGTGCGACGATTTTCTGAAACCTTTCAGTTTGTATTCATTTACGCCAGCGGGGAAAACAAATTAATTTCGAAGCCTCATCCCTGATTGAAGAGAAATCCTGTGTGTGTAGAAATGCAAACAATAGACTTTACAGGCTAGTGTTGCTTGTAAAAGTGTTCGGAACGATTTTATTTCAAGAACTATGTCACCTAAAGTTTCTATTGGTAAAAATTATGTTTTAATTCTGTAGGTGTTGGTCATGCATTCGGACATTGCAAATTACGTTTAAAATGCCCCAAATCATACAAGCGCTGGAATTTTCCTAAGCGCGCTTCAGGGATGTCCGTGACAGCTCAGGTTTCTCTTGAGCGAAGACTAATGTTCTTCAAGTTTAGAATATTCAAAGATTAACCAAAAGTCTAGTATAATATTGAGACCTTGTCAAAAGGCTCATCTCTAGTGTAAACTCTTTTAATTAAAATTTGAAGAAGAGTGTTTTACACATAACGGATACAGATATTATCATCAATTCAAGTTAAGACCGGTTTATATCAACTAAAAGCTTCTCAATTTCCTTTCTTACTATGCATAACAAGAGAAGTAAAAAAAAAGTAATTTTACTTAATGAGCATAATAATCAATATGCTGTTTTTCAATTTTATAAAAGAATATATTATACCTTTAACCTGTTATAAACTTGTCCAATATTCCTAATTATATTTATATTTTTCTTTTCAGGTGGCGTGTAGAAAACAAACCCGCTTTCGTAATTATCGTCAAGGGGGTGAATACTCAAATCTAGCGTGCGCGTTATATATTAGATCGTAATTAGTGATCATTAATGTAATTAGTGACGGGTGTGTTAATCTGATCGTTCTTAACGTGTTTAACGGTGTGCATAATGGTGCTGAATTGAGGTGAAGTGTGAAAACTTTTGGTGTGAATTCGACAAATAACGAAGCTTTGTTTCCCCTACTAACCCCGCTAATACATAAAATTGAGGATCAGAATGTTGGCAGGCGCTTAAAAGGTAGGTAGCAATTTTTAGATTTATTAAACGATTATTTGTGTTCTTTCTACAAAATAATGTAATATTAAAGTCCCATTCTTAGAACAATACTGTGCATGTACGCACGTTCGATACTTATTAGCAGTAATACGATTTTAATGATACTTAGGTCGTTGCTTCGCATAAGTTAATATACCTAGAATTTATGTTGGTATAATATACTAGAACGATAACACGTACATAGATGTTTTTTGTAATTTATTAGCATCACCCGCCCTTTAATTGTTTACCCTTTTTATCATCTGTCATTTATATACTACAACTGCTAACGATTTCATGATGTTCATAGGGATTAATTAGTCCTTTGTTAATTTTTGAAGGTCATATCAATGTGAGCTTTTTTATTGTTGTTGACGAAACGAATGTAGGGTGGACATTTTTTTTGTAAACGAGTAGTAATTTGAAATATCCTGCAACCAATTAATTAGACTCGGTTCTGTTCGCGTTAATTAAAAAGTCAATAATGCGGTACTAACGATACGGGTTTTCAAACCACTTGAAATTCAATCTAATAAACCTCCACTGCAACATATTGATTCACTCCAGGTAGGTGTTTAAATTG
>VTPC01091196.1:213500-227854 GCA_011009095.1 Ignelater luminosus
ATAAAATTACACTAATTACATTTTCGTGTGGTAGTTATCGAAACAGTCTTTAGGGTGTAGCCCAAAGTTGCATTTTTTGCACCTAAAATTGACTTTTGTTTTACAAACGAAGGACCTGATTTGTTTGTCCTGGTACACTATTAGATAATCGAGTCTGTCGTATTGCAAATTTTCGTGTAAATTTGCTGCATATCTAGATGGTCCTCTTTTAGTGGTGCGCTTATACGTTTCTAGAAATTCAGTGTCAATTGATCTTCGAAATGCTAGTTGATCAAGTTTTCCCTTCTCGTAGCGATGCAGTTGCCATGCATTTTGCATCGCTATATCAATGCAATGGCTTATTAGGGGAAAGTACCACTTTTTTCCATGAATGGTTACCCGGCATTGCTCTATATTTTGGTCACTGCGGTCTACTCCACCCATGTTTTGATTGGATGATTTTATCAAACGGGGTTGCTCTACATAAACGTGCTTTTTTTCTGCTTGCGAGTATCTTTTCACATTGTAAGTCGGAAATGCAGAAAGAGCATTTGAGGCTAATGCGGTAACGTTGTTTTAATTTCTCTTACAAATTATGATCCCCTTGTTGACTAATACGTAGTCGAAGAACCCTCTTGGTTGTTTTTTCATTTGCTTTCAATCGATGAGAGAACATTTTGGGATGCGATTCTCACGAACCGTGCCTGTGGCTTTGATATTTCGCGACGTTAGCTCCTTGAGAAGCGATGGGGGAGTAAAAAAATTATCAAAATATATATGGAAGGGTCCGAAACCTGTAGATTCTAATACATCTGCACACTGCAACACAACGGATGCCCCTAGTCTCAAATGTTAATATAAATTTGGGAGCCGTGTTAATGAACCTTGGTATAGTTTAAAATGAACAACATATCCAAACAATTAGGCTCCGACCCAGAATTTACATCCCCATCTAATGGGGTTCCCCCTAATGAACTGTTTGCAGCCATGTCGTCCGTAATATGGCAGTGATTTCTTATTTAGTAAGTCACGCAAAGGTCTAACCTTTGAAAACCTATCGTCCTTATCTAGATGATCATTATCATTGCAGTGCAGATTATTCATGATATGCTAAAAACGATTCCGGGATATTGCCTTGCTAACCAGAGAATTGTGGATATCTTGCGAATTTTTCCAATATATGCGTTTTCGTGGAACTGAACAGTAATCACTTAAGAAGTAGAACGTCTATAAAGCAATAGAATTCATCCACCGTAACATCGCCGGGGCCATTCCTCTGCTGGGCGTAGACGTTGGTAAAGTTTAAAATTGTATCTACAACTTCAGCATCTAAAAACAATCTAAATGTTTCTGTTGGAGTCCGATTACTTTTTGTGTAGAACACAGGGTGTTGTTCTTGAAGCTTTGGGTCGTTATCTTTTTTGGTGAAGTTTAAATTCTTTATTTTATTGGTTTCTGTTGCAAAAATGTCAATAAGGGTTTGTTATCATCAACGTCCCAGTCTGACTCTACTTCAGCTTTTGCTTTCGCTTTAGCTCGTAGCTGTGCCCTATGTAAATTATTTATATCCACGGTGTCCTCTTCTCCAGAGTCTTCGTCAGTGTTTGTATCGTTGGCATTGTCAGATGGGAAAAGTACAATATTGTCAGGCAGTTGCGAAGAATCAGAATTCTCCAACTCTTCCAGTAACTCATTTAGGGTTAGGGGACGTTTCCAGTAACTAGAAATTAAATATAGGAAATTGGTAACAGATGGTCCTACCGTCCTTTAAAAGATCACAGTTTTTTTTTATTGTAATTCTTCAAGAACCAGGCTGATTTGTTTTCTTTGCTTATAAACGAACAAAACAAATATGTGGCTGAACGTATTTGTAAATATTTGGTACAAAACAATGCACAATTTTATAAAACTCACCTCCAAAGCTTATAGTCACAGTGACAGATTTGTAAACAAGCACACGGAAGTGTGGTTATGTTATGCTATGTGCTACCACTAAACCTATTACAGAAAACATATAGAACATGCCATCTATGAGAAGCTAGTACAAGCTCCACAAATAATTAAAAATATTTCAGTTGCCAGGTCCAAATGGGTAATTGCTTCAATATTCCTTTGTTTTGTTTATGTGTTGTAACCAGAATATTGAATTTATTAGGTTTTGTATTGCTTATTGTTCTTGATCTGTTTTTTGGGATATTTCCCTTTGACTGTATCTTTTAGATATTAATGTTCCCAGGTTTGTGTATTCCTCTACGTTTTTAATAACATTTCTTTCTATCTTGGCCATTTTCTCTAGTAAGTAGTAACAAACATAAGTATTTTGTCTTGTTGAAGTTTATTTTCAAACTAAGTCTACGTCAGTTCCCTCACCATATATTATAGATATTAGGTAGTCCCATTCAAACAGGACCACACATTTATTTAAATATTATAAAAACTACAAATGATAAACTCATGATATTTTAGATTTATGTACTATATTGTCCACCGTTGACAATCACCTTTTGCCATTTCTCAGGCATCATGAAAACACCTTGATATAGTCCACGCCCCAAACCATCTTGCAAAACCTCATCAATCCTATTTTTGAGGACATCAAAGTTGGCATATCGAGTACCACTTAGACCAATCTTCTGATTGCCAAAACAGTTGGAATCACATGGCTGTAAATCTGGCGAATATGGTGGCTGAATACATGTTTTGATTTGGTTTTGATCGAGCCACTCACGCACCACATTGGCAAAGTGTGGACGCGCTATGTCATGTGCGAGAATGGGCTTTTGGACGTTGCGTGCCGCCATCCAATTTGGAATATTGCGAGCCTGAAAGTCTCGGTACACCTCGCCGGTCACAGTCTGTCCTTGCTATAGCGCCCTCTACTGTCTTTGTAATATGCGAGCAAACGCTGTCCAACGCGGTCCTGTTTGAATAGGACTACCTATTATTTTATCTATCTGCCGTATGTATAGGTGCGCTTTTTACCTACATTTATCACCATTTGCCTGCATTTAGCTTTTCTTTTAAAACTTTGTTGATGAAAGATATGACTCTGAATTAAACATTTGTTAATTTAGCTTTTCCAGTTTAACAAATAAATATTAAGTATGTACCTTTGTTTCTTTCCTTTCTCCTTTGAACCAGTTGTTTAAAAGTAACTTAATGTATTATTTATGACCTTCCTGTACTACATATGCGCATTGCTCTTCACCTATTTTGAATTTTTCCATTTTGTTTTTGAATATACAAATGTAAAGTTTATAGAGTGTTGATGTTACATTAATACATTTATAAATTGCTACTCTGTGATCTATTGCCTTTCTGGTATAATGTGTAATGTGTACTACTCTCAATTCTTCTGATCCATTCTTTGCGTGTATCAAATATCTATTGTCTATTGCCTTTTATAAAAACTATGATACAGTGTAGACTTCTATTAATTAGTTTGATTGATATCTCGTCAAGACCAACCCATTTACCATTTTTTCAGTTTTCTACCACAATTCTGCTCTTCTAGTTACATTCATTAGGTTTCTGGCAATGAGTAGAAACCGATTACAAAACGATGCTTTATGTGACTGGATTGTTGTCACCATCGCAGTGCTGTTAAAGTAAAAAGGTTGGAAAAGACAGACCTAACACATTCATTGTCTCTGTCTGTTGCAATTTCCTGAATATATAGATTGTTTCAGTATTATCGAACTCAGAATAAGCCTTGACGTGATATTTCTAAAACAAGTTTTGCTAAAAGTTACTAAATAAATATTTCTAGGTTACAGGTCTGTCATTTGTGTCATATTTTTAAGTAAACATGAGTTGTTAATAGTAGAGGTTCTCTTAAGTTATAAATCTTTTCTGTATGTTTGTTGTACACTGCGAAAATGAGGTAAAGTCAAAGCTTACTCTGAATTCTACAATATTGAAGCAGACTATTTATTCCACTGTAGGGGTAATTAACCATAGCGCTGAGAGGTTGCGGTTCATTAAAAGAGCACCGATAAATGTTTTTCTATTACATAGAGGATAAAAAAAAACTCAAAAAGCAAAAATTCAATATTTTCTAAATGCCAGACGCAAGCTTACGATTTGAAAATTTATGAGTTATTAAACAACTATGGCTGTAGAAAGAAAAATAATGAAACAAGAATTAAATCAACATGCAAAACGTACTGTTATCCCTTTTTGACATCAAAGTACATGCTAAAGATAGATACGCTTAATAAAAATATTTGAAACATAAAAATGAGTCTAGACATTTAATATCGGTAAAGTTTGATGTATGCTCTATATATATTTATTTGCATAAACTGACAGTTGATAAAATAGTGCAACTACTTTCTTTGGAAGCGTAGATAATATAAATCGGGCAATAAGTTTGCACCAAACGTGGTGAAATTTGCTGCATGGTAGAACTGGTAGTACAGATTAGTGTCGTAATTAGTAGCGACAGGCAATGTGTCGTCTTAACACTAAATAATATTTTAGACGTAGATGGGGGATGATGCACAAAAAACGACTCTAATCTAAAATTTCAATCAACCATAAGGTTGTAGCATTGTAACCATTAAAACCGTTAAAATCAGTATATTAAACTAAGGAGTAATTTTGGAGCAGATGTAAAGCTCAAAAAAATATAAAATAATTTATGAATTAACAGAGCTTTCTGAAACAATTATGAATAGGAGAAATACATCTCAAACAATTAATTGAGTAAAACATATTTAATCTATAGCGTACAATAGCAAGTTTAGTAAACACTTTGAAACCCTTTAAATTGCTAATTGCTGAAAAATTAATTGAAAGCGGAAAAGAAAGGTACATTTTAATCGGCTTTTCGCAAGTTATTTAGGTAAGCTGAAACTAAATAAATTCTTTCCTAATTTATTTTGCTCTGGTTGAACTACTTTAATGAAATAATCAAACTTTAACAGTTGCTTTCTCATTTTTGATATAATTTTCCACATTAGTTTAGAAGGTTCAAACAAAAGGAGGTACTCTATGGTCATTACTCACACTTTTTGTAACTATCGTCACGCTGCATACAATTGAAGCTTCAGTTTTCCATTAGTATCCTTCAAAGATAAGGGTGAGTAATGGTAAAATTTCCACAGTGTTTATTTATTATGCAAGACTTTTAAGTTCCTTAGAGTATACTATCCTATTTCTTTTATTCCTCCCCGATAACAAACTAATTTATCTTGATCTTATTACGAAACAGCATGTTGATTTTCTGCATGAAAACAACTCTTGGAAGCTGTCTTGAGGGAAGCAGCTTATTCATCATAAGATTAATTGAATGAAATTTTAGTGCTTAATTAAAACAGCTAGGCAACGATTTTCTTGAAAATTAGAAACATAATATAAAGAAATAATCAGTTTCATGTTTTACGTTAAAATGCCTAGAGTGTATCTTCAACCTAATACTTTGTTTGCTAATGGTAGCTAATAAAGGTTTCCTTTTTTACGTTAAAAAATAAACGTTTTGGTGTAACGTGAAGAATGTAACCGTCATCAAAGTTTATTGTTTTGGCCATAAATGTTCAGTTGCTATATTAAGAACAACAAGATCGAATGATAAAAGCAATATGTCGTTTTTTTGCACACAAAGTTAGTTTTTTTTTGCAGTTTTATGGTACTTTAAGGGGCTGTGTTCCATTCAATGAAAGCTTCTGTTTAATTAACAAAAAATAAATCGAAAGAGACACAATTACACATTTCTAGCGCTAAAATGAGATACGTAAACTTAATATACAATATTGCGCGTGACAAACTTTGTATCATAAAAAAGAGAAATAATTTAGAGCAACAGTGATCGATTGATACATTATCTCATGGCCCTTTAAATACTTCATAAGATTTTGTTTGTGTGAATCTCTCAACTTGTCATGCTCACCAATCTTTCTTATAATCAATACTTGTCCTTTTAGGATATAATTCTGCACCTACCATGAGTGAATCAGGTATTCATTTCGTGAATCATATATGAAGTAGACAAAGTACAAAAGACAAATGAATTTTTGAAGTTATGAGCAAGTAAAACAATTATGTTTGACATGTCGTGTGTAGATCAAGAAACTGCTCTTAAATAAGTAAACAGACAAGCAGAAATATTTTATTTTAGTCTCTATTACACTTCAATTGTGCATCTAAATTCGCCACCAAAACATCGTGAATTATTGTAACCTCTTTGAAGTTTAGCACTTAAAGTCTTTATAATCTGCATATGGTTTGAAACTAGTTTAGTAAAACATGTTAATAGCTTCCATAAGCATAGATTAAAGATTTGATTTTGGGTAATTTCCTGTTTTAACTTTTCTATGTAAAAATTTCTAGTATATCACCTTCAAACAAATTTACTTAGGGTTACCTTTTCTCATTAGTTATCTTTGTGCTTTCCAATCTTGACTGAAATGTAAAAACGAAATTTAGTTCCAATTTTTTCGGTTTCTCTGATGTTAGTGAAGTGACCTTTTATAAGTACGATTGGTTCTCAGTAGTTTTCAGTTTTTTTTCTATGAGCAGCATGATTCTCCTTTGATCTTCCTGTGAAATGATTCTATGTTCAGTCAGCAGTGTCTCCTCCTAATTTTTCAAACGCAATCTGGTGTGTTTGATGTTATCAACTTGAAATCTTGAATTTTCTTTAAGTAAGTATGAACACTTCTATGTCATCTCTGCTAATATCTAAATCCAAACTATTGAAGTTATTTATCAAACTTCATCCACTGAATGATTCTTTTGTCCGAACCATAAACATGCATGTTGTAGGTGCCAACTCTTATTAAGCGAAATCTCACGTTTGTTTTCTGAAGCTACTACATACATTCAGATCGTGCACCTAGAAAAGATTTGCCCACTACAGTTTGCAAATATAAGGCTTGCTTTGGTTTTGGTTTTCTCAAGCATATTAATATACCTTTATTTAGGCTTTAACAAACAAAACTGATACATGAAATATTGACTTAGAAACTTTGATAGTCTGAAAGATAAGACGAAACCTGTCATACTCTAGTGAATGTTTACAACTGAATTTCTTCACTGGATAACTCATACTGTTATTCATTCGTTTCTGGTAGAATTTCTTGTATACTATCGTAAGTCACATCGCGAATGAAGGAGGCGTACGTAATATTGTCCGACTTAGTTACTGTTTGTGGTCTCACCACAATAAAACATATCCAGAGCATTGACTGAATGGTTTCTTTTATTACTAACTACAAGAAGTACTTTTGATTTGTTTCATCTTATGGCTTGAAAGCTGTAACTTCAGGGAGTTACATTTTAACCATTTATTACTGTAAGTTGTGTTTGTAAATACAAATTTATTTAAAAAAAATTTTCTTGCTAGTTTTTGAAAAATTTAATGGCGCATTTTTGCACCATTGGTAAAATACATTAAAATATTTTATAATAGCATTTATTTTCTTTGGTACTGTTTGAAACAGTCAGTATGGAGATGTGCATTACATCACTTACACAGAAATACCGTGTGATTATGGCAATCTTTGCATTGTCACCGGATATTTTTGTCTGCTTTTGTAATTACATGACCAATGTGTTTAAACGACGTTTCCTACTCGAGAAGTGGAGGGTTTGGCTGTGTTACTATCGTATATAATTTTAGCAGTCGAAGCGCTATTTGAAGTCCAGTTGTGCCATGGGTTTTTAATTCACTCGATTGTACTATATGCGTTCACAATAACACATTTTATTGATAAACAAAGGCCACCACCACTTTTTACCATTTATTCCTATTCGATAGTTGACGAATCCATTGTCATGTAAATCTACACCCGTCCCCCCATGTGTTTATTACATTGTCTTTTGATGTTAGGTTGTTCTACACTGACTTCCTTCTTTTGTTTTCGGTTGTACCTTTTTTTAGTACACAGTGGTTCAGAGTTGGAACTGGCTGTCAATCGCAGTTACCACAGAGTTACCGTTCCACGTAAGTAAAGAAATGCAAGTTCTTTCGTTATAAACAGAATCGTGTGTCCTGCTCTCCTTTTTTTGAAATGGATTTCGTAGATTATAAAGGACAATTATTTGCTCTATTTTCGCAAATTGTTCCTGTGGCATAAAATGCTTTCTCAGAGAGTACACTAAACAGTTTATATGAGGAGAAAAAGTTATCGAAAAAACTCTGATGGTATTTAGGATATTCTATACTTGTCAGCAAATCAAGGACCACTTGTTCACCTAATCCAACAGTGGATTTCTCATTACTGGCTCCTGCATATGGCATAAATTTATAAAGATATCCTTTTGAAGAGCACAGGCACCGCAGCTTGAATACAAACCTAACAGGCTTTCCTTTAATGGACACTTTACACTAATGCCTACCAAAATATCTCTTTATCAATGGACAAGTTGCAAACGAAGATTACAAACAAAAAGTTTCTTTTATTAATAAGTCAAAGAAAGGTCGAAGTTAAGTGAATTTGGCGTTTTTATTCAATTTACTATTAGCTGATAAACGTATATTTTGTTTTATACTGTAGAACCTGTTTCTACTCATACAGTTTTTAACGATATCTAATCCCTTATCTTAATCAGTAGACCAGTATAACTGTGTTTGAGGTACAGTGCGATATCTGGAAATTATAAGTATTCCAATAAATCTTAGTAAATTGTTACGATTGAAATCAAAATCATGACGATTGTTGTCTTTACACAAATTCCTTTTGGTGTTACTAGTAGAAAGCTTTTTCATCCCGTGATTGACGGTACCACTTGTGCAGAAGATTTTCGAGATACTTTTGCCTACCTCGATAAGACCATAGTCTAAGGCTTTATGCAGGAAGAACTAATGTTTTAGGCACTCAGGAAGATACATTCTAACTATCAACATAAATTAACTTATATATAACAGTTTTCTATAGTATACTATACAAACAAAATTATCAATTCTGTATCAAAAAACATAAAAAATAGTTCCAGAGGCAATTTGCCTTCTAGTTAATTCCTTATCTGCTCAACTCTGCAATCTTCTTTAGAAAATGGTTGGTACTGTAACAATATACTTTCTTTTTTCCATTGTGGAAGATTTAAACTAGCACTTTTAGCATTAGAAAGCTTTCTTTTCTTCTCTGTTAGATTTTATCATCCGATTCGTTATAAGTTCAAACGCTACGGCAATGTCAACGTTTTGAAAAGCTTCTTTAGTCAAATTTATCAAGTCGTCATCATCGATATCTTCCAAGTCTTTTCCTATAGATTTTAACGCCTTGTATCTCGGAAGGGGTGCATTTTAAGACACTTGTTATATGAACTTTTTTCGTGAAGTCGTGAAGACGCATATAGCAATATTGATTTTAATAAATTTTATTGGAGTGCCTTCAAATTAAAAAATATGACTTAAGTCAAGCACATGCAGAACAGGAACCTTTTCTGTGTTGTCTTATTTCTTTTAAAGAACCTGAGATATCTTTAGATTTCACCCAATGCTTAGAGTTCAGTATGCCATTTTAATATTTTATCGTTTTTAGCTTTCCAGGAGACTGGCAGTTGGTCGTAAAACAAACGTTGATCAATCGGTATAATTAAAAATGACGCCTTAGTATTTTTCAAATGAAGAATAATTATTGTTACATAGAAAAAGGGTTTTCCCTGTCACAAAATCAGAAGCTTCAGTTTCTACGACCAGTACCCAAGGGTCATCAATAGAGGTCATAGAATCAGCTGCGATACCTTTTCTTAATATTCCAAACACATTTGATGTTTACTTTTATTATACACGAGAATAAATCTTTTCTGGAAATTGGAAATTCCAATCGAATAGTGGGCAAACAGTCTTGTTGCTCTTCACACAGAGATTAGGAAGTTTTAGGATTAGGTTTGATAATTTTGTTTGTATAGTATACTATAGAAAACTGTTATATATAAGTTAATTTATGTTGATAGTTAGAATGTATCTTCCTGAGTGCCTAAAACATTAGTTCTTCCTGCATAAAGCCTTAGACTATGGTCTTATCGAGGTAGGCAAAAGTATCTCGAAAATCTTCTGCACAAGTGGTACCGTCAATCACGGGATGAAAAAGCTTTCTACTAGTAACACCAAAAGGAATTTGTGTAAATTTACACAACCTTTCACATTTCTTAAAGACTGTGAGCAGCATTTAGCAGTAGGAATTTGATTACAAGCGGCTCTAAGTATTTCGTAAGAATTGTTTGACACTGCGGTAAATTTTGCGGACATTTTATATAAGAATTTCTACAAAAATGTCATTGAAAATTTTTGGTACAGTGTTGTAGCGAGTTGTATGCATAATTTTTTACAAAACTTTGATGTGAGTGTGCGCAGTATCAATCTACTTACAGCTGTTTGCAATGACCTTTAAAGCGACTCGTAAACATAATCTCAAATAATAAGGAAGCAAGCAGACGCGCAGACGATCAGCTGATATCGGTTTGCGCATGGACGCGTTCACGTTTACTACGCATTTTCTGCAAGAAATTTACCAATCTTTATAACATACAACTTTTATTGCCAAACATTTTTACAAAGATTTCTGTGTAAACTCTGTTTGCAACGACCGAACATTTTTAAGAAATTAATTTGTACAAAATTTTCAGAATCTAACAGATATCTGGTCTTTTGATTTATTTAGATTTGACAATGAATAAATTACAATTATACTTTAGGTATCATGGTCAATACTTTAGTATGTTTTAACTCAAACGAATTACAGGCTTTG
The DNA here is from genome assembly GCA_011009095.1 of Ignelater luminosus. NCBI lineage: Eukaryota > Metazoa > Arthropoda > Insecta > Coleoptera > Elateridae > Ignelater > Ignelater luminosus. The sequence continues at coordinate 224,174 of VTPC01091196.1, forward strand.
GTTCTCTAAATATAAAATCTACACTTGAATACTGACTTAGAATATTGTGATGAAGGATAATGTTGGCACATAATGCTTCTAATACAATAATTTTATACTGTTGTAAACGCAGTCAAAAATCTGTAGTCTTATAAAGTAGTAGCTTGTTATCTTTGAAGATAGTGTGGCTAGGCAATGTAGACTTTATAAAGTTAGTAACATGCGATTATTAAAATTTAAGTTCTCAGGAGGCTAAGAAAGAAAAAAAATCATTTCTTAGATTATTCCGGAAAATTATCTGTCAAATTAACAGTTTGCATGGTTTGCATTAGAAACAAATCATCAGTTTATAGGTTATGTGTTGGCATGATTTGTGTCTAAGCTACACTTTATGGAAAAATTCTACAGCCTACTAGAAACTTAAATTTTAATGATCGCATGTTACAAACTTGTTCGAATAATTTTCCAGAGTTTTTACTAAGCGTTCTAAAGTTTGAAAAATTATCTACCAAGTTATAAAAGGACAAACCTTAAGAGTCTCATAATTGACTAGGATACTAGAAATATTTGATCACATAATATCCTTTCAAACTTTTTAATACGTTTGTTAGGCAGAAAGGCATCTATAAATCAAAGCAGAAACAATACAGACTGATCTATCAAATGGTTTGTTAGGCTCAAACCTCGGCTGTTTAATCCTGATATAATATTTGCTCAGAATCTACAACAAATATGTCTGATAACTAATCCAAAGCCGATTTTGTAACCCGTTGCAATAACCTACCGTCAATATAAAACTAATGCGCCACTTGACCAGCTCAGAAGATCGAAAATGGACAAATTTGAAGGTATAGCTAGTTCTCAACTTACAACAAACAATACGTAGCAAAATGAGTCAAATTAATAGGCACTGATGACGGGAATGTTAGTCCAGATTGTAAAGGTTCCGTCAAAAACCATCTACTAGAAGCTTGGAAAACTTATACGCTCACTAAAGATTCTTTTTTGCTTATTAAATTAGCTCGAGTGAAACACACGGTAGATTAAAACTTTGACTTGACTGCTAAATGCTATATAGAATAATAGCTGTTTTGATAAACAGTTGAAGATAGGTCGAACTGCATCCACATGAAAGTCTATACTCGAACCTACACAACAAAAGAAATCTCTCGTCAATACGACCTTTCGTTCTTAAGGTACAGCACAAAACGCTCCATTTTTGGTTTTTCGGTGGCAGGGAGACAAAAACAAACGCAAATTGAATGATTTTTGCGCACAGCTGCTGAGAAGGGTCGGTTCTATATAAGATTTGAATACCAAGAAATTCGGACAATTTAGAGCATTTTCGTGAATTTGGTAATTTAGCGTCGAGCCTGACCTGCACGGCGCCCGTGTTTACTTTCAAGCGGTAATTGTTTCTGCTTAGTATGCATGCCAAATTTCGTCCTTTTATCTCTTTTTTTTCTCTCTATAAGTTTTTTTTGATCAAAATGGAAATCCTTTTAGCTCCTCCCCTATTAGAGGGAGAGCTTGGTTTTAATTGTCCCAAAAGAGATCTCGATATTTCTTAAAAACACAAATTGCCCTTCCCTTTCTCTGCCCGACGCCCATGAAACCAACCTCAAATTCGGTTAGCTCAAAACAATGCGGGGGGAATCCCAAAAATAGCACCCCCTCCCAAACTCCGCTATTCCGGGCACTGAGGACCGAGCGGTTTTTCGCCGTTTGCTTTCTTCCCTTTTACCGAGGCGGAGGATGAGGGTGCATGGTCGTTACTGGGCCCAAGAGAGATCATACACTCAAAAATAATTGAAATCTGCGTGATGGTTTCGAGATCTAGAAAACGAGTATGCCAAAAAACGCTATTTTTGGTACTTTGACCCGTTGCTTCTTCGAACCTACTGGGCACTTAATGAAAACTACCTAAATGCCTAATACCACTACTAGAATCTATCGATCACACCTCGTCCGGTTCGAAGGCAAGCAATGAATTTATTGTCTTGCTATGCTCACAGTAGCGCACGGGGCGGGGATAAGAGGGAACTGAAAGTAAACAAAGGGACCAGCAGAGCTGCCGGCAATATCGATTTTATTGTTATGTGGGTCCTCAGGTATAAGAATCCGAGGATAGTTGCCGGTCATCACATTTTACATATTCAACTACCTTTGGTGCCTACGTTAAAACATAAACTAAAATACATCGTGATTTATCAGGCGTGGGGCTGTTGTATCGCTTTAATGATTTTCTAATTAACGTTTATAAAGGGAAAGATTGATTAAAGCGTGAAGACTTTATCTATGATTATTAGATTTACTTGTGAAAGTAAATTAATGTACAATGGAATATTAATTATTTTTTTTAAACTTTAAACTTATATTTGAAACACTTATTGTAAATCATATATTGCTTTGATAAATAATTAATGTGCGTATTTATCTTAAAAATAAGTAACTATTATTAATACAATTAGAATTTTACTTAAAGCTTTACGTTTTAAATAAAATTGTGTATTGTATAGATTTGTGGTAGGTAACGGTAATAGTATTAGGGACCACTACGCAAAGAGGTCATAAAATCTATTATCTACCTAGGTAACAACTTCCTTTCATGTATATCAAGGTTCTAAGCAGATGTTCTTAGAATGCACCCGAATAACCTTGACTATAATTGCTTGCTTTCAGTCTGACCATTTTGAACCCAGTTGACTGTTAAGTTTAAATAAACATTTAAAATTGGGATTTCTCAGTTATAAAACACGGTTGCAGAGCCGTACTCATGGACAACATTTAATGACAAAAAGTGATTTATTACATTTTGTAAATTTGTAGTATTTTTACGTTAATATCGGTCTACTGCAATACGAAGAAGCACTTGTTGAGAATACTCTAAATTTGATAACACCCTGTATATGTATATAATTTTCTTCTAGTTTTCTTCGTACCATATCTTTCTTAATTTCTAATATGTTGTAATCTCGATATTCTGCAGCTTTATTTCATAAAAATAAAATAGAGTTTAGTTTTTGTATTGCTTGTTTAGAATGAGTTATTCTCTTTGATAACTATTTCTTTTTTACTGTTTTCTTCTGTATCCCCAAGGTATTTATACTCATGTTTCATTTTTATTTCTTTTGCGTCTGTCATGATGTTAGCATTTCCAACTACAGTTACATATTTCGTTTTGTCAAAGTTCACCTTTTTTATGTTTCTTTTAGTTTTCTCATCATGTATTCAATGTGAAATTTAGCGGCAGTTATGACAACTTTATTATCAGTAAAAGTACTGTGTACAGATGCTTCCCGTTTATATCTAGGCCCATATTTCTACATTTGTCTTGCCATTTTTTGAGAATTTCATTTATATACATTTTAAACAAAGCGGCTGACATACAGCAACCTTGCTTTAACCCTTCAGTTAGTTTTTGACACGATGTTGCTTATTTTCATACATGTTGGTTGTTCTAGATTTAGGGTGTTCTAGATACACTACCATTGCGTAGGTGTACTTTTTACTAATTTTAATTTTTTCCATTGCTTGAAACATTTTTTTTAGTGGAACATGTTATAAGCTTTTGTTGTGTCCTAATCGTGATTCTGATTTGTTAAATAAATTGTCTATACATCTACTTCTGATTGTTAAACAACTTTGTCTTTCATTTATGTTTACATTCTCTTCTAATCTGGATTTTATCACCCCCCCCCC